>QANX01006520.1:0-371591 GCA_003254975.1 Ochetophila trinervis
GGAAAACACAAAAAGTAAAAAATAATAATAATAACAACAATAAATTAAATTAAAAAGAAAAGAAAAAAGAAATTGATTCAATGGACTTGAAACGGTTTAACAACTTGTTATGGAGGATCGATGAAGATGGATCCAAAAATAAATAAAATGTCAAATTGAAATGTAGATGGGTATATAAGCCTAACCTGCGAAGATGGGTATGCAGATGTGGAGAAGACGAGAAGAGGATCTCATGCGAGGAGACAAGGAGATAAAACTGAAAATCCAGATGTGGGGAGAGGAGTATTTTCTTATCGTGTAAATATTAGCAAGTTATAATTCACAAATCTGCATCATACAAAAATTATAATATACATGTCTTTTTCAGATTTGAGACTCTTTGAACAAAATTTCATGCGGGACAGTTCATAGCAGATTTTGCATGCCGAATTAAACCTAAAAGATTAAAAAGAACAAAAAACAAAAAACAGTAGTCTAAATGTGGTAAAATTGAGAGAATCGAATTGAAATTTGCCGCAGAAAAGAGTTTAGAGCAGGATGTGAATTATTATATAAGTAGAATACAAATAGATATTATTTAAATTTATATAACTTAAATATATAATCAATTTAAAAATTATTTTTAAGAGAAATATATACTTAGTTATTAATTAATTTTATATTTTATAAAATATTTTGAATGTTTGAACAAATTGATTCTTGTTTTAATTTTACAATATTTAATAAATTTTTTAGAAATAGATATTAACTTTAATAATACATAAATCATTTAATATTTATTTTAGTCATTACTATTGAATAATATTTTTTTAAAATATTATCTATATTTGTTTATATAAAATGTTATATTTAACTATCTAAATTTTATTGAAAATATTTGGAGTTGCACAGTTAACATCTACCTATTAGTAACAATTTTTTTTGATCGGATATCCGTAACATTCTAACTTTAAAAACTGCAAAATTATTTTTTGATTAAAGACCAAAAAAAAATGAATTTATTATTCTGTCGATGACAGTAATCATCTTGGTCAATTTTCTTCCGTAATCATTTTGTTTTGTAGGATTTTTCCACATCTAATCTAATCTGACTCTAAACTCCTTTTATTTATATTGAATAATGTAAATATATTCTTACAAGAATATTCTTCGTAATCACTCATTACGAATCTTATCAATTACTTAACCACTTATAAGAGGACAGATCTTACACTGAAAAAAAAAAAAAAATTCATGAATAATCGATCCCATATTGTTGAAGATAAATTCAGTTTTGGCAACTGGCATCCAAACCAACTTTGGTCTTGGAAAATAACCAAGAAAAACCAAAGAAATTGCAGGCATAAAATTATAAACTATTAGAATGGGTTTGTGGGCATTTTCATAAATTCAAAATCAGTAAACATCAAGTTGGCAATAATATTGCAATGCTTCGCATAGCATATTGTGCGGTAGATAGCCCCTCAAGTTTCTTAGAAATCATATCTCCTTTTACTCTTACTCTGCATTCTCTTTCTCACTCTCTCTCTCTCTCTCTTTCTCACACACACACACACACACACAGAGAGACTTATAGCTTATATACTTTTATATATTAAATAGGATTGAAAGCAATTTATACTTGAACAAGTTAAGAAAGATGAGGAATTGGGTTGAAATTAATAAGATTTTCGTCTTCTGTCTCATATTTATGTATGTTTTGCATGACCCCATTTGCACTGAATCATCAGAAACATTCCCAAAAATAGTATCCCAACAGCCACAGGAATCTTCAGATAGAGTAATAAATCTACCAGGGCAACCTTCAACTCCATCAATCTCTCATTTCTCAGGATATATCACTGTCAATGAAGATCATGGAAGAGCTCTTTTCTACTGGTTTTTTGAAGCACTCTCTCAACCTGACACCAAGCCTCTCCTTCTCTGGCTTAATGGAGGTATGTCTATATCTATATTCCACATAATATATATGACTTGGTTCATGATAAACTTAATTTGTGTCTTCACATTTAGGTCCTGGTTGCTCATCAATTGGATATGGAGCGGTTGTAGAGTTGGGTCCTCTCAGAGTTGACGCAAATGGCACTGGCCTTCAATTCAATGAATTTGCTTGGAATACAGGTTCTCTTCCATTAGTCAATTTTGTTACTTTCCTCATCTTAAATGTTGTAATTACATTATTGTCCATACTAAATTGTCCTTAAAGTTTGAAATTTTCATATATTCTGTCTGCTGCAGAAGCCAATCTGTTATTTGTGGAATCTCCTTTTGGAGTTGGATTTTCTTACTCCAATACAGCTTCTGACTTCACCAAATTCGACGACACCGTTGCCGGTAATTCTAATGATTTGCATTGATAATTAAAGTAATTTTAAGGTTGTTAATTGTTATCAGTTATAATATATATCCATGCTCTGTTAATTACTTGTTAATTGATTAATTCATAGCTGAGGATGCCTACAACTTCTTAAGAAGCTGGTTGAAAAGGTTTCCAAAGTTCGAAACCCGTGATTTCTTCATAGCAGGAGAGAGTTATGCAGGTGATGATCATCATCAACTAGTATATACTTCAAACTCCGAGTTTAATCAGTTAACTAGTATGATAAATTCATGTTGTATTATACATTTTGCAGGTCATTATATTCCTCAACTCGCAGAACTTGTATATGATCGTAACAAAGATACAACTAAATACCCCCTAATCAATCTCAAAGGCTTTATAGTATGTATTTTCATATATATATATATATAGAGAGAGAGAGAGAGAGAGAGTTTATGTCGTATATGGATCTAGCTAGCTATAGCTATCTGTTTTATAAACGTGCAGGTGGGAAATCCAGAAACAGATGATTACTACGACTACAAGGGATTGCTAGAATATGCATGGAGTCATGCAGTGATATCAGATCTACTGTATGAAAATGCCAAACAAGTTTGTGATTTCAAGCTCTTCAACTGGTCTGAAGAATGTAACAGAGCCATGAGCGAAGTCTTTAAAGAATACAGAGAGATTGACATCTACAATATTTATGCCCCAAGATGCCTAATTAATAACAATAATACCAAAAGCAATAGCAGCAATACTAAATCATTCACCGAGGTCCTAATTCTACTTTTTCAGATCATGCATATTTATTCACTTTGTCATCAAGTTAATTATATATTAAGGAAATTAATCAAGGATTTTGGGAAAATTTTCACTTTGCAGGTTATGAATAGCTATGGACTAAGGAAGATGAGAATCTTTGGAGGATATGACCCATGTTATTCTACATATGCAGAAGAGTATTTCAATAGATTGGATGTCCAACTTTCCCTTCATGCAAACATTGATGGAAAATCTCAAGTCAAATGGAAAGTCTGCAAGTAATGCATATTGTTTCTATCTATATCTGGTTTTTTCTCTGCGAGTTATAATCTAATTCTGATCTATAAGTATATACTTGAATTCTATTAGCGATTCCATCTTGAGGGCATATAATTTTACTGTTTCTTCTGTGCTTCCAATCTACACCAAACTCAAGGAGGGTGGCCTAAAGATATGGATTTACAGGTCAGTTGCTTTTTTATTTTTATTTTTTGAGGTGGGTTTTTTAGGAAGCTATGAGGTTGTGAAAACAATAATTGCACAAAACACAAAAGGACGAAGTCATGGTTTTCAGATTTGAGTGGTCCAATTCACATGTTGTCTTTTTACTATATACTTTTTGAATAAATAAATTGACTCACATGTTGGCATGCCATTGTCTTTCAGTTGAAATTTGATCCTTCACATTTTGTAACAGTGGGGATGCAGATGGCAGAGTACCAGTCATTGGATCTAGATACTGTGTTGAGGCTCTACATCTGCCTCTCAAAACTCCTTGGCGTTCTTGGTACCACAACCAACAGGTTACATTATTTTATACAGAAAAATAATATTAACATTTTGTACAAAATTCTAATTGAAATACCATTTGGACCTTATGCACACTCTTTGATGTAATTTTTTGAAAAAAGACTGAATTTATCTTCCAGGTAAAGAGTGTGCATAAAGTTGACTTGGTAGTGAAAAAAGAACCACTAAAACACTCCCCAAGCCCATAAATAAAACCCAATGTTGATATTAATTGTAGGTTGGTGGGAGAATATTGGAGTATGAAGGTTTAACATTTGTGACAGTGAGAGGAGCAGGTCATTTGGTGCCTCTTAACAAACCCAGTGAATCTCTTTCCCTCATTCATTCTTTCCTCACTGGTGCTCATCTCCCTATCCATCCATAGTTTTTCTGACTAATAATATATATACAAACTGCTTTGGAATAACTATTAATAATAAATACAAAGTGTTACGAATACATGGTTGATTGTAATTGAATATATATATCATTCTCTCCAAGGATGTGATATTTCTCAGTTTAATTGTGTATGTTTCAACTTTATTATTACTAAAACCCCTTTGTATTAATTAGTAGATAGAAAATACTTATATATTTGTAATTTTAACAATATATAAATTTTTATTGGAATTTATGGGATTGATTGTGTGTAAACATGACAAATTGCCAAGTATAGTCTGGAATCTGGATATGCAGTCCAAAATCATGATTTTAGGACTTTGTGCTATTTCCTTCTCATGCAAAATTATTTATGTTCAAAAGGCCAGCTAGTATATATTAAATTGGTTAAAAATAATTAATAAATTCCCATATAATAAAATGACCATTAATAAGCAATCCAGCTTCACTCTTTTTGTTGTTTATTTATCTATCATAAATTATTCGTTAATCCTATTTTGTCAAATTAATGCAAGTAATAATAAAAATTAAATCCTCCCCCCTAAAAAGAAAACAAAAATAAAAATGAAAAACTGTTGCAAGGACACAGCAATATAGACAGTTTTTTCTCCAAACATTTTTTTTGGGTGAAAAAGAGAAATGTGCAATACGAGCACTTTCCAGAAGGTCATTCACTGCTTAATTTTGGAATTCTGATGTAATCCGGAATACTAATGCTGGTACGCATTTAAAAGAGAATGAATGCGATCATACCAGTGCATTAACCAGCACTAATGCACTGAATTCCATCAGAACTCCAAAATTTAGACGAAAATAGTAAAAGTTCTCGTCTTCTTCTCAACTCTCAAATTTCAAAAACATATTTTTGTTGCCTACGAATGCGAACCTTTTTAGGGTTATATCCAAAACCAAACCCAAAACCCAATGTCGCACTTGAAGTTCAGCAAGGGCGACCCAGTGGAGGTCATAGCAGACCCGGGCAAGAGCTCCATCGGTCCCTACTTCCCGGCCACCGTGATTCACTCTCCGGCCAGCAACAAGTCCCTCGTCTTCGTCGAATACCAAAGCCTTTTAGACACTCAGGAGTCTCGCTCCGGTGCTCGGAAACGTCTCCGGCAATTCGTTCATCTTGACAATGTGAGGCCCATTCCTTCTTTGAAGCTCAACCAACCCTACAAATTAGGTGACAATGTGGACGCTTACCGTGATAATGGCTGGTCTTGTGGGATCATTATGGATATCCTCGAGAACTCGAAGTATTTAGTTCTATTCCATGGTGAAGGTGAAGAAATTGTCTGCGAACAGTGCAATTTGCGCCTTCATACGGACTGGGATCGTCGCTTTTCAGTCCCACCTCTCAAAGAAGAAGAAGAACAAGAGGTTCCTTCTAATTTTTCTTTCTTTTGTTTTCATTTTCTAATTAATGGTTTGTACTGTTCAATTTCATTTTCATGCATGCATTTCTATACCGACTTTACGTCTTTTTCTGGGTTTAATTGTAAAATTTTACTTGGGCTTTACGATTGACGGGTGGACCAAGTCCTGTGCTCTTATTCAACGTTTTTGTTCTAGAATTTTTGCTTTATGCATTGCAATTTTTAGCCTATGGTGATTTCTAGATTTTCGTAAATCTCGCTTTTTTTTTTTTTGGTGGCAAATTGAAAGATTATACGCAATTTAAGTAAAGACTGGTTAGACGGCAGAATCTCTAAAGTCGAGATTGAATGCTATATTCCTCTGTTTCTTTATCGTTTTTTCACTGATTGAGTGCTCAACTTGTGTTCAGTTATATTAACAAAAGTAAGTCAACAAAGAGTTTGATGATTGTGATGAATAGTAATGGTTTCACTTATCGTTCAGCTGTACTTGCAAAATCTTTGTGATAATAAAACCTGGGATAACTAATTTAGACTTCTAAAGCCTTTGTGAAATAATAGATTTATTAAATTATTGTTTGTTGTATGTCTTTGATATTTACTGTAAAATAGAATTAATGACATTACGTTATGGAAACTGATTTTCTGTTAGCCCTGTTGATCCTAGCTTTGATATACTTTATTGTGTGCGTGGTTTATATATGTGCTTAGTTTAGAATGCTTGAATTGCAGAAAAACTCATCTGGACTAGAGGTGAAGACTAGAAGGATAAGATTTAAAACTACATCTGGCAGAAAAAAATTGGAGACAAGCTTTAGAAATGGGATGATGGTGGAGGTTACCAGTGATATGAAAGGATACGAGGGTTCTTGGTACATTGGTAGAATTGTTGGCCCAGTAGGAATTGACAGGTTTCTAGTGGAATACCGTGACTTGGTAGCAGATGATGAAATCCAACCCTTGAGAGAAGAAGCAAATGCATCTCATATCAGGCCTTTTCCCCCTCCAGTTCCATCAATTGGCGATTATAAAACTCTCCAAAAAGTTGATTCATGGCACAATGATGGGTGGTGGGAGGGTGAGATTTCAAAAGTTAAGGGGGGCTCAAAGTATGTTGTCTTTTTCAAATCTACAAAGGAGCGGATAATATATGAACATTCTAATTTGAGGCCTCATCAAGACTGGAAAGATGGAAAATGGTCCATGGCTCAAGAGGTACAAGTTTTAAAACTACTTTGTGAGTTTTTCTATTTGTAAGTCAAAACAAGTTTTAAGTCAAAACAATTACAATTGTTTTGTTTTTCTTATAAAAAAAAAAATTACAATTGTTTTGTTTGCAAGAGGTAATAGAAAAACAAGCAAATTAATCATGCTTGACATGCAAAATATGTAGCGTGGTTTAATATGTATTATTTTGTAAAAAATGGATTCAGGGTTAGCTAAAAGTGTTAAACTGTTCTGTAATAGTCATCTAAGATTGTCTTACAATGCAACTGTAAATCATTGTTATCCTCCTAATAACGTCTTTGATATGCTTGAAATATCAATATGCACCAATGCACAACTTGAATTTGATATACAGGAAAATTCAAGCAAATGTGTTGATGGTGTAAATTTGAAGATGGAGGACATTAAGCTGAAGTTCAGCAAGGGGACACCAGTGGAGGTCAGAAGTGATGAGGAAGGTTACAAGGGTTCATGGTACACTGCAAATATTGTGGAAATATTAGAGAATGACAACGTTCTTGTGGAATATAACACACTGAAAACAGATGATGAAACTGAATTCCTTAAAGAAGAGACAGATGCTTCAGACATAAGGCCTAGTCCACCTGAAGTTCAACATGTCCACCCTTTTGCATTGAGTGAAAGAGTTGATGCTTGGTATAATGATGGATGGTGGGTAGGTTGTATATACAAAATTCTGCCTCGCTCCTCAAAGTACAAAGTCTTCTTTGCACTCTCAAACGAGTTGTTGGAATTTGAACATAGTGAACTGAGGCCGCATCTAGAATGGATTGGTGGAAAATGGATAGCCGCTTTAATGGCATGACTTTTGTATGCCCCATGAAGTGTGTTTATGAACTAAGTGGATAGCTGCTCAAATGGCATGAGTTTAATATACCCTATTAAGTAGGTTTCTAATGAAGTATAAATATTTTGTCTAGTGTTGAGATTCTTGGCTGTGAAGATATGCTCTTCTAATAAGGGTGTCTCTCTCTGTTGGTAGCCTTGTAATTAAACCAATGATAACTTAGAAATTAATGTTAAGAATTCTGGCCACTACATGCAGAATGATTATGTAAATTTACAGTTCTAACAAATATGAATGAGTTCTTTCATTTGATGAAAACGGAAATTCAATTTGAAAGCTGAAAATGTTTGATGAGAATGATTAATTACGGAATGTTTTATCTATAAAGCTAAAGTAATGTATTGCTGAGATATCTGATCTTGGAAATAACTTCAGTTTATGTCCATTTTTCCATGGAAGAAACATGACATCTTTCTCTTCGGAGCATCAAATTGGAAAGCTCTTTGAAAGCGGCATTTTCCAAAATATTCATAAAGTTGGTTGCGTAGAAGATTTGGAGAGAGAGAGAGTGCGTGTGTCTATTGTCTCTCTGGACATTTCTAAGTTAAAGCATATTCTAAGAGGATAAACAGCTTCAAGCATATTCTTTGATGTATCCTCTCATGTATCATCCACATAGCAAAACAAAGGTTATACTTTTCTTTGTATAAACAATAACCCATCATTTTAAATTACAAAATAATCAAAATATAAACAATCTGACAATACTTTATTTTGTTTTATTTATTTTAATTACATTTGGTAGTATTCCATTGTCTGCCTTCCTTTTGATGCCCTAACTTCCTTCTTCTACTCCGGACTGTTCAAACACCGATACCGGAAAAGACTTGGACAAACCCGCGAGGGTCTTGAAGGTGATCAACCTGGCAGAAGAATCATTGACAACAATTTCATTAAGAGAGATCCAAATCAAACACTCTTTGGCTTTGACACCAGTCAAGTTCTTGATCCTGTTGGGCTGCAAATAAGCAGTAACAATAGTGTCATAACATACAACTATATTAGCAAACTTGAGCTCCTTCTTCTTCGTATGTTTGAGCCACACAAAACCAACTTCCTTTACATATCCAGCTTCTTCTATATCTTCCATGGTGAGAAGGCCGTCTGGCAAACCCTTCTGTGTCAGCAACAAAGCGAACATTTTCCTGCAGATTTCATTCCCTTGGTACACCTCCGCTTTGGCCTTCATCTCTGCTGTTAACAGAGACATTGCTTGGCTTCTTTGTCTCTCTGGCTGTGTGGTGCTCAAGATTTGTTTAGACATTTTTTTTCTCATTTATATCACAATCAACAATCAAATTCAAGGCATTATCACCTTTATGGCCTATTACTGTTTTTTATTTTTTTTGGTAAATGGCCTATTACTATTTATGCTACTACGTCTGGTTGAAATTTGAAACTTGAAAGCGATGCTTTTTCATAATATTTTTTTTCCCTGTAGGAGTAATTGATTATGATATAAATTAATTAAACTCTGCATGCGGGTCCCCCATCAGAAAGACGAAAATAACTTCTTCTTTTCCTCGTAATTTTAATTTCTTTGCACTTGCTTCACGCACCCATATTCTACTAATGCCTTGCATATTAGATTAGTAGGCCTTAATATGGTCCTTAGGGCAGGCTGTTTTCTGCCAGCAAAAACTTGGTAGGTACTTTTTGCAATACAAAATTGTGGCCTCTTTGCTATTACTAGGGATATTGATCTTCATCTTTGCATGTATTATGTATCAGGTTTTTGTAAAATCTTTATAAAACCTATTTTACTTTTACTTTAGTACATTAAAAGAATCACATGTTCTTACACTAAACAAGTTTTTCTACAAGAATAATACAATTGAAAAAAAAAATTGATAACTCATAAGACTTTTTTTTTTATTTTTTTTTTTGCATACGCTTATTTTGAGAATATTTAATCCTCAATAATGGACTAGAGGACACCTTCTTTTCAATTAAAGCAGAGTTCAATAATTTTGGTTTGTAAGCTTATTGAGCCTAATATTTGAAGAGGCCTCCATAAGCCCAATTTGTTGCCAAATTTGATTTCACCTTGTAGCCCTAGTGGCTAATTTGGTGAGGCCCCCAATCCCATAGCCTAATTGCAGCCCTAAACAAGTTGTGGACCAAAATGAAACGGAAAAGACAAAACAAAAATGAATGGCAAGTTGGTGATAAGAACCTGAAATAGGGGCATATTCTTTCTATGGATCTTAAACGCCGTTCCTATTGTATTGTATTCTCCTTCTTAGTTGTCAACTGATTCTACTTTCTTCTCCGATGTTCTACCTTAATAGATGCAAATCCCATAACTTTTTCCAAATCCCACCAACTTATTCTTCTTCTATATCTACCAGATTACAACTACAAACGATCTGGGTTTCAAATTCCATCTTGGTTTTTCGTTCAAGGACATGACATTTCAAAGGAGAGCTTTCAATCCAAGCAACGAAATTTCACTTGATCAACGTGCATCAAATGAAGTTTGATCGGATGCCTATCTCTTAATTCTCATCTGGTAAGTGGATTCTGAATCGAGCTCTTCATTTTCGCTACTGGGTATCTCAAATTTTGGCTACAATCTGTCGAAATTGAATTATGAATTCACAAAGAGATGGGATTTTCCCTGACGATGTTGTCCTTCAAATTCTTGCTAGATTGCCTGTTAAGTCACTTTTTAGAAGCAAGAAAGTATGTAAGCTATGGTATAGATTATCTTCGGACAAGTATTTTATTCGACTCTATAATGAAGTGGCTGCTAAGAACCCCATGGTGTTAGTAGAGGTCTCAGAGTCATCAGAATCAAATTCTAGTTTAATCTGTGTTGACAATAAGAGGGGTGTATCTGAATTTTCCTTAAATTTCTTAAAGGACAGAGTAAAGGTTAGAGCCTCCTGTAATGGCCTGCTCTGTTGCTCTAGCATTCCTGATAAGGGCGTTTACTATGTTTGCAATCCCATGACTCGTGAATTTAAGTTGCTTCCTAGGAGTAGAGAGAGGCATGTGACCCGTTTTTATCCAGATGGCGAGGCCACTCTAGTGGGTCTGGCCTGTGATTTGTCTACTTACAAGTTTAATGTGGTTTTAGCCGGTTATCACCGTACTTTCGGTCATAGGCCAGATGGAACTTTTATATGTTTGGTATTTGACTCCGAGTCAAACAAATGGAGGAAGTTTGTTTCATTTCAAGATGATCAGTTCACCCACATGAACAGGAATCAAGTTGTCTTTGTTAATAGGGCGCTTCATTGGTTGACAGGTAGTTGTTCTTCCATACTTGTGCTTGATTTGGATAATGACATTTGGAGGAAGATGTCACTGCCAGATGAAGTGAGTTATGGGTCTGGAAACAGGGTCTATTTGTTGGAATGTGATGGTTGCTTGTCTGTGATCCAGATTTCTGATATTTGGATGAAAATCTGGGTGTTGAACAATTATCAGAAAGAAGAATGGCATTTGGTGGATAGGGTGAGTCTTAGATGTATTAAAGGACTTGTGCCTGGCATCTTTCCCATAAGTCAAACTCGTGAATATGTTTTCTTAGCTACACACAAACAGGTATTGGTGTATCATCGCAAGAGTCGGGTGTGGAAAGAGATGTACTCTGTGAAGAATGGCTCCACACTCCCATTGTGGTTCTCAGCGCATGCATTTCGGAGTACAATTTTCCCTTGTCTTTAAGGTGTGTAACTATGTTTAATAAGCTTTTTGTACATTAAACTCCTATGCAATTGATTGGAATATTGTTATTTAACAGGTTCATGATTTGCAGTGTGGAACTTTAATTAAGCTATTGACTTTGTCACAGATTTTCTTTTCTGTTACCTTTTGCATGCACATATTCCAGCAATGTAAAAATTTAAGTTATGAATTATGAAGCAAATTTAATTCTCCTAATTCTTGCAATCTAGCCTATTTGAGATGAGGTTTTCTTTTTCCTGGTTGATTGGTATGCTATAGCACTAGCTATAGTGAGCATGAGCATGACTTGGTGGTTCAAAATTTCGGCAAAGAATATGTCTTTTTACAATGTCTTTAGGGAATTTACTTGGCTTCACAGAAAATTGGGAGATCAACTTGTATAACTTTTATTTGCTGTCTACTTGTAAAAGGAGGCTCACCTAATTGCAAATGAAGGTCTTTTTCCGGACAGATAGTTGCAAATGGAGGTCTTGCTCTTGCATTTGACAAAGCATGCAGTTCATTGTTCATTGGCTGGTAATGGAATATTCGTTTAGGGCTTTTAGGCTTGTAGTTTCTTGTTCTCAGGTTTGGTTTTGACTCTTTATTGCATTTTTCAATTTGGTGTCTGTATTCGTCCCGACTCCTGAGGTTGGTTATTATAAGTTTTATTTAGTTTTAATTAGTGAAAACGGATGCAAGTGTTAAGGTGTCCTATAAGATATTCCAATGAAATTACACTCTTGTCCATGGCTGAGTCAGTCAGTGCTCGCTTCAGCAATGGGTTGAGCTTGTCAGATTGTGGGATTAACCGATTAACAAATTATCAGATTGAATGAAGATTAAGAATCAGAGATATGAAGATTAAAACAAGTTTTGTCATTGGATGAAGAATGATAATCAGAAGAATGGCTACAACTTGGCTTTGTATGAGGGTGGCTTGGCTATTGTGGAACATTATGGAAAACGACGTAGTTCAACTTAATGTTGAACAAAACACACAGCTGTGTTTATAAAGCTGTAATGTGAGGTGGCAGAGTCTGATGACGTGGCAAAGTTTGTTTCTTTAACTGATTAATTAAAAAAACAAAGTTATTCAGTTAGAAAATAGTTAATAGATATACCAACTGTTTTAGTTTCTATTATAAAAAGCCGTATAGAGGCTTTCTTTTTAACTTGAGATTTGTGAATTGAATGAGACAAGCAAAATAGGTTTCTTCTATCTCCGTCTTCCTCTGAGTTTTCTTTCCTGTAAAAGTTAGGGTTTCAGTTTGGTAAGGTTTTATTACAAGAAGCTAACATTATAAATGACATGCACAACTACAAGCACTGTTGATCTTAAATTAAGCAATTTAAATTTACAAAAGAGTCTCGAATCAGCTTAGTGAACTTCTTAGGCTGAGAAGATGAGATCGCTACAACAAACGAGTGAGTTGTGGCCCTTTTTGTTGTTTGGGCTTCAAGAGTTGGGCCCTTTAATTTGTTTTTATGGAATATCTAATTATTCATTATTAAATAATCTTTTCATAACCGTTCTTATTCCTTACACTGTGTTTTTTTTTTCTTTTCATAAATTTACAAAATACACCTCTTTGAAATAAATTAAGTTGTTCAGTACACATCAACCAAATAATATTAACTTGTTCAGCACATATTAACCGAACAATATAAATGTGTTCAACTAATAAGATCTAAGCATATTTTTTTTACCTTTAAAAAGTACTTTTTTATGGTAAAAACATAGAAGTTTAATTCATATACATATATGTAATCTATAAATAATGTTAGAGGCACGATGTAATCTACCAAAATACCTATCAAAAATGTATGTGTTATTATTTGATTGGTCTATATTTAGTTATATTAATTTTTTCAATGATTTATTTATTCATATATGTTAATCAATTAAATAATAATATGTGTACTTAATAGATATTTTGGCATACTAGCATTACTCTATATTTATACATAATTATTTTATTAGTTTAAAATAAAATATTTTTGCTTCAAAAAATATTATTTTATTAGACAAAGGTGATTTAAATATTT
Source organism: Ochetophila trinervis (assembly GCA_003254975.1). NCBI lineage: Eukaryota > Viridiplantae > Streptophyta > Magnoliopsida > Rosales > Rhamnaceae > Ochetophila > Ochetophila trinervis. The sequence continues at coordinate 13,472 of QANX01006520.1, forward strand.
TTATGGCTCCAACTTTAATCGTATTTTCTTGTATATAAATTTTTAATAAATGTATTAAGCTTTGAATATTTTGTTAATCAAACATTCTCCATCAAATATAATTATACTTGAAACAATTTTATGAATATATTATATTTTAGGGTAAATATTATATAAACTTTTATGGTAATTAACTTGATAAGGGTAAATTAGTAATTTAATACTATAAAATAAAAAGAACCAAGAACCGAATAGGACTGACGAAATCGATCGAACCAGTTTGGTTCGATTTTTTAATATATACAAGTTAAAAGTGATCGATTTGGGTGGCAGGCAGGTGGGTTTTTATCCAATTCAACTGAAGGTTTTTTTTTTTTTTTACCCTACTACTACTACCAAACCCTAAACTTAATTTCCTAAAAACTAAACTCAGCACAACCATTGCCAGCAAACCCTCGCGTCCCCCTTTCCCTCCCTTGTCGCCAGCTCGCGGCGCAGTAACCCGTTGCACTGTCGCCACTCGCGCCCCTCTCCACTAGCAGCATACCCTACTCGAGTACTCCCAACCCTCCCCCTCCCTCGTCGTTAGCTCGCTACGCAGTAACCCACACCATCGCTAGTCAACCTCGTCGCCTCCTTTCAGTTCGGCAACCCTTAACCAAGCCGTCGCATATGTAGATTTTTGTCGCTAGCACCTGCAGCCCCACGCCACTTTCCAGCTTGATCTCTTTCCCTCAAGCAAGCTTCTCGTCCCAACGCCCAATTGGCCGACTAGCTCGAAACTGACCGACCATGGTCGATTTGGTTTGATGATCGGTTTGGGCTCTATGGTTGGTTCGGTTCTGTTGGTGTCCAACCCAAACTGCTGAAGTCGGTTTAATTCAAAAAATCACCTGAAACCAAACTGTATCCACTCCTATTTACATGCATTGAAAGTTGTGCAATATCATATATTAATAATAAAAATATCGAAATAACATATTTTAACTAGAAAATCTCTCCCTTCCATTTTTCTCTTACTATTTTTATCTCTTATCTCTCACTTTTTCTCTCTCCCCTCGCTCACTCTTTCTCTTTCTCTCTCACTCATTCTTTTTCTCTTTCCCTCTATCTCACTCATTCTCTCTTTCTAAATATGATATTTCTCTCTCCTCCCAGTTTGTCTCCCTTTTCTCTCTCTTTCTTCTCTCTCTCAAAATCTGTTATTTCTCTCTCCTTCCTCCATGTCTCTCCCATCTCTCTTCCATATGAACATCAAAGAAACCAAAAATAAAAAACCAAAGAAATCATAGGGAAAAAACACCTTCATTTAAAAATAAACATTTTTTAGAAACCTCTCTTATCTTGCAAAAATCCAGTTGCTAAAATCCTTGCAATTTGAAATAAAAAACAAAACACCCACCTTTTATTATGGATTATCTCTAAAAAAAACTCAAAAAAATCAAGAAACCCTGAAAAAAAAAACCTAGATAAAAAAAGAAGAAGAAAAGAGAAGAAATGGAAGAAAATAGAAAAATAGATGGGGAAAAACTATTACCCAAATATGAAGAAAGAGAAGTGATATATATATAGAGAGAGAGAGATAAAGAGACTAGAGAGAGGAGAGAGGGAAAGAGAAGAGATAAAAGGGCGAGATAGAGAAAGAAAAAAAAATTAAAACTTTTATTTTTATATTTTTAGTAGAGTGAGAGAGAGCCAAAAAGAGGAGAGAGCGTGAGAAAAAAAAAAAAAAAGAAGCGAAAGTGAGAGAAAGATAAAGATATTTAAGATATTTTACATTATCAATTAGGAGAAAGAATGTCTAATAGAAAATTGGTAATAACATAGTATTTATTTTTAAAATGTTATAAATCACGAAGTTTATCGTAAATAAAATAAATTATAGAGAATCTGATATTTTATTCGGATAGATTAAATATTTTATGTTTGCTATACAAAATAATTTAATTTTTAATAGAAAAAATTCGTTTAGTTTGATTTTTTTATATTGTTCAATTGACGTTTACTTATTTTTAATTTTTTTTGTTTAGTTAAGTGTGAAAACTCGGTTGGTTCCTACTGGACTACTAAAATTAAATATTTATAATAAATTGATTCCTTACGTCGTAAACTTGTTTATAAAAAAGTAAAAGATCGACATAACAAAAAGCACCAGTGGTCTAGTGGTAGAATAGTACCCTGCCACGGTACAGACCCGGGTTCGATTCCCGGCTGGTGCACTTCTAGTCTAGCTGTGATGAAGCTTGCGCCCGATGTGATTGTGGGTCAATCACAACCGTCTGATCTTCGGACGAAAAATCAGCGCATCTGAGCTTGACTTTACAATTTTCATTTTTTTTCATCAAATAATATATCCCCATCTCGACAATATCATTATTCAATAAAAATCGACTAATTCAATCTATCTAGATCAATTCAATTTTTTTTTTAATTTAAAAAAAATATATTTTTTTAAAATATAATTTATTTTTATTTGTAGATTTGCTATTTTACTGTAAATTTATATACACTTAATTATTTTTTAAATAAAATTTATTTCTATTATCTAACTCTCTTTTTCTCTAATTATTTTTTAAATAAGCATATTTTTTTTTAATCATTTATGTGTTAGACTTAAAAAAAAAATTTTTTTTAAATAAAATTTAAATCCAACAAATTTTTGACATAAAAATAATTCAAATATAAAAAATTAAAAATTAAAAAGTTAAAAAATTAAATTTTAAAAAATTAAATACAAGTTCAAACCAAACTAATTAACAAATTCAGTTAATTAGATTGGATTTAATTTGATATATAAATCGAATTTAATAAAGTCAGATTAAAAAAATAAAATTGATTATTAATTAAATTAGATTGATTATTTTTAAAATAGATCAGTTTTTAATTGATGAAAACCTGTTACTCTCACAACATCTATCAAACTCCATTTCTCCACGTACATAACACAGTTATATACATAACACTTTTTTACTTTTCTCCTTTTCTTCTGCAAAATTTTCCACCTCTCCAAACAGAAAAAATAAAAAAGAAGAAAGTTGGATGCCAGATTCGAATTACTATGTCAGTTTGCACACTTGTTTGCAGAATACACTGAGAATATCCGTGTCTGGAAACTGTTGGAATCCTTGGAAAATGACACTTTCTTTTTTCTAAATATTTTTTTTTGATGAATTTTCTTTTTTCTAAATAATGCATTAATTCCATCTGCCAATTCCTCCACCACCTTGGTTTTCTCAGCATTTGGACACCTCAACACTAGTACTACTAGTCATCCTCATCTATTTAATTAGCAGCTCAAGCCTCATTTCATGGCCTATTATCTTCTACTTAATTTCTCATGTTTTTCTCTTGGCATTTATTTCCTACTTTTTGTCTTATTCAACTTCAAATTAATTAGGATTTCAAAATTAATGATTCTCTAAAGTGCTAGCTCTCTGCTCATCATACAATTCCATATATAGATAAGATATACATTAGTTATAAATAAATATATTTATCTTCTTAACTACTACATTTAGCTGTAATAAACGCCATTGAAGGTCTTGAGCATCGTCTTTTGAGAAGCTTAATTAATTAAGCGGATAAATGCATGTATATTCCACAGTGTTTGAATCGTATGGAACTTTTTGTTCTGTATAAATTGGAATAAGAAAAAAGATTTTATATTCTTCTTCAAAAGTAATGTATCTTTGTTGTTTTATTTTTTCATTACCCAAGAAAAACAACCGACTTTTAATGCAAATTTATTCTTTAAGACAAAAAAATATCCCTTCTCTGAAAAGCAAAAAAATGATAGGTCTCTTATATGTCGCTTTTCTTTCATGTGTACTTTAAACTACCCACATTTGAAAGGAGCAGGTGATATTAACAATTTGACTGCATGTTTTTTACTAAAACAAAGTTAAGAGAATATGTTATATTATTCATGGAGTAAATAAAGATTTAATTTTCTATATTTAATATGTAAATTGAATAGAGGTAATACAATACAAGACGAATATTCTAGGATTTATACAGAAAGCAAAAGTACAATCTATATACAAATACTTCTCTTCTCATTTCATAAAATATATAAATATTTATAATTTTTCAAGTAGAGAATATACTACGAATATTATCCTTAATTATGTCAAAACTATCTCTACATAAAATTATTAATCAGTTACATATGGGAAATGTTTTGATTCTCAGATCAACAGAAAAAAGAAAAAAGGAAGAGAAAAATTTAAGGTGCAAGATTGCCTTATTAAAGAAACAAATATATTACAGATTCGATGAAATAAATTATTGGATTATTTTCTATAAATCTAAATAAACCTATGCGCCGTAATTTCCGTAAACGTAATCTTATATATTTGGCCACTATATATATTTATATGTTCCATTACCATATTTCTTATAATGCTATGTACATTAATTATACTTTGGTATCTTTGATTTGCAAGTTTTACTATTTAGGTTCTTAATTTTTTAAATTTGTTGCAAATTGTTCAAAATTTAAGTTTGGCCAAACAAGTTGGTAACAATTAGAAACTTGCACACAGTCTGAAGAAAAAATATTGAGATGTTCATCAATCAAAAAAGAAGAAGCAGAATTGTTAATAATTTGTTCGATTAATATTTAAAATTAGATTAATCTGCAACAAATTTAAAATAAAGGCCTAAATTGTTACTTTTGGAATCGCAAAATTTTATAAATTAAAGATACTGAAATCCAATTAACTGTACTATATATTTTCCTAATCGAATAGAAAATTAATTACATATTTTCAAAGTAAAGACATAAATATTAATTGAAGGATATAATTCCCCTTAATTATTCTATAGGTCGTGTGTCTTGCAATATATATATATATATATATTTATATATAGGTCCTGAAAAGGAAAATCATGTGGCCAAAGTAGGATTAACATATAGGATTATAAATTAATAAGAATCACACATGAACGAAAATTCTTTAGTTTCACTCTAAAAGGAAATGATGAAATTGATTACTAAGTAAGAAATATACGAATTAATAGTATAAAGGAAAATCTCTGAAAATCACACCACTTAAATTAAGATCATATATATAAAGGAGGGACTAAATTAATCTTTTACACAGAGAAGTAAAGAACATATAGCCATTCTTGACTTCTATTTTCCTCATTAATAGATTCCAGAAAAAGGAAAACAGCAACAATATAGAAGATGGCAAATATTAATGCTAGCTGCAGGAACATAGTGTGTGTGTGTGTATATATATATATGTATATGTAATCTTTGATTACATAATTTTACTTTGATTTTGAAAATTTTGTTTAATATTATGATACATGAAGATTATATATCTTAAAAATTGAGAAAATAATTTTCACCCTCCAAACTAAATAAATAAGAACTTCATTTGATACTTTTTCTATATTAGACCCAATACTAATAGAGAAAGGAGAAAAAATAAAAGTTAAAAAGCACTTTAAGCGAATCATAAAATGAAAAAAGAATAAAATTATATGTCACAGTTATTATATTGCACGTAATTTAAAGGAGGACAAGTGTAATGTCCATACGAAATCTTTTAGATGCCACGTGTAGCAAACACATATCATCCTCTCTCTTTACTTTTCATATCATATCGTTTCTCTCTCTACTTTTCACCGTCCCATATACCAATTGCCAATATTCTAATTTTCTATTGACGCCTATATATATGTATATAGAAACCCTTATCTCCCATTCTCATTCAAATCAAAACCTTTCCTTAGCTAATTGAGTTTGAAAATATACATATTCAACCTTCCTTGTTTCCCTTAGCTCTCTTTGCTCTATTCCTTTTAATTTAATCTCTCTCTCTCTCTCTCTGCATATATACATATATATATATATATATATCGTGATGTCACCAGCGGAGTTGAACAAATCATCGAAGAGGGCATACGTGACCTTCTTGGCCGGCAATGGAGACTACGTGAAGGGAGTGGTTGGGTTGGCGAAGGGTCTGAGGAAGACCAATACTCAATACCCGCTTGTGGTTGCTCTTCTTCCTGATGTTCCCGAGGAACACCGTCAGATTCTTCGATCTCAAGGCTGTATAGTCCGTGAGATTGAGCCTGTTTATCCTCCTGAAAACCAAACCCAATTTGCCATGGCTTATTACGTCATCAACTACTCTAAGCTTCGTATTTGGGAGGTAGGTATAGATATATATATATATATATTTTTTAAATTTTTAATTATTGATCAACATATCAAACTGTACATACAAGTATAACTACTATGTATATATATCATTGATCTAAATATTTGTGAATTAATTGTTAACAAGGTAGAAAGTGATAAGTTGTGGTTTTAAATATTAATTTGCAGTTTGTGGAGTACGAGAAGATGATATACTTGGATGGGGATATACAAGTGTTCGGGAATATAGATCATCTATTCGAGTCTCCGGATGGGAATTTCTACGCGGTCATGGATTGCTTCTGCGAGAACACGTGGAGTGGGTCCCAGCAGTACAAGATTGGATACTGCCAGCAGTGCCCGGAAAAGGTGGAGTGGTCGCCTGAGTTGGGTCCTCCACCTCCGCTCTACTTCAATGCCGGCATGTTCGTTTTCGAGCCTAACCTTGTCACGTACCATAATCTCTTGGACGCCCTCAAACTCACCCCTCCTACTTCTTTTGCCGAGCAGGTTGTTGTTGTTTTTATTTATTTATTTATTAATATTACTATTTACGACCGCGTTCTTCATTAATTTAAACCTCCCCAATTCAAATATATATATATTGTACAGTTTTTTTATAATTTTTTATTTTTGCAGGACTTGTTGAACATGTTCTTCAGGGAAACATTTAAGCCTATTGCTTCTGCTTACAACCTTGTTCTGGCTATGCTTTGGCGCCACCCTGAGAACGTTGACCTTGATAAAGTCAAGGTTGTCCATTATTGTGCTGCGGTATGTTCTGCATGATTCATTAATTACTTAATTAATATATATCCAAAGCTATATACATACCTCCTTATAAATTAATTTACAATTTATAATTAATTAATATATGTAGGGAGCAAAGCCATGGAGGTTTACTGGAGAGGAAGAAAACATGGACCGAGAAGACATAAAGATGCTGGTGAACAAGTGGTGGGATATATATTTGGACGAGTCCTTGGATTACAAGAATATTAACAAGGAAGCAGCAGCTGATCAAGAACATGTACAGCTTGGACCCCTTATTTCTGCATTGTCTGACAAGGGCGTTGATCACCAACTGAAAGCACCTTCTGCTGCTTAATTAAGGATATCTATCTATTTCTCCAACTCAATCTCTGAGATGATCAACTACCCATGAACTATATATATACATACTATTATACTGAGAGAGAGAAAGAGAAGTTTAACAGCTGCTACTATATAGTATAGTCACTATAGAAAAAAGACACTAGATAAGAAATGTGTGTAATGGGTTGTGTTTATATATATATATATATGGTATATAACCAACCCAGTTTGCGAATAAAGCATATACTGATTAAGGTTTCAGTTCGTCGTCTTTCTTAATTTGTGATCAATAAAAACACAGCAAGGGAGTACTCTGTGACTGTTTTATGTATTTGCATATCTATCTAATAGAGCTTTTCTCTCTAAATTAGCCTTTGCATATTTTCATGTTGTTATTTTTCCATTTCATATTTACATATACTTGTTTGTCCAATAAGACTTAGTTTTGTTTTCTTAATCATTGTTTGGCATGTGAATTAAAATGAAAACAGGAAAGTACGTACTGCATATCTTTTTATTAATAAATTAATGGCTTAATTGCATTTTAACACCCTCTTCTAGTTTAGGATGTTGCAATTTAAGTCCTGAGTTTTGAAGACCCACCACAATGAGCCTTCTATATTTTGACTTGCTGCACATTGTGCATTCTATAAACTTTAGAGTTATAATTTTACATTAAGTATCGGCTGCAACCTTTTACAAGCTGAATTGGATGTTTTGCATTTTGTTGATTTATATATGTGGTGCATCCTAAACAATATTCTTTGTTAGTTGATATATATTGAAGAATTTAGTGGTAATTGGATCAATGTGAATCGAATAAATATTAGAGGGGCTCAATATGGTGGACTTTAATATTAAAAGTTTAAATTGCAACATTCTACAAATAGTAGAGTACCATTATCAAAGTTCAATTAAATTTAAATTAAATGAAATTGAAATACCAATACTAATGGAAAAACTGTTCGACATATCTTTCGCGAGTTCACGGCTTGGTTAGCAAATGTTTTATATGGAGAAGTATCATGCATGTACCGCCGCATGGCGATATGTATGAGGGCTCTATGCTTCCATGCCACAATTTATGGCACAGTATAACACTTGAAAAACTAACTTGTTATCTTTTCGTAAATATATAATAATTGAGAATTTTCTTTATATATATTTTCTCAAAAAATTACTAATTATATCTATTAAAGTTTTTAAATTTTAGTTATTTACACTTTGATGTAATTTTGAATTATCAATTTTTTTTTATCTTCCAAAAATTTAATTATGGAAGAGTGATAGAAACTCCTTACAAAATGTCATTGACTGTGATGGTAATATGTACTATAGCATGCATTAATTTTTTGAATGGCAGCTTGCATTCTGGTTGCCCTTAGAAATGAGACAGTTTTTGATTCTTAGAAGAATGGCTAGGTTTGCATACGTATTATTATTATTTTAATAATGTTGTGTTAGAAAAAAGACCACAAACTGATAAAGCTCGCAAGCTGTATTAAACGACACGAAGGTCTTCATATCTTTTAAACATACATCACAAATTTGGATATTTCCTATTTAACGCTTTTATTAGCTTTGATCTTTCTGTAATATAATTCAAGGACAAATAATCAAAAGGAAATTGGATTGCAAATTTTAATTGAAGTATCTGTATTTGGAGTGGATATTATAATTATATTATTTAAAAATATATTTATCTTCTTAATCAAATAACCGATTTAAACAAATTAGATTTGATTTAAAAATTAATCAAATTTTTTGCACATGCTTATTATATGGAAAAAAAATTACTTCTAATTATTGATAGATTGTTTCAATAACTTAAAGTTAAAAGATTAATCAAATATATAAGGTGATCATGATATTTGATTGAGATTTTATGTAAAGATTTTAATTTACGTGTGAATATAAATACTCATAACTACTTCTTCTGTTTTTTTTTTTTTCATACTCATTTCTTTTTAGAGATGTTTTACTATTTTAATATATATATATATATATATATATATATTTTGTTATATATCTCTCACTTGAAGCTAATTTGGTAAGATGCGAAGGAATTTTTTTTTTAGAATTAGGAACGTTAATTAAGAGTATAACATTTATTTATGTTAAGAGTATAATATTAATATATAATGTTCCTTTTTAAAAATATTATGAATTTATTGTTATATCTAGTAGTATGCTGCACATTAAAGAAATTTGACTTTCAAGTATCATCCTTTTTTATTGTAAGAATTTTAAGTAATAAATAATTAGTGCTAAAAAATTAGGGAAAAAAATGTATATACTCTTCTCATCTAATTTTAATTAAAGAAATTCGTAAGATTTTAATGAAGTAAGCCATTATTATTATTATTATTATTATTATTATTATTATTGTTAATTTTTAAATTCAATTTGAAAACTGCATTCCACCGGCCCAAAAGAAAAGGAGGAGGAGGAAAATTAAATAGTAGCAAAAGGTTTGAAATTACTTGTCATTTTATGTTTTGATTGTCTATATGCATAAATTAAGGACCTATGAAGATTTAAAACTAAAGTAAAAACTAATGAGACATTAATTTAATCGACATGAGATCTAAATTCATTTTTATAATATGAAAGGGCACGTCGATAATAAATTAAAGAACCTTTTTTTTTTTAATTAGCAAAAAAAAAAAAAAGAATAAAGAATAAAATAAACCGTACGAGTTCAAAGTTAGAAGTGCAAAACGACACCGTTCCTTTGTTTCGAAGAAGGAATTTTGGTCAATTGGGTGGCACTTGGTAGTCAGTACAGTAGTAGAAAGAAGATAGACGGAGAGTTTTAGGCAAAAAGAAATGGAAGAAGCAAAGGGAGTGGTGAAGCATGTTTTGCTTGCTAAGTTCAAAGAAGGTACCTCTGAGGACCAGATTCAGCAGCTCATCAATGACTACGCCAAACTAGTCACTCTCATCGAACCCATGAAGGCCTTCCACTGGTACTTCTTTTCTTTTTCCTCTCCTTTCCTTTCTGTTTTGCCAATCAAATTCTGAGGTTCATGTTTGGAATGGATTGTATATTATTGATTTATCATGGGTCAGATCCTGATAATTTACTTTCAATTTTGATCAGATCGAACTGTGTTTGTGATTACATTTGACTATTTGAAACCATAACCGAAAAGGGTATTTCTTAATAATCCAAACCCAGAGCAATTTCTAGAAAGATTAGGTGGCTGATGGAAATTGAAGACAAAAATAAAGCAAATGAGAAGCTGAGATAAATTAAACTAGATTATAATACTGTGTAGGTCTTGATCTTCTCAAAAGGGTCAGCTTTATTTCGAATTCTTATGATAGGCTTCATCCTCACGCCTTTAGTTTCACCAAATTGGGACTTGATTCTTTCATGTCAATAGTGAGTGAGAATCTCTAGTGGTATTATAATAGTTCTTATCAAATGCACTTTTTTACTATTTAGAAGGCATAGTGTTATTGTTATGCATATGTCGTTTTTCTTATTTTTTCTTTTGTGTTTGATTTGATTATACTCTGCTTGGTGATTACTGATTAGATGACTTCTATTTAAAAAACTACATGGAAATGCTGATGTTAATTTGGGTTTCAATGGCCTTAACAGGGGAAAGGATGTGAGCATTGAGAACCTGCATCAAGGCTTCACGCATATTTTTGAATCAACCTTTGAGAGTACTGAGGGTGTCGCAGAGTATGTAGCTCATCCTGCTCATGTTGAATATGCAAATTTGTTCCTTTCCCATTTGGAAAAAGTCCTTGTGATTGACTACAGACCCACCACAGTTCACGTTTAAATTGGAAGGTCGATTGCAGGTACTCTGGATGGAACTTTGTTATGTAAAAGATTATCTATGGATCTGTTTCGTTGAATAAGATCAAGAAATCATATCTGAATTTTATGCAGAGTTTGCTTGTATCTTGATTTCTTTGTGACATTCTAGTTGCTATGAATTTAGCTTCATTTTATGATTATAGTCTTCTACATGTTGATAATCTTGGATTGTTTGAATAAAATCCTAAAGCTTGTATTAAGCTTGTTAACTTATAAATCTAGATTCAAAACAATTCCAACATCTACAATAGTCATTAGAAATTTAGATTCTCGATGCATACAGAGGAGAGACCAATAACATTATTTTATCATAATTGCATTAAGGAACTTTACTTAATTGGCACAAATGTGTATCGCATCAACATTTATCTTTTGGAAACTTTTCAAAATAAAACAACTAAAGTATTATTTCTTTCTTATTGATCTCAAAAACAGTATCCTTTTATTGAAAAGCATGGCCTATTATCTTAGTATATAGAAAGGGAAACCATTATGTAGTACTCCCTTACAAAACATTAGTGATGACCAAAATGATGTCGAGGAGATCTTTCAAATCCTTGTTTTTACCGGGAAGTTGAGAAGGGTCTGCGGGTGGGTCTGCCCAGGCTTGTTCACAGTCATCAACATCAGTAAACACAGCAGAAGTTTGAATATTGGCACCCTGGTAATCTCCACTGTTCAAGCTCTGAAGGGCGTCCTGGATATCACTCAAACCATCATCATAATGGTCTGAGCAATCTTCATAGCGTTTCTTCAGCGTTGGATCTGTTGCTTGGCTGCTAAGAGACTTTATCAGATTCAGATTGGCTGTTAAATTGGTCTGTGCATCATTGATGGTGATCAGACCAAGCCCTTTGAGATCAGAAGTGGCAGTTCTGGGGTCTGAATTTAGAACATTCAAACAGAAGGAAGTGTTTATGGATTTGGAGCAGATTTTGTTGACAACTTCGCTTGATAGCTTTACACTTGGCCTTGCATTTGCATACAGGGTTAGACCAACACACAAGAACACTACTAGAAGCAGAGAAGCATTAGCCATTTTTACTTTTTTTTCTTTTGGTTTGCTGCTTTTTGAAATCTTGAAATTCTTTGCAAGAGTTATATATGGTTGCTCAAGGGGAGATGAAGAAGATTGTTCTTATTAGGAAACTTTCTTTTAATTTGGGACGTTAATTTTACAGATTTAGTCATTAATACTCTTGACATATTAGGTTGTAAATTGGCTTTGAAGAAATAATAAAAAGTCTAAATGTGGAAGAAACCAACATGGATTGTCAATAAAGAGATCCAGGGCAATACTATTTGATAATAATATTTAATATATGTTTTTATATATTAAATATTATATAGATATTTGACAGATATAACACGTGGATTATGGTAAAATGTAGTGCATTAGATGGTACTTGTAACATTATTTTTTTTATAAAAATATTATCAAATAATAATGAAATAGTAATTTTCTAGTCCATCCAAATCTATTATTTCCTCTAAATCTATAAAAGAAAATAACACTAAGTAGAAAAATTTAATTACTTAGGGTTTTATTTTTAATTTTAATTTTTAGTTTTTAGCTTTTGTTTATGGTTTTTATAAAAGAAAAAAAATGAAAAACAACATCCATTTTTATTTTTATTTTAATGAAAAAAAATATTATTTTTGGTAATCATTTTTTGTTTTTTGTTTTTTTTTGTTTTTTAAAAAAAACTTTATAAATAAATTTAAACAAATTCATATTTAATTATTGTCGGTCTCAGGTTACAGTCTCGATCGGACGGTCTTGAGTTTTGGCCAGAATCGGACAATCTTGGGAAATGGCTTGACTGAGCAGTTTCAGGTTCTGGCCATAACTGGGCAGTCTCGAGTACTGGCCCGACCATTTGGTCTTGGGTTCTAGCCTCGGCAAGGCGGTCCTAGGTTTTGACCCGGGCAAGGTGGTCCCGAGTTCCGCCGCGACTGGGTAGTCTCGAGTTCCGACTTGACCAGGCAGTCTCGGGTTCCAATCCCGACCTGGCGGTCGTGGGTACTGGCCCAACTGGGCGGTCTTGGGTTTTGGCTTGATCAGGTTGTCCTCGGTACTAGCTCGACTAGGCAGTCCTGGATACCGGCTCTACTGGGCAGTCCATGGTTCCGGCCCCAACCGGGCAGTCCTAAGTACCAGCCTAATTGGATAGTCCCTGGTACTAGCCTGGCCAGGTGATCCTAGGTTTCTGTCCGGACTGGGTAGTCCCGAGTTCCGGCCTCGACCGGACGGTCCTAAGTTATGGCCCCAACTGGGAGGTCCCGAGTTCTAGCCCAGACCAGGTGGTTGTGGATTTCTGTTTCAACCGGGCAAACCCGAATGCAGCTCCCAATCGGACAGTCTCATGTTCAAGTTTTGTTTGAGTTGTCTTGTATCCTAGCATTATTAATGACAAACAAAATAAAATAAAAATAAAAACTGAAAATGAAAATGAATTTTTAACATTTTTTTCTTTTAAAAGAAAAGTGAAAATGGTTTTTGTTTTAAAAAAAATGAAAATGGTTATCAAACGCATTTTTCATTTTTGATTTTCAAAAAATTCAAAAACAAAAACCAAAAATAAAAAATGAATGTGTTGTCAAACGAAACTTTAATTATCATACTTGCGTTGTGTGTATAACTAAGGATGATTTATTCTGCTAACCATTTTTTTTTTCTCAAAAGCATTATATTTTATTAAAAAAATGTTGTTTATTATCACTGGTGATTGATTACTAGACTACCACTGATAGTCACATGACATTTGACGATTTAATTAGTTAATTCAAAAAAATTAACTTTTTTTAATTAAATTTTTAATATAAAAAATGGATATATAATTAAAGGCATCCAAATAGTAAACTTAACAAATTTCAATACGATCTGTTAACATGACACAAACATTTTTTAAGGGTTCATATTTATCTGAAACTGATTGGGTTGATAAGGGATTGACCCATTATGAACACGTTATCTTAATGACTGTTAACGGGTTGACTCGCAAAAACACATTAGACCCATTATGGATTCATTAATCTTTAATGATAATTTAGTTATTTAACTATAAAAAAAAATAAAGATGTTGTTGAAATTGAATACGTTTATGTATTATTGTTATTTCAAACAATATTATTTTAGATTTTTATTTTTGGTTTATAAAATAATACAAATATTTAGGTTTGTCTGTGCTTCATTATATTTAATATGGACTATGAATTATAAATCAAATATATTTTTTATTTTTTTAAATAATTTTAAAAATAAATTTAACGTGTTAATATGTTGGATAATATGTTATACGATAATTTTATGAACGAGTTTGAATTTACATATTTCAACACAAAAGCTTAAAGGGTCAGATTTTGATAAATTTTTTTTAATACAAACACGAATAGCAAACGACAAATACGATACGACGAGACACGTTGCCATGTCTACCAAATAGTATTTGGTATTTCAGCATGTAATCTACTGGTAATCATCACCATTAATAACAAATAATATAATTCACTTTATAATCATAGATTCAAAATCTTTTTTCATTAATGCCAAAACCTCACATTGATTAAATGAAAGATTTTACTTTAAAAAAAAACAAAAATAAAAACTATTCATGGTAGTTTGAAAAGAAAAATTGACAAGTATGAATTTTGATTGAATTACATACTAATAATTGTTAAAATTGTGTGATAACTAAAACAAATCAAATCACGGAAAGAATGATTCCCATAATTTTAAAAGGGGCTATTTGCATTTTAACCAACAAATTATTAGTCCCACGGTTTGACTTGGAATTAATAAAATTGTGTACCTTAATAAATATTTATCAAATAATAAAAAAGGAAAGGAAATTTTATATTAAATAGATGACGAAAATTATAGGATTAGATTTCGGGCAGTCGGATTCAAATAAGTATACGGATAGTAGATCCGCATCCATGAATAAGTCCGAGAGGCGCGAACTCTTTCTCTCTTTTCTTCCCGAATATAATCGAAGCGGCCCCTTCAATCGATTAACCGCCGCTGGCCTCGTCGCCTCTATCACTGTGTTGAAACGGACCGTTTTCGGTCGTCTTTGACTCTGTGTTGTTCGTGGCAAAAGGCGTTCCTTCCACAGCTCTTCTGTATGCAATTTTGTCTTCGATGGCGACCACCAACGGACTCGATGCTTCAGGTTCGCATTCTCTTCTTGGGTTTTCAGATTCTGCTTTCTGGTTCTAGGTGTGTTTTTTTTTTTCCCTTTCTCTTGTTGTTTCAGGCCTGAAGAAAATTTGGTGCGTTTGTAATTAATTATTTTGTTTGGAGCATTTTCCCTTTAGCTGCATACATGAAAATAAAGAGAAAAAAAAAAAAATGAAATACGTTTTTGGAAGTTGAATTTCTTAAATTATACGAGTAGGTTAAGAGAATTTCCTTCAAGTCGTATGGATGTGATCTTGATGGGCATATAATTCTTTGTATGTTACTTGTTAAAGTATTTGTTTCTAATTTCTCGAAGCTGTGGATGTTGGGCAGCCATAGCTGCATTTCCCAATCTATGTTATTTAAGATTCTAAGCTGAGGCAAGTAGCTTTGGCTCCTTCATGTTTCCCTCCATGCTTGCAAAATTATATCTAAACTAAAGAGTCTTAAGAACTTTGTTTGCAACTTCTTGTACCTTAACATTTGTGATATGCATGGTTGTATTAGAGGGCTTACAGTGCGAAGTATGCTTGGGTTCTCTACTACATTTTTGTTTTCCTTAACAAATGGTATAATAATTTGGTTTTATGTTTCAGCTACAGTGAATGAGAAGGATGTTCTACCAACCGAGTCTGTCAAAGAAGCTGCTCCTGTTCCGAGATCAGAAGCAAACCCTGAAGAAACTGGTAAAATATTTAGGATTTTGTAGTCCTCAGAATTGGTTGTTGGTCCTATATATTTCTCGTGAAGACTTGTTTCTATTATTATTAGTAAATGATGTTATGTAACAGAGGGGCTTTTGTTTTTTCCCCATCTTCATAGAAATAAAAGCTCGGGTTGATGCTGTGTGGGAGCAAATGAATAAAGGAATGTCAAGTAAGACACTGAAGGATTTACTCAAGAAGTCTAGTTCCACAGTGAATAAAACTTCAAAGAAGTCGTCTGCTTCATCTGCTGTGAGGATTATTTTTTTCTCTTGATCTTTACTTTCTGTGATTTCGAAATATTACTCAGATAGTTGGCTACAATCTAAAACGCTTTTGTGTTTATAGAACTGGAAGAAATATCTAGGCCTGGCACCAAAAACAACAGTGTCAATGGAAAAAGATGTGCCACAAAAGGAACCTAGCATCATACAAAGCAGCTCTAGTGAAGAGGCCAAGAGAATTGCAGCTGCTGCTCTCTCAGCAGTTAGGGATGCTGCAGTTTCTGCTTCAGGCAGGGGGAAAGTTGAGGTAAGCAATGTATAGTCACCTCTTAGTGCCCTGTGGCTTAACGTCTTGCTTATGAGGAAAGTTGATAATATTATTTGAAACAAAGGAGATGGGCTGTTTGGAACTGCTGCTTAATTTCTTTGAGAATTACTTTCTTTGAGAGGTTTAAACAGTTAGAATCAAATTTTAACATCTGAGTCCGTATGATTACCCTGCAGGTTTGCTATTGAACTAGATTTTGCTGATGGTTACCCTTTTGTTATGTTTGGTGCTCCAAAAATTTTTAAATAGCTGTACACTAGTTGTAAACTTTTGAATGTGCGGGTGGTTTGCATTTTCAGTTGTTTTCTTCTATTTAAGATAGTGACAATTTCCTTGTACAGATCATGGAGGTTCGGGACTTTGCAGGTCAAGAGATAGAATTTAAGAAGCTTGTTGATGCCGATTCAAAAGAGGCATTTGAAAGGGCCAAAGCTACTGCACCTTCTGCTGTTGATGCTGTCCTTGAGCAAATTAAGAAGAAACCAAAGCTTAGTGTTCTGGACAAGAGTAAAAAAGATTGGGGGGAGTTCAAGGATGAAAATAAAGGGCTGGAAGATGAGTTGGATGCATACAAAAAGAGTTCTAATCAGTATCTTGATAAGGTTTCGTTCTTACAGCGAACAGATTATCGTGAATTTGAGCGGGAGAGAGATGCAAGGCTAGCTCTGCAAGCTAAGAGGAGGCCAGATATGCGAGAGGAGCCATAGTCGCACCATATCGATGTATAAAAACTGAATTTACATGGAAGATAGGAAATTGCTGAATATTTTATTGCGACCTTTGGCAAAGTGAAAATGTGAGGCCTATCAAAACCTTTGGAATGGATAAGATCAACTCGTTTTACAGCTCAAGATGTATTCAATTGGTCTGAGAATTCCACTTTGAAAGTGAGCTGAGGAGAGAGAGAAGGCGCACCTTGTATACTGGGAAAACTGTTTAACCTCCTTTCTCAAATTTTATTGGACGTGATCGTATTTTCAATATAAAAATTATTCCTTTCCCTTGATTCTTGTCCTGTCTTCATGTATTTCTTAAATGACAACCTAATAAATTGTTTTGCTAATCTACTATTGATTCTCACATTATGATATTTTGCTACTCTTTACAACGTTCAAGCAGACTCATGGATTGATGTTTTCTAAATGCACGTGCAGCAAACCATACAAGAAATCCGAAATTGCTCAACATACCCTTCTCATGTTGTTATTAACAAAGATGAAAAAGCATACAACATTATTCCGTCATCTTGGCCAAAAGAAAAGCAACAGCAAATTTGTATCCAAGCACTTAATCTGCTAACTATAATAAGAGAGAAAAATGATGATGGAAAGTCTTAACCAAGTCATTCCAAAATTCTAAAACAAAAATGAAAGAAGAAAACATAGTAACCATGTTCTACATGTGAATGGGCTTGTCATAAGTAGCCATGGCAGCTTCCTTCACTGCCTCACTCATTGTTGGATGAGCATGGCAAACTCGAGCTATGTCCTCACTAGCTGCATCATATTGCAAGGCTATTGCTGCCTCATGAATGAGCTCTCCAGCATTGGGTGCCATTATATGAACTCCCAATATTTTGTCTGTCTCCTTGTCAGCCAAAATCTTGACAAGACCTTCAGCATCATCTATTGCCTTGGCCCTGCTATTAGCCATGAGAGGAAACTTCCCAACACGATAACTAATACCAAGTTCCTTCACTTGCTCTTCAGTCTTTCCAACATATGCAACCTCAGGGTGCGTGTAGACAACCCCTGGAACCTTGTCATAGTCCACATGACCTACCTTTCCAGCTATGAACTCTACACATGCAACTCCATCCTCTTCTGCCTTGTGGGCTAACATAGGCCCAGGAATTACATCTCCAATTGCATAAACACCTGAAACATTACTAGCAAATTTATCATTGACTAAAATTCGCCCAATCTTATCAGTTTCAACTCCTATCTTGTCCAGATTAAGCCCGGCTGTGAATGGAGTTCTACCAGCAGAAACAAGCACAACATCAGCTTCAAGAGTGGTCTGACTGCCACCTTGTGATGGTTCAAGTGTCAGTTTTACACCACTAGCAGAACTATCAACTCCTACCACCTTTGTTTTTAGCATGAATTTCATCCCTTGCTTCTCAAGGCTCCGTTGAAATTGCTTGCGCACTTCCCCATCCATAGTTGGGACGATATCTCCAGCAAACTCAACAACAGTTATCTCAGAGCCGAGGCGACCCCATACAGAGCCCATCTCCAACCCAATGTATCCAGCTCCTATGACCACAAGTTTCTTAGGGATTTCCTTCAAAGCCAAAGCTCCGGTTGATGATACAATTCTCTCCTCATCAATGGTAATTCCAGGTAAAGATTTTATATCAGAACCAGTAGCAATTATAATATTTTTGCCTTTCACCACAGTGTTTCCACCATCAACAGTGTCCACAGAAACTTCAGACGGTGAGATGAACTTGCCATATCCTTTTACATAGTTTACCTTATTCTTCTTGAAAAGGCCTTCAATACCTCGTGTAAGGTTAAAGACAGCTTTATCCTTTTGGGCCATCATGGCCGGTAAATCAACTTCAACAGACGAAAACTTCACTCCATGGTTGGCAAACGAATGCGTTGCTTCATGGTACATGTGGGAGGAATGAAGAAGAGCCTAACATGGAAAAACAAACAGCAGAGCTATGAATTATGTGAGCAATATGCACTGAGGGAGAGGAATATACTTCTGAAATAAAGCTCAAGTTGCCACCCATAAGAATTGCTGAGTTTACAGTTATAATTTTGTTATCAAGCAGCATCAAGAACTACGAAAGCCAAGTTTTAAAAATGTTTACGAATAATCCATGATAAAGGCTTTTTATTATTATTTTATTTTACAGTTCCCAATGACCAAACAAAGCCTTTAGGTCTACCATAATAGCCATTTACACAAAATTCCAAACTTTGGAATAGCAAATTTAATCCACAAGAGAACAAACTAAACCTAATCACAGCCATTTCCAATTTCCCGTGGTGCTCAGAATTTTGTTTTCCTTTTGTACTTGAGTATAAGCATTACACATTGGGAATTCATTTCGGTTAGTTTTATTAATAAACTGCAACCTGTATGGATATCATCAAAACGCATACTTTCCACAATCTAAATACAACTCCAATTTGAAATTATCAAAAAACAAACAAGCTTCAATTTCAGTAAACACAGTTAGATCTTGAGGATGAGTAGCAAAACCAAGCAAATAAGTAGGGAAAAGAAAAAAAAAGAAGAATCTTTAAAACCAAAAGAAACACACTTTGAATAGGAATGAGAGAGCGACAGAGAAAGCGTAGACTATTAACCTTGGATGGTATGCAGCCCACGTTAAGGCATGTACCGCCGAGAGTTCCACGCTTCTCGATGCAGGTGGTCTTGAGCCCAAGCTGAGCGGCCTTGATGGCCGCCACGTAGCCTCCGGGGCCACCGCCGATAACGACGACGTCGTTTTCTTCAGATCCAGAGGAGGCGAATCCCCTGGAGAAGGCAGTGAGGGAGAAGGAGTACCTGAGAGCATCGGGACTGGAATTCGACCAGTTTCTCGAAAGAAGGTAAGCCTTTCGCCTTGCGAAGCTTGCCATGGCCATTTCTTTTGGTCTTCAAAATGTTCGATCAAATTCCCCTTTCAGTGTTTGGTCTTATAGTAGCCTTTGCTTTGCTACTCAGCCTTTCGAGTTTCCAAGACCACCCTGCCCTTCCTTCCTTCCCTTTACCTTTCAATGTTCGATCCAATTTTCGTTATTTCTCTCAATATTATTATATTTTCCGCCCATCTGGTGTGCCTAGGTTCAGCAACTACTTCCTGCTCCTCCACAGATCGCTTAACAGGTTACCAACTGTTTGGTCAAATGGAAAGAAGATCAAATCGCAGCCGTCGAATCGCATCGTAGAAATACTGATCTCTTTTTCTCATTGATCGTGCTGGGCTGTTCGATGCTATTTGGTCAAGCTTACCGTGTTTGACTTCAAGCCATTTAGGAAGGCCAATTGGCTGCTCTTGTGTGCTGCGCCACCATTGAATCTTAACCGTTGATCAGATTTATAAAATCATGACATGGAAAGCGTTCTTTAGTCGATAAAATATTAAAAATGGGAACCTAAGATACCTTGCTGTGCTTAATCAAAATCAGTAAGCTAATTGTAATCAGCATTGCAGGTTTAAATTCAATGGTTGAGATTTAATTGAATCTTAGTAATCATGGAAAAATGATTGATTTCATAAAATTTGAGCATGGAGCTTAGAGCACAAGATAGAAACCAACATTTCAATCTTTTATTAAGGGTCATATATATATATATATATATATATATATATGTTTTTTTATTGAAAAATGCCCTTTAAATCCTAGAAAATGGTGGCCTTACAAGCCCAACCATCAACCTAGTTGGGATGTTCGGTTGAGGGAAGGGCAATTCTTCCCGACAAGATTAAGATGATGATGAGGCTCTTCTCATTCTTTGCCACTGAATTCAATTAAAGCCATTTACCAAAAAAAAAAAAGAATTCAATTAAAGCCAGGCCAAACTGTTGATAAAGACAACAAACTTCATTCAGTCTGCGTAGAAGGTATTAAAAAAATAAAAAAAATAAAAAATAGATAAAATAACATCTAGCATTGTTTTCACAATATCCATTGTCCAAAAATAAAATTTGCTACACCACAAAAAACATTTAAAGATAATTAATAATGTGAAACAGAAATTGCATCAATGACGTAACGAATCAAAGGGTGTAAAATGAATAAAAAATGGCAAGCCATTGCCACAGAAGAGTTAAAACACCTCAACCTAACTCAGTTACACTCATCATCACTAAACACACATTCCTCGAATCCTAACAAAACTGCTGGCTGCATTTTTCTAAATCTATCTGAAACAGCCACAAAAAGATGAAAATGGTATTCTCATAAGAATATATCAATAAATAATATAAAATCGTATTTTACATTTCAATTGCCTTCTAGCAAGCTTTTCAACCTACTTCGCCTCCTCAGATAGACTACATGCCCTCCACCTTGGCAGTCGAGTGCGTGATTCAAAAATTCGAGAGGGAGAGGAGAAGCAGATAATGATTGCAGTGAGGTTGTCAGATGTATTTAGACGTAATGCTTCCATGACAAGTTCTCTAGCACACTTTTGTGGGTCATCGTGCCTCCTTAAACCACGACGGACAAGACTGACTGCATATTGGCTTGCCATAACATCCCAGATCCCATCACAACCAATTATCAAGAATTCATCTTCTTCTGTTAATATAACTCGTTGAACATCTGGCTCAGCAATTAGCGGTGATGACGAACCAAGTGGTAGTTTCAAGTCCCAATCACCAAGAGCTCGAGTAACAGAAAGACAACCATTAAGATACCCGTCATCAATGCAACCGCCCAACTCCTCAACTCGCTTGCGTTCTGGCAAGTAAGCAGGTCTATGATCTTGAGACAAGTCAACTGCTACTCCTTTCCGACAAAGAACAGCTCGACAGTCACCAGCATTTGCAACCAGTAAGTGCCTTCCAAGTAATAGGGCAGTTAGTGCTGTTGTTCCACACGAACGGCGAACACTATGTTCATCAGCCAAGGCAAGGTCGGCCAGTAAAAATGCTTTCCGATGGGAACGCTCTAACTCATCTAAGAAAACAGAATCAATATCTGTAGTTTGCGGCAAATCAGCATCTTCAAAAAATAATCTCATTGCATTCCTCTTGATATAAGCAGCCGCATCAGGACCTCCATGACCATCAAACACTGCATAGAAAGCACTTGGGATTGAACACTTGAAGAGAGACCCCAAGTGAGCTGATAGATCATCAATTGTTATGTGTTCATCATCCATAGAATCTCTTGATCCAATATCAGTATAGCTGCCTGATCGAACTTTAGGAACAAACTTTACAGAAGAAGATTCTATAACATTATCTGCATCTGAGCAACTAACTACCTGATAAAAGAGAAAAAAAAAAAAAAAAAAAAAAAAAAAAAAAAAAAAAAAAAAGTTGGTTGATGTCCTAATTCATACCAAAACTTGATATTACTGAAAGCAAATGAATATGCATTGGAACATCATGAACAGATGATCAGAAATATCAACATTCACAACAAGTACGTAGACAATTAAGTCGTGTAATACTGATAAAAAAAGTTCCGGAACTGTTAAATACTAAATTAATGCATGCTGCTTAAGAAAAACAAACCCAAACAATATCTTGATTGAATCGCTTGGTTGACTCCAAATAGATACAACATCAGCCAAATATTTTACAATTTAAAAACCATAATTGCATTAACAAAGACAACTGATTTACATAATAGTCACTAATTCTGTTAGTCTTCATAGCAAAGTTTCCTTTTATTTTTAAAGTAAGATCGGATTTTTCCAAGATGTAGGAAAAAAGAAAATTTTCCCAACTATCTCTATCAAATATTGGAAATTAGACAATAATTCTTCCTAAGTTCCAATATAGATAGAAAGAAAGAAAGAATAATGAGCCGGGGGGGAGGGAGAGAAGAATACTCTAGATTGGACTTTAAAAGGTTAATCTGTAAATAAAGTACGGAGTTGACACATAAATCCGAACATAAAATCTGGGCTTCCAAATAAGAAAATCTGAACAAGAAAGTTTAGCAACTAAACCCCTTTCCATTCACTTTAGAGCTAACAATCAAGAAATCAAAACTTATGCTCTCATAACACTATTTCCATCGGTTTCTTCATGAAGAGGTAAAATAATATCAGTCTCCCAAGCATTACGAACAACATACCCCATAAAGAAACTGAAACCATAAGCTTAATAAAAGTCCAATTGCACTGATTACCAAAATTCATTCTACACACATACCCATCGACACCCAATTGATGAAAAAAAAAAAGGCTAAAGAACGCGCGTACCGATTCGAAGGGCGAGCTTTCGGCGGAGACCGATTCAGAAACCCGAACCTCGCGAATGCTGGGAGAGGGGGTAGGCGAGGATGAGACGTCGATCGGAAGGCTGCGATCCTGCGTAGCTACGCAGAGATGGTACTTCATGTCTAGCACTGTTACGCTCTGCTTGCATATGATCTCCGCCTCCGCCACCATATTCTGGCTCACGATCATCTCCAAAACCGCTGTCGTCTAATAGAACCCGAAAAATCACTCAGAAATTTCAAGCTTTTCTCTGTTTGCAAGTTACAACACAGAAAGTAGGGCAAATTCCTTTTACAAATTAGGGTTTTCTTGAATCTGCGTTTGGTTCGTTTGAATTTTCTCGGTCTATCTCTATGCGGGAAATTGGAAAGAGGAGGTTATTTATTGGAGGGAACAACCGGCTGGACCGGTTGCACCGATCTTGGCGACCGGCACGTGTTTGTGAGGCTGAACCGGAAATCTGATTTCTTGGGTAGTGTGCCGGGCATGTGAACCTCGTGGGAAAGCCAAAAGGGGTGATAGAAAGGCCAAACTATCCTTCAGATTTAATTTTGCGGCTTTCTTTGGGAATGGCAAAAGCGACATTTCAATGGCTTTCCTTTTACGAAGTGACAACTTACAGTATCCACAGAGTTGGCGTTGTGCTTCAGCTTGACGCGTATACTTGTTGAACTCCAACGCCCCTCCTTTTTCTTTACCAAATATGATACAAATTGATTCACAATATAGTTTTTTTTTTTTATTATTAATATAAGATTGCCCATAAAAAAATAATAAAAAATAAAAAAATAAAAAGGTAGTATTTTATGCCAAGGGAATTGAATTTTATATCATGAAGCGAATTTAAATATTATAAAAGGGTTTTCAATACATTGTATATATATATATTTGCATTGGATGTATATCTTAAATGACTAAAACATGTTATATTTAATTTATTAAAACACAAAAAACATGATTTTAAGTAGTGTTATAATTATAGAATAGTTTATGTTTGGGTCATTTTCATTGCAGAGGGAAAATTGAAATGATAGAGAAGGCTTTTTGGTTTTCAGAAAAAAAAAAAAAAAAAAAGGGCTTTTTGGTTAGTGCCATGCTGAGTCATAAAACTGAGGTTTTTTTTTTTTTTTTTTTTTGATGAAAAGTCATAAAACTGAGGTTGCGTGCATTAGTGGCTTCAATCGGATGGAATTAACACAAACTTAGCTTCATATTTGTTAATGTATTTTTATTAAAGGCCAAGACTAATCAAAGTAACTTCATAAGTTCTCTCTGAGTTCACAATGTAATTCTTTATTCATATAACCAAAAGTAAAAAAGGAAAAAAGATGCTTGGAGGACAAGTTTATCAACTAATCAATATATATATATATATATGCTGACTCATAAATTAATTTTATAGAATATGCAAATTATGTTATTTTAAGAAGATTATAATAATACAAAAAGTAATGTTAAATGAGGAAACTTCTATTCAATTTGTTCAAAACAAGATACCGATTCCTATTTATATACAAAGTTTATAGGGATAGAGATATAATCTAACAAAGTTTCGGCTTGATTAAAAGTCTATGGATAACCAAACAATGATACAGAAAATGGGTTAGGAATGAAGCTTATATTAAAGCGATTCTTTAAATTAATTAGCCAGAAAATGAATAGAAATAAAAAATAAAAAAGGAAAAAGAAATATGAGTTTTTATTTTGAAGAATATACACGAAGTGGGTGGCGTGGTTGAATGCAATTGCTAAGTGCTAGAGAGCGAAGTCACTTGGAATTAAAGGGAGAGTGGAAATGTGTGGATTCACCCACTTGGTTTGTTGTATTTTTATGAAAATTACTTGCTATGTGTTTTCATTTTGAGTTGATGCCTATGCAGGCCAAGTGTTGGCAGCATGAGAATCATATGTATAAACTTCTACAATCTATATATTACACACAAACACACACATATATATACACGTGTCCGAATCAAAATCACTTGTATTACAAAATCTTTACCTTCCAAGACATTTGTTTAATCCTTTGATATAGAAAAGAAGATAGGGTATTTGGGGTTGCCAATTGGATCACGTCTTCAAAGAGTTGTAAGGTTGATATATCCATCATGTCTACCAGAGTGGCAATGTGTTGGACCTATCCCATTGCTCCACCTAAATAGTATCCAATCTTATATATATTTATATTTTTGTCCACATCACATTTCTATAGGCACTTGTTACCCATTTAAACCCCTTTTTTCTTTTTTGTGTGGTAACCATTTAAGCCTTGGATTGGATACTCATCATCATTCTCCACATTGCATGGTTCAGAGTAAAAACTGTATATCTTTGGCTCCAAGGTGGGTTGATATTTTTATTTTTGTTCGAAAAATCTTTCTAGTGATATAGAAATATATATATATATATATATTTATTTTATGATGCAAATATTTGTAAATCTGAGTATGCATATGTAATATATTGCATGAAGATGCAGATATCTGCACTGTATAAAAGCTATATATACGTATATGATTTAAAAAAAATAAAGAATGATTTTGTGTCAAATCTAAGATTGACACATCCCATTTAAAGTTTTAGATTTAACCTTAAATATTAATTACCATTTTATGTAATTGACGTAAACATCCAGATATAACTAAATCAGGGATTACTCTTTCTCTCTTTCTATATACACACACGCACATATATACAGCTGTTTTGATTTTAGGTTGGTAACCATAGGGGAAACAACCCGTTTCTTAAAAGATAAGAAAAGGAAAATAGGTAAAAAAAAAATTGGCTTTTGTAAGAAGGACAAGTTTCAGGAGTGCCGCAATTAAGTGAGGGAAAATAACCTGCCATTACTTTGAAAGAAATCAAATTCGAAACTGCTAAACGAGCTCAATTCTAAACTTAATATCTGTACAGTTTCAGTTAGTTCTATTTGGTTTCCTCAAAAAACCCATAAATAAAAGAATTGGGATTGAATTAAATTGAATTTTAACACCTAATTCTGCCTTTCATGAACTGCAATTCAACCTTTCCATGTACATGTCGAATACTTTAGCTGATCCAAAAACTTATGGTGGTGAGGTTTTAACATTTACTCGCAGCAGTTGGGCCTCTTCTCTCTGAGCAGCTTCTCCCAAAGGCAAAGCACCAGTCTTGGACTTTGGTAATGAGCAAGAACATAATTCGATTGGCAACCAGCATTGAAAAACCTCTCATCGTTGATGTAATGTACTTCTTGACCACTGCTTTTGAACTGTTCGATCCATATACCCATGGCTACATCTTCTAGTTTAAAAAGCTGAAAAACCATATATAATGGCAAGAGATGGTAAATAAGCCTCCATTTATTATCTCCGTGAGACATGCTCTAAGAATCTTAGAATGTAATTTTAAACAGGTATATTTTACCTTGAGATCTCTTTCCTGGTGCCCATGGACAATGAATTTGGCAATGTCTCTAGAGATGATATAACCTGGACCATGTGCCCATGGAGGGTATGAAGCATGCGGCCATTCCTGCGTATAAAGAACACCCACTAAGGACAAAGTGCAACGAAGAAAAGATGCATTCCGATCTGGGAAAGGAATTATGATTTGTTTATACCTTATTACTGATATACCATTTGCTGTCTTTGTCCCTTTGGGGTGACGATTCAAAGGATATAAGACCATACAAGAGACTATTACTCGACTTTTCTTTAAGGCTGGAAAGAACTTCATCGATCCTAACAAAAGCATCATCATCAGTTTTCATGATGAATTTCGCAGGGAGGACTTTTGTCTGCATATTTTTAGCAATAAGATGACCTGTAAGTCTACAAAATTAAAGCTAAGGAAAACAATGAAAACTATATTGTAAATCTTGGTCAAGAACTGGACAATGGGTTCAGGAATTAGACATGTTCTACACCCAAAGCTGTTGAACTAGTGTTGCATTAAACATCCAAGTCACAGGGTATAATTCTTTGCGGTTGAAAGCATAAACCCATAAATTGAAAGAAGAAATGTAGTATTAGGTAATTACCCCCATGATGCAAATTGCAATAGTTTTCAGACTGATCAAGCTGTAATAATCAACAAATGGCATCAGTTGAATATCACCATATGCTTGAGCTTCCCTCCAAAGCTCATAGTTGACTTGCTTATTCTTGTGCTGCAGGCATGAAGTTACCAAATAAGACAATCAGTTGCCAGAAATATTTTTCCTGAGCAAGTAATAAATCAGGAATTTGGCAAGTAGAATGCATATTTAGGATCTAAAGGGTGTAACTACATTCTAGTGGCAGTTTCTGCCTCTTTGCTTCCCCAGACAAATACAAGACTTTATGCTTTTCAATAACAGCTATAAACTATATTTTAACCAAATAGAGCAATTTATTTTAATTTTTTTTAATTTCCCCCTAATACTAAGTTAGAAGCATTTTCATATGTTCAATTAAAATGGACTCAAAGAAAACGAAAAATCCATTAAAAAACTTTGGAAAACTGACAAAGTATAGTAACACAGGAATGACTAAAACTGGAATTTTGAGGCAGCCATAACCAATGGTATTTAATAACAGCCATACAACACAGTTGAAGTTAAGAAAGTTCACAACTTTGTATTTTTCTTTCTCTTTTTGATAATCAGAGCTTCATGTAGTGATAGTTTTACATTTGCGCAGTATAAGACTGTAATAGAAATAAGACTATCAGTAGAATTTATCCTCAAAATTTGTAATGTTCACTTACAAGGCCAATAAAAAACCGGACAGCTACATCTCCAGAACGTACAGCCTCATATTGCATCCAAGACCTCCTAAGTGCCATTCGACGCTCAAAATTATTTCCACTAGAAAAAACTCCAACTAACATTACCAGTCTTTTCTTTGGAATGGATGGAGCTTTGAGGTGCTCAACATCAACAACTAAATCATGATCTTCAGAAACAGGCAAGCCTTTAGCCAAGGCAGATAAGAGATTCAAACCACCAGCCACTTTGACTCTACTAACTGACCACGGTTCAAGTTTCTGCATTTGAAGAAAAATCATTTAGGTGGGAGTATTCACTTCTATCGAAATGACATTATGTCAAATAACAACCAAATCTCTCATAATTAATCTGTTACTATTACTGAGCTCATACCTTACCTCCCTATATGCAAAAGATGTTTCATGCCTTCCATTTACGGTCATATGGAATCCCTCTAAACCAACCCATAACGTGGCAGTGAAAGGAATCCCTTCAACAAATGGGAAACTAGCAGTTCCATGGCCACTTCCCTTAGAAACATTGATTAACATGTCATTACTAGGACGACTTGTATTTAGATTTTCTTCAGAAGAGCTTCTAACAACTTTTTCATTGCAAAGAACAAGTCCATCAACTGTCGAATTTACTAAGATTTATTAGTTTACTAGCAACTCTTCCTCAAATTTTAAATCATGGACATAAGATTGAAACACAGTAAGATGGTGAGAAAATCTAATGGTACACACTTTTTTGGCTGGCTCACCCATGAGGAGAATGTTTGATAATTCCCTTGGAATTTTCCATCTTTTTTTTCGGTTATGAAAGTTTTACACTGCTATTCCATTTTATTTAGACTGTTACTTATTGGTGCTGCACTTAATATTTTATCATAGTTTTCTGCATTAGCATAATATTATTTGTTGATCTCACATTCCACCCTATAATACAATGAAAACAGGCAAATTATTCTTCTGTTGAACTTGCAGCATAAGTTTATGAATACAGGTTCAAGTAAAGAGCTATTAGGATAAGAAAACTAAATAAATTCACCTGAAAGGAAGTGGGTTTGATAAGTCAAGACTCTGGCCAGAAGATTTTTACTGGAAAAATAATATGCTACAAAATATACCTTTCAGGCTGTTGGCAGAACTGTGAGCGGGACATCTTTCCTCCTTGCCCCACCCAAGTTCCATAGTCCATGTATTTTGAACTATAAATGGCTCGTCAGTCATGTTATCCCCAGGTAGACTGACATTATAGTGCAAGATAACAGGAGGCTTGGAATCCCCCGAAAGTGTCAAACCTAGAAGCTCAATTTGAAAGCTCCTAGAAGGCCCATCAGGAATGCCAAGCATTGAAATGGAAGAATCCTCAACAAGGCCACAAGGGAACTGAAGAATCACGCCCTCACCAAATACTAACTTATCAAGTGTATTCACAGAGAAAGGGCAGGTTTTATTTTCTGGCCTGTTATTATAGCTAAACTCTGAGGCTTTTTCTTCCTCAACTATAGACACTACTAAATCTTTCCATGCTACTGCAGCCTCTTTGACCCCTTGAGCTGTTTCAGGCAAAGCATCTGACCGGGACAGTAAGGGACGCATATAAGCCCACAAAAGCAATGCCTTGGAACCTTCTTGAGAAATGTTGTGAGAACTAAACAGCTGATCAAGTCCTTTGACATTAACAAGGCGGGGCTTCTTTGATAGTTTTGCAGACTGTTTTGGTACTGTCTTCACTTTGACCTCGGAAGGCATGACGAACTCACTGTCCTTCGTAAGAGTATCATTTTCTGGATGGTAATGAAAGAAATTATATGTTGACTGCTTTTGTGGCTGTTTCCCAACAAGACTGTAACGGAAAATCAAGATCATGGCTAAAGCCATAATCATCACGCCGCCAGACCACTTCTTCATTTTTTATTTCTCTTTATAAGGCAAATTGATGATGCTAATGCTAACAGAAAACCATATGGCTGTTCGTTATTTGTGCGTACTAAACTTGAGTAACCATATGGCCTGAGTTCTTGGATCGTCCTCCTCTGTTTCCTTTTTTGCAAACCATGATAATGTTGCAAAAAGTTGGAAATTTTTCACAGCAAAAACCAGGAGCAACTTCAAATCTGAAAACAACACTACCCTATTTGCCTATATCTGCACAACGGAAGAAAATGTTGGAATTGGATCTTTAACTATTTAGTCATTCGGGACTTCACACCGGGAAAAATGGCTGAAAGTGAGCACACTTATAAAAAAATAAATTAAGAAATACTAAGAGCTAAGGAACAACTATTTTTCTTTGACCCCATTTTGTTTCCCCATTCAACCAAATTATCAGGGAAAAACAATCAACCTAGCTTTAGCTTGTATCAATATCCAGTCTAACAAAGCAAAAAACAAAAAAAGGAATCGCAAATAAGAAAACTAAATAAAGAAAAAGAACTCCGTTTGGAAGCTTGCAATGAGGCGTCAGTGTTAGTTTTAGACAACATTGAATCTTTTTGAACAAAAAGAAAAAGAAAACTTTTTGCATACCTTTTCTTTTTCTGGTATAAAAATCTGAATCCTCAGGTTCTGATCGCAAAAGATCCAACACATTCACTAACTAACCTTTCATATTCACAGTGAGAAAGAGAGAGAGGCTCAGCTTCAAGCTAACCTTCCGAGCAAAGCAAGTATAATATATTATTATTATTATATTTTTCAGAACCTTTTTCAAACGGCGTCGTATGGTGGCGGTTGCCATGTCGTTATCTGGTTTGTGTCGGAGTTTTGGAGGTTGGTATGGAAACAGATGGCGGGGGGCTGTTATCTAGTGCTTTACAGGCGGAACCTATCAAACCTATAACTTTTACCACCTTTTCATTTATTGCGTGGTCATCCGTATCTGAGGCAGTCTGGTCACGAATTTTTTTCCTCTCTCTTCTTCCCCTTTTTTTTTTTTTTTTAAATAAATAAATATACATTAGTAAAAGAGTTATAGATTTATTGCTGCCTATGGCCAAACGAAAACATGGAAAGAGGAAGAATTATTGCTATTACTTTTTTTTTTTTTTTTCCTTTCTCCCTCCAATGAAGTTCCTGGAATTGTTTTTTCTGTTGTATTTTGCTATTTGAAAAATAATTTGCCATGTAAATTTTGTGAACAAATTCAATTTCTCCTGAAAATTACAAAAAATAAAAATAAAAAAGATAAAAAACTGTATTCAAATGTTTGAGCTTTGGTATTTCAACTCTTAAAGCCGATCACAAGACTTGAATAACACCTCGTGGAACCAATTTTTATGGGGCTACTTGAGTTGCCACCTTTCGAAAATTATACATGTACTAAATACTTTGAAGTATATACAAAAAGTGTCAAAATATGTAAAAAAGTTTTGCGAGACAAAAATAAATCAGCGAGTTGACTTCGCTATACAAGCTTTATATATACATAATACCAATGTGTATTTGCAGCGGTGCTCCCTGTTCGAAGATGTTTGTCAAAGGTCCATGGAATCGCATCTGTTAAACCACCATCTGGATCGAAACAATATCCGCATTGCTGTAATCTTTAACACTTGCTAGGGTTGCTGATCGTTCAAATTGGTTATTAATGGAATTACTGACCTCTGACTAATTTTCTATAAAAAGGACAAAAATAAATAATACAAAAACAATTGATATGAGTGCCAAAAAAACTGTTAATTGATGGGCGTCCATGGCAGGCAGGCTTAAATCCTGAAAAGAACCAAAGCATCTTGACCTATATCACAATGATAGTGGAAAGCCATGAATCGAAATTTAGCACTAGCTATGACTTCGGCTCCCGAAAGTCGAACTTTGAGGAACCAAAGGAGGCAACTGTTGGGGAGACCAAATGCCAAGCCCTTCTTTTGGGACAACTTCAGCACTAGGGCCGTCGACAATTGGTGAATATGGTTTTGTAACTTTATTTTTCAGCAGTCCCTGAATAAAATGGCAAAATTTAAACTTATAATCATTACGCTCAAAATCTCCAACACTTTAGGAAAAAAGTCATCTCAAGCTTGTACAGATGTCATTAATACCCAATAATTGTAAATAAAATGACAGAGATGAATAATTTAAGAGTTGTGGCATGTAGAGTCCATTTCATTTTTTGAAAATTCAAATACTTCTAGTTCAGAGGCAGAGGTATGGTATTTTTCTTCAGATTTTTACAGAAATATTCTAGCCATGACATGGTTTTTTGTTTTTGTTTTTTTTGTTTTTAAATAAACATGGCTTCTTTCAAACAAGCACACAAATATATGGCATTGGGAACTAACCTTCGAGTGGTTTGGTCCGTAAGTGTACAGTGCTTGCTCAATTGAAGAGTAAACTTCAAGAGACTGGCGGGTTTCAGGAATGCATTTTATAACACGGAATTGTTCTTTCAACTCTGTTGACCTACTACTCTGTAAATAGAGAATGAGACGTGAAGGTGGACTTCTTGGCTGGTCCTTTTTTCCATGTGTCAATTCCATTGTTACCAGGTCATCCCACAGGACATCCCACATTATCGAACATGGATCCCTTACTGGACTGAATTTCCTCTGAGCAATAATGTGGGAGGGTTGCTGAAATCAAGAGAATTATAATGATTAGTTTGTCGTAAGTATGGTTACTGTGGATGGAAGAGGATTTTTAAGCACTATAGTGTGTTTTCATTCAATTTACCTGCAATAATATCGCTCTTCGATGAGTGACAAGAAGAATTTTTCCTTTTGGGAGTAGAAAATGGTCTTCATAAGCATCTGACAATGCAAATTTTCCACGCACTTTAAATAGATCAACCTGGCTGAAAAATGAACCTGATTCTGCCAAATGCAATATAACCTTCATAACAAAACAACTAATTCAGTCATTCACCTAGAAGACAAGTAGGTCATCAACATAATAGAAATAATAATTAGTGGACATTCTACCAAAAAGTCCATCTGGTCATTAGATAGAGAACATATTTTTTAAATTCAGTGATATCTTAACAAGAAAAAATCAATAATCATTGCCCCATATATTTACAAATATTTGGACCAAAACATCCAATGTGTTGGATACAAACTAATATAGCATTGCTTGCTCTATTTTCTAAATCCCACCATACCTATCAAATGAATAGATATTTTTATAAAAATAAATTAACACAGAAGAGTTTGATTGTAAGTTGAACTAATACCTGTCCCTGTGCTTTGTATTCATCATAAGGCCGGAGTAAATTATCACCGCCAACAACGCGAGGCAGTCTCCTGCGGAGGAGTTGTTCATCAGAAGTTATAGCTGATGCTATCTTCATTCTCATAGCATTTGCCCCTTCAGTGGTTTTTGATAAAAGATCCAAAACCCCACTAACGGGTTGTGCAGCTGCACCAATTATTCCTTTACCAACACCTTGAACAAAACCCTCGACACCAGAGCTCTTCGCACCTTCAAGAGGTTTTGTCAATATTCCTGTGACTCCTCTGAACAGACCTTTTGCTAGTGCTCCACCTCCCTCTCTAATAACATCGCCAAAATCCTCTACACCCTTGTTTTCCTGCCAGATTAAACAAATGAAAATAATATAAAGATAACAGCATGACTATAAATACAGATAACAGCATGATTATAAATACTGAGTTCCTTTTTTTGGGTAGAACTGTGAACACTTAAAAGTAATTGAAAATTATTTTCAGCAAACCTGTCTCTGTCGGCTTTGAATGAACTTCTTATCCATTGACAAAGCAGCCATGCCCTTACTCATATGTCCAAGTGCACTACTTGCATTACCCAATATATCAACACCCGAAAGCAATTGAAGAGGTTGTCCTAGTAGATCTTTCCGAATGTTTGAAATAGCAATACTTATCATAGAGCTTTGCCTCATGCACACATTCTCATGAAACCTTTGATTAATTCTGACCTGAATGACAAATATAAATTATATGAGTAAAAATGTAACATTTCAACAGCATATATCAGAACCCAAGAAAAGTAGAAAATTCTAATATCTTAGTAGTTACACATTTGAAAAGTTTCTCAAGAATTAATCAGTATCTTTTGTATCTGTGTTTGGTAAGCTATAGATTCTATATAGTCAAGAATAGCATAAAATGTAGTCTGCACACAGAGTTGAAACACCAGAATTATGCTGGAAAAAAATCCTAGGCAGAAACCTAGGCTCTGATATCATGAAGAAATAATTGGGAGAACAATTTTTAAAATTTTAAATTAATGTACGAACAAAGGTACAAATATGTAGACTGTCATGTACAAGAAAAGGAAGCTAGAAATCAAATAAAGAACTATACAATCAACAATAACTAAGAATAAATAAAATATAATACCTAGAATTGAGAAATCCCAAAGAAATCAGGAAACCAAGAAAGAGAAGAACTGTGACACTTACAGGCATATTCTCGGTGTTCCCCAACGCAGTCATCAAGGATGCCCAAAAGCCAAGTACTCCCCTAGGCCGTTGGCTGGGTGACATAGCCATTGACACTTTTAATCGAACTTCCGAGATGCTAAGAACGCTGTGAGTTAAGCAAACACTATTTAAAACAATTTCAAGCAACAGCATATAGAGAAAACTATAGGTAGAGAAATACAATAGTTTAAATAGCAACTCTAAAAAGTTCCTCGCATACCCAATTTCAATTATTGGATCAACTGAAACCACATTTGTTTGAGTATCTTGTAAGCGACTGAGGTTGACCTGCTGGATCATTTCATGAAGACGCCAAATAATAGGTTCATGAATGTTTATAAGAAATGCAGAACTTTCTGGACCCTGATCCATCAATAGAAATATAAGTTATATATGCATAGGAAACAAATGTCAAACCATCCACTATATTATTAGAAATTAGTTATACTCACATGGAAACCAATGAATGGATAAACACATAGGTCCACTGACCCATTTGATTGCATTGTCAGAGAAAATTTCAAGACATATTCAGTCTCGTCCCCAACTTTCTGTGGTCTAAAAAGAACTGGTGTTGGAGTTAATGGCAACTGGTTGTCCACTTGTATCCCATGCATTCTTAGTTTGAACCTGTAAAACAAGTGGAAGTTTCTGAACTCAACAATTGCAGATCATTCAATAGCTGGGAAAAGAACAAAGAAATATAATAATATTCAGTCAGTAGTGCCTAGCGCTTGAAAAGTAATTACACTTCTTTGACAAGAGAAGGTGACTAAGTTTGGTGACCAGTCACCTGGACTGAAGATCATGCTAAATTCGCATTGCTAAACAGGTATTAAAAATAAGCATGCTCTTAAAGGAAATATTAAGCATTAGTGCCTAGCACTTGAATAGTAATTTACACTTCTCTGACAAGAGAAGGTAGTCAAGTTTGGTGACCAGTCACCTGGACTGAAGATCGTGCTAAATTCGCATTGCTAAATAGGAATTAAAAGTAAGCATGCTCTTAAAAGAAAAAACACTTGCCAAAATTTAAAGAGGATTGACCAAATCCTTGCCAAAATTTACAGAAGATTGACCAAACTCAAAAGACTGGAGGATCATATTCAAGGCAACACATCTCTTCTGCCACTAACACAATTTATACTTCTCTCTATTAATGAGAATTGTTCTGTGCTTAACTTTGGAAGTTAATCTATTAAATGGCATAACTAATGATAATGAATATTATATATCCAAAAGTGCAAATTCAAGCCCTGAGGAGATATTCCAACAATATGATTTTTGCATCTTCCAGTTTTATCTCCCTATATGCCATGGTTATAGAGATTGTACAAAGAAGCATACTACCTTCCCTAACAAATTTACTCTCCCACTCTAGAGGCTGATACGAGCAACATACCTACTGATTCCAGAGCCCAAGCCAGTTGAATATGAAAAAAAAAGATTCTGAACTGAAAGGTACAGTATTTCCTCAGGTGTATGGTCAATAATTGATAGTCCAAGCTCAGCAAGCTCAACAATGACATGAAATTCACATCCTGATGTGGATTGTATTTGTTGATGTTCTTGGTCCTTAATAGAACGCTGTGACATAGATGAATTTTTTCTGCTCAATGTTCCACTAGGTTCACTATCTGGCATCCAGTCACTGATCTTAACAACATTTGTTTTCTCTTCTTTTAGTATGGTAACACGTAGAGCTCTAAAAGCTCCACTAACCACATGAATGGGTTGATGATCAGTAATTTCATCAATATCATACTTCAGTGATTTCATTGGGTCAGTCCCATCTGGAAGGAGTTCCAATAGCCGTCTTCTACCAAGATCTTCCCATAGAAAAGAAGCAGCTGAATTAGGAAAAAGAAACTGCCATGAATCGTTGGAACCATCAACTTGCCGGAAACGAATGGGTAAAAACATGGAACGATTTTCAATCCTGTAAGTAGAAAATCATTATTGCTGGATCCAAGGAAAGAACATAATTGTAGACAAAGTAATAAAACTATGTATTCAAATTATGAAAAATGAGAATCTTCAAAAAAAAATAAAAATAAAAAAATAAATAATTATTATTATGAAAAATGAGAACTTATTCATGTGATTGACTCGATTCAATTTTACCACGACAGAAAGATTAATATAAGTAATATCTATACTAGATGATGTAAGAAAGGCATGCAAATGTTTGCTATAACTTTTTCACAGACATATCAAGGTTTCACAACTCAAAGGGAGAAACATAAATAAATAAACACAAGAGAAGAGAGTAAGACTATAACCTGTAAGGACTTGATGATGAGTTTGGACGGAAAATAACTTCATAGCTTGAGTTCTTTGCTCCACTTCTTATCGCTATTCTTAATTGCAATTGATCATCACCAATATCTTTCATCAAGCAAATTCTCATAACACCTTCATTGCAAACACTAAATGGTGTACTCCATTTGTACCCATCAACTCGCAACTGAAATGGAAATAAATGCCAATTAAAAATAAATTACAATATATACTACTTATTTATTGAGCTGCAGTTGTATAACATTGAACAGAACATACTTTCAGGAGCTCAACTTTGGAAGAAGACTGCCAACAAAAGGGTTTTGCATAGTCTGTGGGATGAATCCATGCCACTGACTGAGTATCACACTGCTGAAGGCAAAGGCTGTAACCAAACCTATTTATAAACAGGGCATGAGGCTGAAGATGGACCACCTGAAAAACAACCATTTAGTAGTTGTTAATACCAATATGATAGTATATATTAGCAGTCATTAGTACTGATAAGTTAATACAACACCCAACAAAAAGATTCATTTCTCACAACTCCTTTATACACATTCTAATAATGGGTGATAAAAGCAATTTTATATTAGCCAGACTGTCCATGTATAAAGTCACTATATTCCACCTATACCATGTAGATCTAACAGTCCCCGACTTTCAGTGAACCTGGTAGTTATTCTTCTATATCCTAGAGTTCCATAGATATGTAAGCTTGGTTTGGTCCCATGCTGCAGGTAATTTAAAAGATGAAAATATAGTTCTAACACCTGAAAAACTGCTTTTTCACAAATAGTTGGATAATATTAAAAGAAACACTTTCCAACTATTTAAAACAATATAAGTATTGGCAATAGAAGCAACTATCATGAACTGATTATCACAAAATGTCAATACAGTCAAAGGTGCCCAACTGGCCTCCTTTGTGTTTGGTGGGCCCATTAAATGGCTGAGCATCTTCTGTGTTATTAGGCTGCTGGAGATTGGTTGTTAGTTCAAAAGGAAAAAATTGGCATCTCTGTGCATATTAAGAAAGCAGAGTAGTTGTTTTTCTTTTGAAGTTTTTGTGTTCATTTTCTTTTTTGATAGTTTGAAAAATCCATGGGATTTCAGAACCAATTTAAACAAAAAAAAAAAAAAACTATTACTTAAATGTTACACTTTTTGGTAGCTTTTGCAGAGTCTAGAGAAACAGTTGGGTGTGCCAAAATATTGAATTTTAACCTTTGTTCTATCTGAGGTCATGTTCAGTCGAGCCGAAAGCTTGTAGTAAGATCCATCTGAACTGAAGGCTTTGACATCAACACGTTCCTGGTGCAATCCAGTTTTTGATAATCACCACAGAAATGAGAAGATTATCAATTGAAAAATATTAAAACAGAATCTATGAAAACCTTTCTAATAATTCCTACCTTGTTTTCCAGCTCAAGAAGAGAAATCCCGGGACTGTAAATTTCTGAATGATGTAAGGCAACGGCAATACCCACCCGTGGAGACCGATATACATCTTTTTGAGATTGAAACAGCATAACCCCACTGCGGCCAGCATTATCTTGCGGAGAAAGCATTATAGGTGTTGGACTACTATCCTCAATTACTTCAAGAACTTGAATATTTCTTCTTGGCATAGAATGCCTCCTCTCCATAGAGTTTGTAGGATTTTTCAACACCATTTGTGCAGACTTGACTGCTCTAGAAAGTATTTGGGAATCCATATCTGCATTGTCTGTGGGTTCTACTTCCACCACTCGATATGCCAAAGATAAAGATGAATTATTAATAATCCAATATGGAACGAAAAACCTGATTGTTTTGGGTGCAGCAGTGGTTCCCCCCATGTCACGTTCAATTCTCACGCGTAGTCTCCTGCACATATGACGTTGATGGAGATCATAGATAAAGTAGCATATATCTTCCGAATAAATAATCACAAGAAAATTAATAAAACCTTTTATCTATAAAAGTAGAAATGGCAGCACAATAGTTAGACATAAAAGATTATAATTACCCACATTTAAAAGTGAAAAAATAATATTTGAGAAACATAAATAACAAAACAATAATAAAACATTATTATTTGTATTATTTTCTACATTATAATATATTAAAAATATATACTTATTTATTAGTATTTTAAATTTTTTCATACATTAATTTAACTTATTCTTGTCAATTTCGAGTTAAGCGGGTTAACCTAAGTGAGTCGTTTTCGAGTCATGTTACCGTGTCATGCCACTAATTGCCACCCCATCGCCATAGCATGACACAACAACAAAGTAAAAAAATAAAAATAAAATAAATAAGAAAGGAACATAAGAGAACAACTCAATGAAATATCTTAGTTTCCTTAAGAATTAACATGAAGAACAAACCACAGGCTCAAGCTAGACATACAGACAGCTTCTAGTTCAGGATTAGAATTTATGTTGTTCTGAAAGTAATATATGTTATACCAGTCTGCAGCAGTACCTTTCAAACTAATGGAAACCTTACTATACAAGAGAATCAGGGAATAGGAATCTCTTTTGATACAGAGTAAAACATCAAAATGGTAATGAAGGAAAGTGCATCAGAAAGATGCATTATTTAATTTATAGATATCTGTTAGTAAAGACAGGAATTTGATAATTGCAAAAGGAACTTATCATAGTCTGTGCATAAACAGAAAAGAAAGAAAAATTTGATTTTGACCCTCCAGGCAAAGGAGAAACCCTTAAAACCACAAACCTTTTACTTTGCTGGTGAACCATCCAGAATGACGAGACATGGTCATTGGAAGATAGATTCAAAACAAGAACAGGGCCCTGTAAAAGAAAAAAAAAGGGAAACAAAAACGATTAATCAGATTAAAAGTTTCTGCTGACATTGGATTTTTAGATATATGCAGTAAAACCATCATTGCTCAGACTAACTTACTTACCTTCTCCATAACCCAACCACCCTGCACAAGCAATGTAAGGTAAATTGGTTTCTGCACATCAGCTGAATATACATGTACACTCCCACGTGAAGAGATTTTTCCGCGCTGTGCCTCATTAAAGTTTCCATCTTTTGTTTTCTCCAAGATTGTGAATTTAGCTGGACATGGAAGTCGGTTTTCTAACTTCATAGGAGAGTTAACTGAGATTCTCCAGTCGTAAATAGGTGCATTCAGCTCTGTATGAAGAATTGAGGCATCTGTTCCAATGCTAAGCCAGAATTGTTTACTTTCTTTACTAGAACAATACAACAGAATATCCTTCTTCTCAAGTTGATTCAACTTGAAAATAGAAGCAGCAGACAACTTATTTTCGTGCTTCAAAGAATATTGTTTAGAGAGCGAAGCATGCTCCATGAGCATCTGGTCCTTTCCAACAACCACTGCATAACCCCATGAATAAGGAGGCTGATAATGATCAACAGAAGGACGAATTTGTAAGCATTGGTCAGAATCCTGTGATGTACTTCTCCAAGGTATAACTGCAGAATCTCCAGGACCTATGGAAGAGAGATCACTGTTAAAGTTATTTATTTGCTGCCTTGTTCTAACCCAACGTCTTCGTCGTACCACATCAGAAGCTGATTTTGTGGATGACTTTGAAGAAGTTGGAGGCCATTTGAAACTGTTAAAATCAAGCCAATATGCCCAGCCATCTTTGTCAACAAACTGAGATTTATCAATAGTCCAAGTTGATGCCCAACGCCACCCAGGAGGCAGGGGAGGTTCAAAAAAATCCTATAAAAATAGAGCAAAAGGAAGGTGAACATACACACTACAAAGAGTTAAAATTAAGCTTGTTATAGTAGAGAAAATAAGTCTGCCAAGACACTCACCCTAGAGGAATATGAGAAATTTTGGGTACTCCAATTCCCTGGATAATCGCCGCGAAAACCAGACCAATTGTTACCCCAACCAGAAGATGCATTATAAAATTGATTTTGAAAGATCTCCTCCACCACATTGTTGCTGCTTTCTAAATTGGGATTATGGCCATGAATAGAAGACACATGACATACTGAAAAATCCAATATAATATCTGATTCATTAATTACTGTTGCAAGACTCCTAAAAATTGCATGTTTCTTGCCATTTTTCATGACAACTTCCATGGCAATGAAATCATGCTGTAATGATTTGGGCACCACTGACAGTGGAAGCAATGAACGTATACTCTCCCAACCACCCTTTTCGCTTGGACTAACCCAGAATCCTACGTCTCTATCACCAACATTCTTAGCTCCAGTATCTCTTTGAAAATTTGGAGTTGTTTTCCTCTCAAAATAAGAACTAGAAACCAATAGGCATCCATATTCATGCATTTCTTCAGGAGTATTATGTTGAACCTGAAAAAATGCAACATTAAAAAAGCAAGAAAAACTCCCACTACCAGGAAAAGCATAAAATTCATTGCACCAAACAGCATAAATTGATGTGCAAAAACTAACCTTCCTCTTTAGTGGATATGAAATGGTATTCTGACTTTCATGAGCTTGATGGAACATCCTCGCTGAAGAAACCTTCCGCAATGTACTCACACCATGTCCAACAGAAAATGAGAGTGCACCAACAACTTCCCCTGTAGGTAATTTTTTTTTTTTTTTTTGAGATCATAAAAAACTTACATATGACAAGTTTGTCTCCATATGGTTAAAGAAAACTGTAAAGAACATTTAAATGAAAATAAATAAAAAGAAGAAGGAGGAGGAGGTGAATGAAGGAAACAATTGATACATAATTATCAAATCCTACTGGATAAATTACACCATAAAACTACTGACCATTCGGTTGGTATCAAATGATGATCAATTTCACGAGATGGTATCAGAGAATAAAGTGGAGCTCTAATGACTACAGTGTTTCTAGCATGCCTCCCCAACCAAAATAGAGAAGTAATATCTTAGAGAAGTCTAAAGCTTCAATAATCCATATTAAAATACAAAAGATGGTCACATCCTATAAGAATGATGGGGAAAAAATATTCAAGTTATTGGACATGCA
Organism: Ochetophila trinervis; assembly: GCA_003254975.1. Taxonomy (NCBI): domain Eukaryota; kingdom Viridiplantae; phylum Streptophyta; class Magnoliopsida; order Rosales; family Rhamnaceae; genus Ochetophila; species Ochetophila trinervis. The sequence continues at coordinate 55,305 of QANX01006520.1, forward strand.
AAAAGAGATTTCTCTCACCTCTTAAAAACAACATTTATTAATTTTAAAGGTACATGGGAATCAGCAACCCAAGTCCAGGAGTCACCAAAAATAATTAAATTAATCAATATTATGCAACAATACAAGATATGCTAGAAACGCATACCTTTCCCAGCCTTTGCTGCAAGATTTGTCACCTCCACATCCAATTTAGCCAGGCCCTGCAACAATTACATCAAAAAAAAATTGAATGGTGGAAAAGAATCTGACATTAGAAATTTAACATAATCAATAAACAGCAGCACACTGATGTCAACCTACAATGTCTATCTAAAAGCATATGGTTAAAGGAATACAAAGAAGCAAATAAATGAATAATTTGAGAGAACCTTCTGAGGAACTTCAAATATGAATAATTCGTTCCATTTTGCAGTGCCTTCATCAAGATCACCAGTTTTTGAAATAAAAGGTTTAACACACTTTGTTCTCGCACTTTGAGGAAAAAGCTTTTGCTGATCTGTCGCCTGATTTTCAACAACAAGACGTAAAGCACAGAAGAAGTCATGGCCATTACCATCATCCATTATAGGCAATCCCTGCAAAAAGTAACAAGAAAAGTTTCATTTTGTGCCTTGAGAGTGATTTGACAGTGATAGATGAAATTAGGATGAAGTATTTTATAATTATTAACCATATTTTACAACCTTGGCTTCTAGAATCTGTATGGCAACATAATTACGTGCTTCCCTAGATTCATCCGCAACATTTAACCTGTCTGAAAACCTTGGAGGAGGAATCCACACAGTAGTACAGTCACCATGATGCAGCTGGTCAACCGTATCTGAATTTTGTTCAACTTTTTTCACATAGATATCACACCCAAGTTTATTTTCTACAACCAGTGTCTGGAAGTCATCCTCATCCAGTGCAGAAAAAGCTTGATTTCCTCCATCTCTATGCTGACCAGCATCTTCCTGCAAAGATCATAAAATAGTAAGTAACTTATAAAGCATCTTCTGGATGCAAGAAATCAACTAAAGTAGTAACCTCATTTAGCTTGATTGCTTTCTGTTCAAGTTCTAACTGTCGTCTCCATGAAACAGAACCCCCTAGAAAAGTTTCAAGACCAGCAGCACTAAAATTTATATTTAGAATACTGGTAGCAGCAATGCGCACTCTCTTCCCAAGTTTGGATGGTGGGTGTGAATTAGTATCATAAGTTTCAAACCTTGAAAAATTCAAAAGGAAAAATATATATCATGGACATGAAATGTACCAAGAAAATGTCAAAACTAAGTAAATCATAAAATAAAAGCTCCAAGGAATTAAATGACTTGATTAGTGTGATACTTGAAAATTCCATCAAATGGCTCAACAAGTGGTTCCCATGCTTCTAATTGAGCATTGAAGGTTGATGCAGCAAAAGAGGAGATCAGTACTGCATTGATAGAATCTAATCCACCATGCGTTGCAAGCTTAATATTTGTTACTGTTGTGTCAAACAGGGGTGTCATCTGAAAAGGTCCAAAATTATTATAATAATCAGAAAGTAAGAAGGGACGAAACAATTTTTAGTGGATTCTAAGATATAGCAAATACCATTCCACATAAGCTGTCTAGAACAGTCAGAGAGAAGCATTGCAGCTTCACCTCAGCAGTTATGTTTTCCCTTGTCTTTGGCTTCACAGAATCACCAATGGTGTATGCCAATCTGCTTGATGGGTTTTTCAGATCACCACGTGCAAGAAAAGTGCAGGCCTGCGGAAAAATTCAACACCTACAACTATTTTAGTTTTCCTCACTTTTACAGAGACCAACGAAGTTGTGAGCTGCATTATAGAAAAATTTTCCAGTCTCCAGACATAAAAACAATGTGCAACAAGAGAAGTTCAGTCTAACAGTCAAGTGAAAATTCATTTTAACCTGATTTTCAACTTTCCAAATACTCCAACAATGAGATGCCTTTGAACTTGAAGATCTTGAAATAGGCGTCTCAAGAATGTTTGCTTGATTTACAAGATCCATCCTGGGGCAACAAAGCATATCTAAACTTGGGGCTTCATCTGTCCTGGAGACCATGCATCCAAGAGAAGCATAACCAGGTGGAGCAATTGGGTACCAGAAAAAAACTTCATCAAAACCCTTTCCAACAATATGGGAAACTTTAGTGAATTGCACAGGTTTCGCAGAGATTTCAGGGTTATCAACTTTGAAAATTATGCTGAGAGCTGGTGGTTCTAAGCTGAAAGAAAGAATAACACATACTAGTTTGTAAGAGATAATTTGAAAATTTACCAAACATCAACAATAACGATAAAAATATTATAGAGAAATTGCAGAAAGAAGAGGTCTAACCCCTCAGATATACAATCACCCAATACAGCATAACCAGGACGTGCAATGGGTCTCCATATCGAGACTGGCCGGCGGATATCACTCCCCTTATCCCACCAGATTCTCTCAAAGTTAGGGGTTGACATATAACATGCAGTTGCTTTTGAAATTGATCTGATAATGTCCCATCCAGGTGAATTTGCACTCTGGTTACTTGTATGTTGACTTCCATAATCCTTATCAACAGTCAAATTGGGGGCAGATTCATTAGTAGAAGAATGATTTCTATACGAGTTCCAAAGAAGGTGATTCAGGCCACAACTATTTCCATTGGAAGGACATTCAGTAGAAGAATGTGCAGAAAATGATCCCAGAACATTGTCCAAACGCCAAATGCTAAATCCAGATTCAAACTGAGGATTTGACGGAGCTCTAAATATGCACTCTGAATATGTTGTTGACGTCACAAGATCAGATCGAATGCAATAAACTATGTGATTCGGTGGTGCTTGATTTCCTATGTTTACTACACATCCCAATGCTGTGTATCCTGGTGGGGCAACAGGCATCCAAAGAGAACAATAACCATCAACATTAGATTGGCCCTCACCTCCATTAGATCCTAGAATATCTGAGAACAAGCCTATGAGATTGAAACCAATTGGTTTCCGCACACGGCCATATGCATTATTTACTGCCATTACTGCCTGTGTTGGAGGAATTGGTCTGATGATAAAAACAAAAGTTTATTATCCATAATATAGATCAAGACAATGAAAAATTGCATTCTTTCTTAACTAAGCCATTCCTATAGTTACTTGTGTTCAAAATACGTAAATGAAAAAATTCAAAACATGCTCAATTTCAAGTAAATCTAATAAATATATCCTTGTGATCAAGAACCACATGCATGGCATATTCATATCAGCTAAATGAATGAGGATGACTGCCTCATATTTGTTTATATTGCATAGTCTTCTTTATAATCCATTCTACTTCTACATGTGAACTACAAATATCATTAGGCAGAGAAGGGTGATAAGATTTAAAGAACAGAAGATTCTTTAATCCTGCATTTTCATTAAACAATAAAAATAAAAATAAAAAATTCAAAAACCCCTTAAATGTTTACCTTGATGTTACACAATCCCCCAATATAACGTAGTTAGAAGGAGCTCGAGGCCTCCAAAAGGTAAGGTTGTAACACGGTCCATTTTCTGCATAAATATATAGAAAAGACCAAAGGATTAATTGACAGTCACAGAAACAGTACCAAAACTTTAACGTTAACAACACTAAGAGAATTTCATGGGTGACTGTTAAGAATATAGTACCAATGGAAAAAACAAATAATAATAAATTATCAAATTATACAGATAATTGAAGGAAGACCTTTTGGGGATACCCAGAGTCGATCAAAATGAGTACAGGGAGCCAAAGGGATGGCATTTCCAAATTGCAGTGCTGCAGAAGCCTGACTTTGCAAATTAAGTATAAGAGAAATGGCACTAAGAGAAAGATGGATGCATATATTGGTTGATGTCAAAGACATATTTGTTTTTTCCTTGACAGAAGTATATCCCCCTGAAATATCCACCGGGTCAAGAAGGACAAGAGAAGAACCAGCCTCAATGCTAAGATCCTTCACCAAGGCTCGCATCCATGTATCATTTTCTTTTGACGCATACCTATTCAAACAAGATTATAGTTAAATATCTGAAACTACTTATGATTAAATCAATAAGAAGGTACAGTTTATCAAAACTTATGCCCAAAGTGCCCAAATTCATGCATCAAACCACTGACAAAATAATTCACAAGAAAAGAGAAGCAGCTAAACTACATTTTTCAGTAGCATAACACTTGGACCCAAAAACCATTTTGCATAAACATCTTTGCAACACCATTTTGCCCCCACAAATGACTTGATGTAAATAAGCAGCATATCCTCAAATCAGTCATTAAGTAATTTTGTCCAGGAAAATTGCATAATGAATTAGATTGGTTCTGTAAAATGACCATTATATTTCACCTTCTCCTTGAAAGCGTATAGTAGGAAGCTGAAACCCAGGTGCTATAGACAAAATAAGCACCCGCAGTAAATGACCAAGCCTTCTAACTTAGCACTAGCAAATATTGAAACCGATGCATGGGGAGGGGGAAAAAAAAAACAACATTTAAAATATGGTAACCCTTACATGAAGCTCAAATCCAATTTTGCACGAAGAAGCTTTTCCCCATATGATGAGTCATCCTGAGAAGATTTTGTACCATCATAGAAGGTAAACTCAGGAGAGACAACCTAAAAACATAAATAAATAATCTAATTAGTAGGTATAATTGAAACTAAAAAATCAGGGAGATCCAACTTAAAAATTGAATCGCTATGTATTATAGTTTTGTACCATAACCACGTTAATACAAATTCATAAGATAAAGATTCATGCAGAAACCATGATAAAATGTCACCAAATTGACAGAAATACATTAAAATCAACAGAAAAAGGAGAGGTCAAAGCTAAACTGGAAATAGTAATCCAATGGATCAAGTAATTAATTGACTTGTCAATATAACATGTAGGATACAAAAAGGTTTGCATAGATAATAACTATATTCTCTTTTTTCTTTATTTTTCCATTTTTGGGGAATTGGGGTTTGCTGACCCCAACAAAGAACAAGGTCCAGAAATGCAGCCAGCCTCAAAAGGTTGGCAATGGTTTGAATTGAAAATGAAAAAAATTGTAAAACAGATTGTCAGGTATTACATACCTGGGTCTCAAAAGTGAAACTTGAAACCCTATTAGGATCACATTGAGAAGAAATAATTATATTGTCAGATGATTCATGCATGTACTCCACATTCTCCTTGTCATCATCCGATGTGGAAGTCTCCAGCAGCACAATGTCTACACCATCATCAAAGGATACTGAGCAGCTGCTATCATTACTCAAGTAGGTATACTTCCTCAAGAGAGAGCCATTCTGATGATACATGAATAAAATAAATCTACTGAATGAAAGGAAAAGAAAAACAGCAGAGCATTTACACAATTGATACCAAAATATGCACACAAAACATATAAATTGTGATAACTTACCATTCTAAGAAAAATTTTCCATAACACCCTGTTGAAATTGACTTTGCATCTCTACACTAACTTTTCCTATTTTTAATCTTTTATATATTATCCACAGGCTTGTAGTTATATAAAAATCTAAAGCAAGTTTTACTCCACATTATAACAATTAAAAAAATTCAAAGATTATGCTACAGATTGACAGGAAGTATCAATACCTCAATTTTAACATTAACAAACCGCAACCTCTTTCCACGTCCAATGATTATAATTGGTTGAAACCTCAACCAATCAAAATCTTTGACATCTGTTTCCGCACTTAAACAGATAGTCTTTCCACAACCATCGTATGTATATTCATCAATACCTGAAAAATCTGCAACTAGCTGTCTACTAGGGGAAAGATGCTCCACATCTTCTGTCTGTCTGTAGATAGATTCACAGAGTACTATACTGCTGTTTCTGGTAACAGGATCATTCTTAGGATCCATTGTTTCCTCTCTTCCTGTAATTGTTCCTAAAGCTGGCACAAAGAATTCACCTACAGCTAGAAGAAAATCTGGCACAACAAGAACTCGAGGCTGCTGAAATCTAACAACAGATGATTGAGAAGATTTCCGCCATCTGTAATCCATCAAGAACATTGTTGAAATTGGTAAATCATTATGAAGACCATCCTCAGATTCAGTTCTTCTAAAGCTCCCCTTATTTAAGAAAAAGGGTAAATTTCCAGTGGAAGCTTGTCTAGAAGCATCTGTGGACGACCCAAGCATAAGACGCATTTCAGGTTTTGTATCAGGGCGAATATCAAGAATAGAAAATTTTGGAATGGTTATATAGAGATCGGTTTCAGATGATGAAGTCATCCGATATGATACCCAAAGTCCTTCTAGCTGCAAGGCAGAGAAAAAACACTGGTAAGTCAACAGTGAAAATAAACTGACAATCAGAGTAGCATAATATAAAAAATCAGGATGTAGACAAAATAGACTTAAAAATAAAATCTACAAAAAAGCTAACATAGTTACTCACAGCAATATGCGCTAAAGGCGACTCCTCATGAATTCCATTATACAATTCCAACAAGGCTTGCTCAACTACAACCACCATTATGGTCACATTGCGTGATAAAAGGATTTGACTATTCAAGTTGACCTTGTCAACCAGCAGCCGAATTGTATCTTTTGACCCAGATTTACCACCACGGAAATTAGGAGGAAGACTTGGCTCTTCATACAAGTTCATGGATACACAATCCAGAATGACTTTATATTCTTTGTCAGACATGGCAACATGCAATAAAGCAACCTGGTTAAAACAAAGAACCTTGAGATACTAGAAATTAGAATGTACAATATGCATGACACAATAACAAAACCAATAAACCAAAACAATTTAAGGAGCACCAAAATCCTACATTTCTAGATCAGGCTAAGTAACTAGTCAACAGTGGAGCCAGATTAGAAATACAAATGTATAGGAGAATCCAGATATAATTCAGCTTATTTTCAGAAAGCATGTTCCTAAAATTCGTTGCCTGTATATTTTTATTTGGTCTTCTTTCTATGTATTGTAGTACTGATATATTTGACAATGTATTATTCAAGAATCATTAAGGAACAAAACCATATGTTTCATCTTCCAATATTAACCACAAAATATGAAGAAACCAACGATATAAACTAAGGAAAGTGTAATACGTGAAGAAAAGCAATAGACTTAAAAGACTTAAAAAACTACAATGACTCTCTTTGGAGGTAGAAAGAAAACAATTTATTTTTTTTTTCCATTGAATAACTGTCAAGATCTGCGAATAACTATCAAGCCAAAGAAGAATATGTGAGATAATAGGACAGAAATAAAAATTTTATCAACAACAATACCAAGTCAAAAATAACTATCAGCTTAACAAGAATCTAAGACATAACATAAATGTCAGCTTAAAATGAGGATTTAATATTAAAAGCAGGAAAAGGCACTAAAGTGTAACAGCAAGCTATTATTATATGTCATTGTTTCAATTAATTATATTAAAATAAAATAAAATATACAGAATTTCAATTACTAACATAAGAGAATCTTTTAGTCCAGTCAAGAAAGTGAGGAACATAATTGAATTCAAGATCAAACAGCAGGGGTCAAATCTTTCAAGATCAAATTTAACACAAAGTTATGCATTTGGGATATAATTGAACCAGGCAGAACTCTGAAATACTAAGGTTGCAGGATTCAAGATTGCTAAGTCACCATATTCACATTCATATTGTCCTAAAATAAGTTCACTAATATTCACATTAAATTAAGAGTTTTATAAGAAATCATATTCCAAAGAAACACCAGTAAATGACCTTAGGTATAAGTTTTCCCAAAAATACACAAGTCAGCCATATTCGTATATAATCAGAAAATCCTAAAGATACACTCAAATCATCAACAAACAGAATAGTGTCTAAGTCATGGGCAAGGACAGAATGCAACGACAACTAACCTTATAATTATGAGAATGTTCAATTTTAATCTTACATGTTGAAAAATTACAATGACGGCACAGAGAGATATGGGTGCGAATAATATTTGAGATCACATAACATGTAAACACCAGTAACCCAAATATATTTTACCAAAAAAAAAGTAACCCAAATATCTCTTAAAATGAATTACTTACTTATATAACAGTTGTAAGCAATATTTTATGGCAAATATTTTCCATTGCAGAAAGTATTAAACCCAAAAAAATCATGAAAGATATATTCTTCTAAATAACAGCACTAGCATACAACAGAGCAAATGCCAAATGGATAAGTTAGACAATATCCGAAAAGGAAGAAATTGGAAGAAAAAAAATATAATAATAATAATAATAATAATAATAATAATAATAAGAAGAAGAAGAAGAAGAACCATGCAAATGATGTCATCCAGTAGAAAAATCAAGCATATTAATATCAACAATTTGCCAAACAAGACCTGCTTAAGATGCTCAAACCATTTTAACTACAATCAACCTCTAGAATTCAAACACAAAAGCTACCTTCACTTCCAGAGACAACGTTGGGACCTTTTTGAAGACATCCCTCAAACTTCTTCGCACATATATATCAAGTCCTTTACCTTCACGTATCATAGGCTTACCAATATGACCATTGATTCCTACAGACATGTTGATTCCCAAAATCTGCAATTTGATACCAGAGTGAAACGAGTTTAGTAATTTTAATTACAACGCCCAAGATACTTAGATGTTATCTACCTCAGCGTGAAGGACATCAATGTGGACAGCTGAAGGATTTTTCTCTGTAGAACCATGCCAACTAAATTCATTGGAGACTTGTAGCTGGTCCAAATCAAGTTGAATAAAACTGCAAACAGTAAAGAATATAGGACATTGTCAACATCAAAGACAAACCTTAAATGCATCAAATTCTTAGAATTTAACATCCAGTAAGCAAGCAACAAAATCAGGGGGCAAATGGTCCCACAAGTTTCTTGATCGAAACATAGAAACAACAACATCATCAAACAAAGAGAAATTCAGTACAATAGGAGGAACCAGAAAAATAAAATATCAGAAAAGAAAAAAAAAACAATAACAATAATAATAAAACAAGAAGTGAAACTAGTTAGATCAATAAGCCAGAGGTTTCTACCATTAATATGTAGATATAAAAATAAATCTACAAATTAGATAATGGAACAGTGTCACCCATGAACCAGATACCTTCTTTAACTGAGGAAGCTAGGGATACAACACAATAGAACAAGAAGGTATTGCTAAACGCGCAACAGAATACAACCAATTAGAACTGAATATGCAGCCAATTTAGAAGTGCATTCTGAATGGCGGGGTTGAAGGAACATAGGAGTTGCAAGGAGTTTGAAGATTCCCGAATCAAGAAAAAAAATAGATTCAGAAATGGTAGAGATATTTGGGAAGGTTTTAGAGGTTGTAAACCTCTTCAAGATTCCAATATATCTCCCACGAAAGAAAATATCTGTGTTTGACACAGTTATCACCACACTTATCACCATCAACATCACAAATGCTCTTACAAATGTAGTAGACCTGCCCAAAACTGGAAACAAAAACAGGCCTCTCACATGTAGAACAAGCAGTATCATAAGTGGAAGTTACTAAACCATAAACAGGAAAAAGAACAAAAAGAAAAAGGCAGACAACCAGGTAAAATTGGAAAGATGAACCAACTATTTATATTCCTTTCCCCTAGAAATCTTCAGTCAGTACCAAAACCTCATCCAGATAAAAAACTTTTTTAAGTCAACTAAATGAACAACATACAATAAGAACCATGTCCAAATCTACGCACTCTTTGCTTGTAGAATTCCTAGGAACGATGATCATTGGAGTGTCAAGCGAGAGATCCAGCTTTAGTGCTGTAGCCCCATCAATCTCATACTTCTGAATTAACCACTCAAAGTCTCCAACTTTATCAACAAGTTTAATTGCTTCTTCAGTATGTGGAGTGGCAAGTCCCATAAAATAAGCACTTATCTGCATGAAGACATCCATAAATTCAAAACAGTGGAATCCTTATTATAATTATATACAGAACAAAACAAAGTAAAGATAATTACAAGAAACAGAAACTTTGAAAAGCATGAAATTTATAAGTACTCATTTAAGAGAAGTTCAAAGCAAGTCTAAATCCATGTTACCAGTGAATTCATATAATTACTGGCAAGGGTTAACATACCTCCTGAACAAACCTATAGAGGAAAACAATACGAACAGCAGAAAGTCGGCCACGCAAGCTATAATCATAACCTTCATAATCATCATCTTCAGCACTATACGAATTAAATTTGAACTGGACAAAAAATTTGAAAAGGAGAAGTAATTATTGGAGTTTAACAAGAAATATCAAAAAAAAAAAAGTAGCTCATTGAAAAGAACAATTACGTACCTTGATAAGGGATTCAACCCCAGGATTTCGTATATCACAAAGCCAACCCCAACAATGCTCTGTTCCAAGAGAAGTATCACAAAGTCTACAATTTCCTAATGTTCCTTCAATGGAAAGAGAACTGGGATGGACCTTCAGAGAAAAATAACTCAGAGTAAGAGCCAAGCCAGCAACTGCAGCTCATTCACCAACAACGGAAAAACAGAAGAAATGTGCAATGCTCATGCACTCACGCGCACATATATACATATAATGCACCAAGTGAAAAACATTTTGTAAATAGTAAAAACTTTAAATTAACAATTCCACTTGCATTGATAAATATCTTAAACATAAAAAAGGGAAATGCATAAAAAAGAATTTTTAACACTAAATTCATATTTACCTTAAGATCCAACAGGAAACTTTCTTGCACCAGCATTGCAAGGGGAGAACCATCCTCCTTGTTAAGAAACACAGACACACTGTCTAGGTTCATATTTAAATAGAAGACTACACGACCTTTACCATACCCAAGCAACCCTTTAACACGCCCACTTTCTTCACTCTTTTCTCTGTTCGTTGAAGACTTATCTTCTGAAACCGTTGGTGTGTCAGTATTACTTGCTGCATTCACAGGGCTTAGATCCAGGCCAAAACCAATTAGAGCAACAAGCGTCGGTCTATTACAGAAAAATTCTAGCTTGGACATGCAAACACTCATCTGAAATTTTTTCAATTGAAAAAATTAGCAAGCAATTCACTACAACAGCACAACTACAGACCAAAGGTTTAATTTAAAGCCAAAGATAAATGAGTTGGTACCTGTGTATCTATACCATCATAATCATGTGAACTAGGACTCCTTGTTGAGAAGATAACAGAAACAAAATCGGAATAATTACTTCCCTCAGCCTCATAAAATATCTCAGAGGATATTCCCCTTCCATTTACAAGATCATTTTCATGCAATAAGGCTTCAGCAGATTCAAATCCAGTAGAATCCCTGACATTCCCAATTTTTCCAAATGCAGTAATATCTGAAAATTGTGAATACATGCCTGCATCTGAGGAAGAGATGAATTCTGGCAAAGCATCCGTAAAAGTATCATCATCCTCATGAGGTGCAGCAGACATCTCCTTCCCATGAGGACCAACTGAACCCGAGGACGAAAATATTTCATCACTTCCCTGGACAGAGCAAGCTAAATATTGTGGACCTGTGGATAGGCGACCTTGAAGCTCATCTTTAATTTTTAAAGAATGCAGCTTCATCTTGACAGTAAGGTCACCTTCCCGACGACTCATGTGCACCTATATAAAACAATGAATACTTTAAAAATATATAAAATTCGTAAGCACCAGCCTTATCTTTCATGAACTAAATATTCTGCATCTCAATGTGGGAAAAATAGTGAGCAAACAAAGGAACAAATTGGTCATGCAGTTATTGCATAAAACACAAATGCACAAAAGCCCATAGACAAAATGAAAAAGAAAAGGAACACAGACATGCTCATACATAAAGTTCAATTGTAACGAAACATCACAGTTCCAAGAAACTGACAAAGGTAAAAGATAGGAGCTTCCAAATTCAGGAATTCAAAGGACAGCAAAAGGGACGGGAGGGAAATAAAGTTCAATCAGAAAACAGTCCATTAATGAAAATGGTTTGCTCTTTAACAGAGGCTCATCTATGGTTCCAATTCAAAATTCCAGCTTTGTCAAATGGGATGGGAAAAGAAAGATGAAAGGAAACTGTTGAAATAAATAAACTAGCTATACAAACCTTCCCCCCGTCAGCATGAGCCTCAATAATAAGAGTTTCATCGAGTTTGTCGTCAATTTTATCTCCAGTCTGTACAACATTTAACAAATGTTACCATCAACACAAGTTAGGAAATAGACCAAACTATCTACGTCAAGGTAATACAAATATACGCTTAGCATACCACCTCACAAGTAAGGCCTTTCAATAATGAGACAGAAAGTTGGTCTTTCGAAAGAACAACAGAAAATAACAAGAAATGGAGGTTAGTAAAATTTGAGCAGGAGATCATGCAGACAACTGAGCTCTGGTACCATATTAAATTACTATCAATCGCAAAGGTTAAGTTGCTACTAGTTGTATAAAAGAAGAAAAAGATAATCAGATATAACCTTTCCATACAAGAAGAACTTTGTTTCCATCAACGCCCCGTTAATGACAAGTTCAGCTGTTTTAATATTTGGGGTCTGAGGTTCAGCAAAGTCAGATGCATGATCATTTTTTTTTCCAAGAACATTAACTGATGGAGGTTCCTACATAAAGCATAAACACATGTTATCAGAGATGAGGACCATGAAGATGACTAAACAAGAAAATTAAACAAAAAGGATTTATGTTATACAGAAGCTTGATATGTGGCTTGTACAAGGCGCTTCAACCATGTGGCCTTCTCCTCCTCATCTCGAAACTCTACAATCCAGGTACTAGTAGATTCCAAAGCCTGTAAAAGGAATTAATACATTTAAAATACTACAAGTTAAAGGGAGTCACAGCTCCATTTAAGACTAAAGGTTTAACTAATTATATACATTAATTACTCATAGAGTTCACAAAAATAGCTAACAGAACTAGCAGTATAAACCATCAAGATTACTTGGGCCTCCCAAATTAATGATTATTTGTTCATCAAATTACAATGCTTAATAACCCATATAGAGACAAAGGCACATTGTGTGTGTGTCTCTCTCTCTCTGTGTTGTGGTGCTGGGTGTGTGTGTTGTTGTTTGGGGGGGGGGGGGTGTGGGGGTTGTTGGGTTTTGTGGTTGAGAGAGAGATTCATAATGCTAATTCTCAGGACAACAAATGAATTCAAAAAATAATTTTAACCAAGATACGATATGATGATACTTGCAGCATTAATAATAATGTTTGTAGACAAGGATTTGAAAATTAAACTTTACCAATACTAATTACTTGAGACATCAATAAAAATTTTACACCAGCTATTCAATAAGGCACATAAAACATGAAGAATTAAAGACACTAATATATCATTTCAAACCATTCTGTCTAACCTTCTGAATGTCGAGCCCCCTGTGACTCATGGCAATACAGAAAGATGAGCCACCAATGTTTGTTGGAGGAACCTCAAACACTTGCCTACCAGCCACACTGCAGCAGCCCAAAAAAGAAAAAAAAAATACTCAAATCACAATACCTTGTTACAAGGTACTTGGCAGACAAATTCAAGTTTAAGGGGGAAAAAAATCATATAAATTAAGAGAAAAAGTAGCAGCATAAATATATATATATAGAGAGAGAGAGAGAGGAATAAATGCAAACCTTGAGTAGCGCTGGTAACTCTGTGACTTTTCGGACTCCAAAACATAAAGATATAATCCCGATAGCACAAGGAAACAAGGTTGCCATGTGGCCACAGAATTGCCAATCCCCTACATCAAAAGAATCAATAGAGGAATTACTATGATAAGATGCACAAATGATACACGAAATAGCAATAGAAACCAGTTTGTTCTTCCTTAAAATAGATGACTTACTCGCCAGACAAGGATTTTAGCATCAGTAGCAAGATCTGAAGAACTCCAGAGAGTAAGCAAAGCTTGAGCATTATCAATGGTAGGCTGACTACATGTTTCCATTGTACCATAAAATAGGTTTAATAATTCCATGAGTCTACAATATCTTGAGGGCGAAAAGTGAACCCCAAGGTTTGGCACTTGAATAGAAATGCGAGTTGACGGATAATTTGGGTAAGGTACTTTAATCTTCAACAAAAAGACATATAGACATAATTAGTGTAACTCTTATGACAACCTTTAAAGCAAAATGAAAATTTTATATCAAATACTGTAATGGATTTAACAAATATAAGAGGACATTAGAAAAAATTAACCTGATCAACAAGAACTGCCATTCCACACCTATCTATCAGCGAATAGAAATTGTCAACCTTTTCTGGTCTAGGAGAGCCATTTGGCTGATAATTTGATGCAACCAAAGTGCATTTTTGACAATCAAATGCACAATCTGTGAAAAAGGCAGCAATGTCTCTTCCAGATATATAAAAGCGAGAATATAGGTTTTGCCTATGTTCATCATTTTCGCTATCCTGCAAGATTAATTGATCCATTCAGGGAAATGTAAAAAAAAATTAGAAACAAACTAAAAAAGTCATTTAAAAGTACGCATACCCTGGTGTGCAGAGTAAAATGACCAAAATCCACAAGAAAATAACTATCACATTTAGAAGAGCCACAAGTTCTTATAGGAACCCTAACTTTTGGAGCATCAAAATCGATATCAAGAGCAAATCTGGAACATGCAAAAAACGAAGATAAGAAATTTATAACCTTATCACTAAACTATTAGAGAAAAAAAGTAGAAAAATGAAAGAGAAATGTTGAGGGTTCTTTTATGACAATGAAGAAAATTGAGGTTTGACCTCCCATTTCTCATCTAACTATATGGGTTAATGCTTTAATAGTTATCAATAAAGTAATGTTCCCTATAAAAAAAAAAAATACTCTAATAATTAGGACTCAATCCCTCTACAAGAATTTGATCAAAAAAATTCTCCAAGAAACTGAAAATTTATATAAAACAATTCACTTAATTTTTTTTTTTAAAAGGAAACTTCACATTTTTAATATTTAAAACTTTACACAGAGAGCTATAATCCTAAAAATAAATAAATAAATCAGTAAAATTAAAAATATGTATGTATTAAACAAATGTGTTAAGTTACCATCACTTCCAAAAGCTTAGGACCATATCAAACTCAGAAGTTCCAAGATTTTGTATTGCACTAACCAATTCAGCTCACACATTTGAATTGGAAATAAACTTGCTTGATCAATTCTATCAGCAAGTCAGATGAGAAAACCAACATGAAGTTGAGTTGATATGCATATATATTATATAGCAAACGAAAGAGTGGAAGGCCCAGTGAGCCAATATTAAATTAATATTAAAATAGAACATATTAATAATTTAAATATAATGTGTACATAATTTTTTTTTTTTAAAAACGTATACTTGATATTTTAAAAAATTCCCACCTTTGTGTATTGCCAAGCTTACACAATATACAGTTAAAAGACTAGACAACTTAGTTATTTTGCAATGACAATTTTCACCTCCACTTCACATGCATGGTTCTATTTATGTGCAAAGATTAAAAGACTAGACAAGTTAAAAGATCAATAAGAACAGCATGAAGTAATAAACAAAAACAAAAAATACAACATGATTCAACCTGCTTTGTTCTTCTAACACCATTTGAAATTGTTCTTGTGCCCTACGTGTCACCTTTTCTATTTTCATCTGCTCATAGAAGTAAACAAAACGTGGTTAGTCCAACATTAGTATAGACTCTAATAGTGCCAAACAAAATATTGATATTACCTGCAAAGCAGTTGCAGTTTCCAATGCAACAGTAGGACTAACAGCATTACTTCTTTTCACAAAATCTAAAAAGCGATCACAACTTTCCATCAAAACCTGCGAATACATAACATTGAATTAATTCAAGATGTACATGGTTGAAAGTAGATCACTTTCACTTCTCTCCATCTCACTAAATGATTAAGTAATCACCGTCACATGGCAGGGAGAAATTGTAGCTGACAGCCTCCAGTCAACGTTCTCTCCAACTGGGGAGCGTACAAAACTAGCAGCCAATGCATTCACCTTCTGCTCACTATAGACACTCTGTAAAAAAAAAAAAAAAAAAAAAAAAAAAAAAAAAAAAAAATTCCAAGCGCAGATGAGCAGGCTAAAACCACAAAATGTAAGATAATTCCAAATATTTACTGCAGTATCATGTTTGACTTGAGTTCAAATTCATGCTTAAGTTCTGGGATGTGTTAAAAAGTTGCAATAGAAACAAATACGTTGAGAACAAATTCATACAGAATTTCGCAAATAACCTCATATGATCTATTACGAAGGAAAAAATATCAAATTTTAACAACAATCTTAACCCAATTTTTAACTTCGGCAACTTCAAACATGTCATGGAGAAATCGTATGCAAAACTAAATTAACCTCTGCAAGTGAGCCTTCGGGTGCAGATAAACCATAAAACTTCAATAACACATCACAATGAGTACTGCGATGCTTAAACTTGGTTGAAACTTGAAGTTGCTCAAATCGACCACAAACAATTTCAGTCTGATTTACACTAATGATCCTGGCAGCAGCTCGACCAATAGATACAATAACTAGAAACTGGATCATATTCTGCATATCCTTTCCAGAGTGAGATGCCAACTCATCATCCGGCTGATAACTCACTAACTTATTAATTGCCTGCCATTCTTCTTTAGTCAGTCTTTCCTCCAGTAATTTTGATCCCTCGGAAGTATCCCCAACAGGGGCTTCTTCAGAAGGTGTGTGCCTGACATAAAAAGGAAACCACATCAAATTGTAAAGAACAAACAAATGAAAAGTACATGCAGTTTTTTACTGAAGCTCTAGAGATTAATAACATTAACACTGAAAAAAGACAGTCTCAGCTTAAAGTAATCTTATCAACAAATGTGAAGGAGGCATCAGTTTTTGACAAACCATCTAAATGAAAACCACCCTTTATTTGTTGACCTCCTCAGCTCCTCTGCTTCCTTCGATTTTAGAGATTCAACCTTAGCATGAGCAAGTAACCTAAACAACAGATGCAGACCAAAAATTATGAAAAAAACGAAATGTTAAGAAACAGATAATAAGTAAAGAAAGGTCAAAAGAACCCCAAAGGTCTCAAACCTTACTTAAAAGTTTTATCTAAAACATGAACTGTCAGTGCTGTGATTTCTATATCAATGATAAACAAATAAGTATACAACTAATCCCCATATAACTGAGTTTTAGCCCCTTCAACTGAAATAAACAACAAAAACCAAACTCAATTGTAGGTCCTTTAAACTTGAAATAAGTCATCAACGAATCAGAAGTTCAGAACCATGATGGTCAGACCTATAAAGTATGATGATGACAGATGATCCTATATGTCACAATAAAATGCATATAAAAAAATTTTGCATATAGATTATAACATGAGGCCCTACTTTGATATATATATACATTGGCATAGAATACACATGCATATGTATACTGACAAACATTTACCATATTATGCAACAAACAGAAATCCAAGTCAAGGATATACTTGTTTGTTTATTTAAGATCAACTACATAACTCTTGCTGTTATCTCCATCTTTTCACTTGCTATAGACCTTTAAACATGAAATTGTAGGTGTATGCAGGTGCAACATGCACATTGTTAGGATAAGTCATTGCACAAGCTGATTAGGCAACTAAGTCTTACTTAAACAGATAGATAGATACTGGAACAGGTTATAGTGATGTGAAATTATCTTGTTTATCTCCTTAGGTTCCAAACACATTCAGTTGAATATTGTGCCTACATATATCAGTTTTACAGTGAATTGTTTCTGCTATACCCGTTCGTTCTATTCCTATATCATATATAGTATCAGAGCCATTTTAGACCTAAGTCATGGCTGTCATCGCTCCATATTCAATCCCACAACTTGATGAAGTCAGCCTACCCAACTACACCTTCCATTAATAGCTATCCCGAATTATTCATACGACAAAGATGACAAAAAATAAAAATAAAACATCCAGCCATGATTTTCAGCAATTTTATCATCAAATAGAAAATTGCATTGCGTTGCTTTTTTTTTTTTTTTAATCCTCCCAAAATTGACAAAAGGAAATAAAGAGACAATTCAATTACCTCCACAAAAGAATTACTTTAGAATCAAGATCTTTTTCAATTTCTCTAATTTCTGCAATATTATTATTTGACAAATGTTGCACTGAAGCAGCATACAACTGAATGTAACGGCGACGAAGCTGACAAAGATGCCGAATCCGGTCCCATGAAAATCGGTAACTGAACCATGAATACTAGACATATTTAATAATTATAATTATAATGATAAAAAATAAAAATGAACGATTATTTGCAATGTGACATATATATTACCACACTTTCTTCTGCTGGAGCCCTGCTTGAGCAGCATAACGCCACCACAACTTCGGACCCTGTGAAATTGACATCCCTGGCCTTAAATGCGAAATTTCAACATACGTCTTGTATCTAGACACCACTTCCAATAATTTTATCCAATCGTAATATTGTGCCTGGTATAAAAATTGAATTACAAATTAGAACAAGCACTCCAGTTTCTTGTCAACAAAAACTAAAAAACAAAATATCTACAAACCTATATTTCCTAGCCAGACAAGAAATAAAAATAAAGGATTAGGAAAAAAAAATGATGGAAGAGAAAAAGAATAAGAAAAGGGTGAGGTTTTGGGGACAACTTGAATAAGCCTTTGTAAAAAGTTTAACTGCATATGTCCTTTATATATCCAAGACTATTAGATTATTTCTCCCAAACCAAGCAGAGTAGAGGTGGGAATGCGATGGATAAAGACAAAAACAACAGCAAAGATGGTCAAAAAGAATTAAACACCTCTGTAAATGTTAAAGAGACATCACTTAGGATGAGGGAAGCCTTCTCCATTGGAACCTCTGTATCCGTTTTTTCTTGATTTCCAAGGCGGTGATATTTTAGCACTCCATTTATTGGTGACACCAAATATTTACGATCCATGGCCCACTTGGAGAACAGTTCACGGTCAACAGAAGGCTCATTTATACCATCTTCAAATATCTGGTAGGACATTTATTAAAAAAGATAAATATATGTCAAAGGCAATAGAAGCAAGTGGTATTTTGGTCTTGAGAATGTAATCAATAGAAAAAAAAAAAAAAAACAAAAAAAGCAGCCTAAAAATACCACAATATAAGAACAAACCTCAACCCATTCCTTTGGACTAAGATCTTCCCATCCCTTGTCTATCTTCCAGGGGATGCTATCAGAATCATGATACATAGCAAGTCTCTCAAGTTGCAATGACTGTAACATACACAATATATGTTATCCATCACTAATTTTAACTTCATCAGTTATTAAATTATATTTAACAGCATCAAACTCACAACTTAGCTAGTCATCAAAAAATAAATAAATAAACAAAATAATAATAAAAAAGTTAGAAGTTTATAACCATTTTCTATGCAATATTACAGGAGAAAATAGTGATTGCAGGATGGAAGTGCTTTGAGATCCTTGAAATTGAGTTGTTTAACATAATAAAATTAAAACTACAACATTTCTAGTGATAGGAAAAACAATATATTATGATACTGGCATGTTTATATATATTAACTTGGGCTTTACATATGTAAGACAAGGCTAACCTTCCGCAACATATCCAAAGCACCACTAGTATCGAAGGTTTCATTCCCCTGTTCATCCATTGTAACAGCAGCAAGCTTGGCTAAAGTAACACCAGAAGAAAAAGGATGTCCAGGATTGCTACAAAACATAACAGTTGATTGCAAAAGAAATCAGAAAGCAATCAAGTACAAAATTCAATTCATCTAGAGATCAAGAAAAAAGAAAAACTGATAAATAAATAAATAAGATATCAGGCAACAAAAGAGGAACATCACCACCAACCTTCCTGTATCCTCATATCTAATATGTACATTGCTAATTGATATCTTAAGATTCCCAATGATTGTAGCAATGAGAGAACCCAGCCATGAATTTCCAGAAGGTGGCTGCAAAAGAATCACCAATCAATTGAACCACTAATTTGAGTATTTAATGCCACTTTTAGTCTCAAATAAACTAAGATACGCCACTACTTTTCCCTTGTCTGCAATAATCAAGAAAAAGTAATAAGCAATGTAATTTTATCAAATAGATAGAAAAACAGAAAATCAATTGTACCATAATTATCTCAAGAAGACCCAAACAACTCCTAAATCAAGAAAATTTTACCAAAATATAACAAGAATGAACCGGTAGTGGAAAAAGAAAAACTAGCCTAAGCTTAGTAGCATATATCTATACCATCCAAAACATAAAGGAGTTCCCTAACAAACAAAAGTATGCTCCCTTTCCCATCATATATTTCCTTAAAACCAATTACTCTATAACAATGAGCACCTCCTTTGTCACTGAACTTTTTCTCCAGTGATCATCATTTCCACAGTTTATAAAGTGCACACCAACCTCTAAAATGTGGAAGTCATTCATAAAGATACATATATACGCATACACATGCTTCTAAAACCTAATTTAAAACTAGTTATGCCACACCAAAAAGTGCAATTGACGATAATCAAGTCTAATTATCATGATTCCTCTTAACAGCTTAATTAAATAAGTAACACATACAAGCTGAAATGACTAGAAACAAAATAATGGAGATACAGTTGGCTGAAAAAGCACAAAACAATTTTCATGAACCAATGTCCCTCCAAGCCAAACAAGTCTGTATTAGGAGTTAGACATATTCATCTATAAGCAAAATGTACCATGCAACACAAAAAGCTCACAAGAAAATCGAACATATTCCAAAGAAAGGTCTAGAAACAGAATATATATATATATATAGAATTATAGACAAAAAATAAATAAATAACAAATAAAAAAAATGATAAATTCGCCCAACAAGAATCTCTGTAGGCAGGTCAAAAAAATTGTCAAAGCATATAAATTGCAAGGCCTACAATGTCAGCTACAATAAACAAAATGAACTTTGCACTAATAAAATATCCCAAATAAGGTAAACTGAAAATAGAAAACTACTATTTGATCAAAAGGCCTACTAAAACAACCAAATAATGCCTGTCAAAGTAAATCACATAATAAAAAAAAAATAATAATAATAATAATAATAATAATAAAAGATGCATTAAATTCAAATCCATACACTTCCTTGCCTTGACTTGGACATCGCTTCAAGGGTTGCTGATTCTGCTTCCTGCGTGCATACAAGAAAAGACAAATTTCTTCTAAGGAATATAAATTCAAGAATTCAATATTTAGGATGAGCTATGAAGTTCAAATTATTACCATAAGTATATAATTAATTATAGTATTATCAATTGAAAGCTAAACTAACTGTAAGGCAGAGTCCAACTATTAATAAAACACTTAAAATTACATAAAGCAAACATGTATAAGTGTTCATTATAGACATATTAAAACTTCACCTCAATTTGTTGAAGTTTGGCTTCAAATAATTTCTCTCTATCATCCTCCTATAAATAACAAGATACTGAAATCAATAGTAATAACAATTAAGAGAACCAAAAAAAGGCCTTTTACAAGAGCAACTGAAAAAAGCTTTCCAGTAAAGGTAATTTCTACCTTGATAGTCCGACCATCAGGAGCAGGATGAGCAAGAACGAAGACACGATCAATCAGAACTACAACTGGTTCTTTGCCCAAACTTTTCCAGGGAACCTGTAATTTATTAGCAGAAAAGGGAAATTAGAGATATCTAATTGCACATAAACATGAGTTCTGAAAGCATATTGAAAATAAAAGGCAAGGTTCGTACAATATAGTGTTTTCACAGGCAACAAGGTCACATTTTTCAAATAATTAAATGTACATGTTAGTCATGAGTCATGACATTCACATATTAAAAACAACAGTCAAAATAGCAGGAATTCAGTTCCCTATCCACCGCTAGAAATATAAAGGATCTCAAAGAGGCAATTCTGTTACTTCCTGTTAAAGTAGGAGAACAAGATTGTGAGGCACATAAAGTTCCCCACCCACCACTACAATACCAAGCCCTTTCTCGTGTTGGAGAAAAAATTGCCAATAATCAATTATGTCCCAACAAAATTTCTTTTAGACTAGTTATGCAGCAAAACAAAATTATTCTAAAAGTGATAATAAATAGTTATTGCATTTTAAAACAGGTAGAATCAAACACCAGATCTCATCCATCCAAATAACTTTAACAAAAAACTCTACCTACTAAAGAAAATACAGGCATAAAGAAATTCTTGCAAACAGAAGGGCTAAGAAACAAAAACTCGCAGATGAACAAAAATAGTACCTTTAATGTTATAGTACCAACAAAACCAGCTTTGACAGTGACTGGAAGTTTTAGCGAATTTAGTGCTTCCGCCTTCAATTTCAAATCCTTAAGAACAACATCACCTGTTAAAAATTAAGCAAACATTTCAATATAAAAATCACAGAGAAATCCAAGCTGTCTATAGACTAGGGTCGCATAAGCAGAAAGCATCCACATGAAAAAGACAGTATTCAAAATCTCAAAAGAAAAGGCACCCTGCAAAATAATATCATGCAAACACAAAAAAGGTTGAAGAACAAACCTTTCCAGACACTGATTCTCAAAGCCTCTGCCGAGAGACCATGTACATATTCACCCAAATACCTCCGAAGCAAATGTAGAACCTGCCAAAATGTGCATGCATTTAGTAACTACATCATGATATCAGAATCCATGTACTTGAAATCATAAAAATATAAATCCATAGCATATTCATTAGCTTCGAAGTAATATATATCGAAGCAACATTTTACCATGTGGTTTATTAGAATTATAGCTTATTTTAACAATTTTATGTCCATATATCTTTGTAAATGCTTTAGCACACTAACATATTCCAATGAACTGCGAAGCCACTCCATATCCTATCAAAAACTGCATATAAATTATCAACGATATAGAAATTTCCTTTTTAAACCCTAATTCAACTTTCTACATGTTCAAAATCTATCGTCACTTTATAATAATACGAAGAATTTAACAAAATAGATAGATCATATATCAACCATTAACAACGCCAATGCGTTGATGTCTTAATAATTCATAATAGCCATAAACCCTATGTTTACAATTTAAGCGCACCTCCCACTTCCTTCACACAGGAAAAACTAAAAAACGGAGAAATTAACCAAATTCTTTTGATGGAATCGCACAAATTTAAGGTAAACGGAACGAAAGCGTAACCCTTACGTGAGCTTCAAACATGGCGACGTGAATCGAAGCCGATGTTGGCAAAGTGAGAGGAAATTGAAGGTCCGATCAATCCACAATAGGAGAAGTGTGATCACCACGGAGTGCCATCGCAGGGTGCAGAGTGGTTACAGAGTGCGGCCGAATATGGAATATTTGGATATCGGCAGAATTGGAATTAGGTGATTGATCTGAGTAAAGACGTTCCGACTTCCGAGCAATAAGCCTGAGAGTTTCGCCGTGTAGACACGGACGGTTTTGAGAAAGATGAGAGATGAGAGGAAATTGGGACAGACGACAGTGTGTATATTCACCTTCGACGTTATGTTTTATGTTGTTATGACTTCTCTTTTTTTTTTTTCTTTTTTTTTTTTTTTGGGGTAAACAGTGTTGTTATGTCTTATGAGTCGGTTCAGGAGGACTTTTCTGTTTCTATTTTTTTTAATTAAATAAATATATAAATAAAAACTCCCTCTTTTAGCTTCAAGATTTCATTTCATTTCGTTTCATGTGGAAGAATACGCAGTTTGATATTTTGGTCAAGTTTAAAATTTGAATGTGATCTACAATACAACGAGCTCAACGCCTCAAAGTGGGTCTTATAGGCTCCGAGGATCCCGAAGCTCCTCAGGAGAGAAAAATTTATATGCATCAGTTGTACGAATGACTGGCATAGTAGGTAATTTATAATCATAAATTTAATAAATATTATATGAGAATATGAGATTCATAATTATTTTAATATTATATAAAATTATTAATTATTTTAGAATATTAAATTTATATGGTACATAATAATTTAAAATGATATAATAAATACAGTTTCATGTAATAGAGGATACACACTGACATTTAAAAGCATATTCAATTAATTTTTTAAACCATCTATTTTTTTATTTTAAAAAGCTATAATTATTTTTTAAAGTTTCAATGGACTTTTCAAAATAACAAATTAAAATAAAAAGTAAACATTGACTCTCCAAATATGGAGAGTCAAAATCACTTTTTATATAAAACTTTATTTATTGCTTTACAATTTCTTATACACACTTATAATTAAATATATTAATTATAATTTTATATTTAAAATTTTAATACTGTTGTTTTAATTTTCTATTGGTTTAGAAGTGATGAAAAATAAAGAAAAAATATGAATCATTATTGATTGTTGGGAAATGAAAAATGAATAGTGATTATAAATAGTGTCATTGGAGTTGATAAAAAAATTAACTCTTTATTATTTAAATTTTTTGTAAGATGCTTTTTATTTTAAAAATTAATTTTTTTAAATAAAAAGTACCATTAAAGATGCTCTAACATCAACAATACCACTTGTTGTGCAGCCTCTCTTTCTAGCATCTCGCTATCCATATTTCCGTCTTCATCATCTTTTTTTGTTTTTTCCTGAATAATTAATTATGCTTTGAAAAATAAGAATTTTTTATTTGTAATAAATTATAGAACTGGAGCATATGGTTGCACAAATTAATTAAAATAAATAAGTAATTATATATTTGATAATTATAAATTTGATTGCAAAATATGATATTTTACGTCTGAATTTAGTAATTTGACATGCTTTTTTGCATGATGGAATTCATTGATATTACACAAAAGAAAATAATTTTAGAGGTGATTGAAGGTCAAAAATTAACTTTTATAGGTCCATTTGGAAACAGTGTATAATAATATATCATGTTTTTTTTTTTTGGGGTCGCATAATACAATCTATAATATTGGTATTTTTTATTAGTAGTGATGATTTTTAATGAAATTAATTTTTATTTTTTTATGAAAATATCACACAGTTATTACTAATTAGTTACATTTAATTATATGATGATTTATTATAAAATTTTAATAAAAAATAAATAATTTGTGTGAATACTGTTTTATACCCGAATGATGGTTTCAGATGTTCTCCGAATGTGAATTTCAATTGTGGATATTATTTGTACATCTGAAATGATAGTTTCAGACATATTCCGAGTTATTCCAAATGTGCGAAGACACTAAACTTTTCGATGAATTGAATACATTAAACCTTTTGAAGAGTCAAGACACAACATTATGAGGGGGCAAAGATACTAAACTTTTTATAAATGAGTGATTAAAGTTTCGGACATTCACAATTACTATAAAGTTCTTAAGATATCAAGTGGCCTGCAAGTTAAAGCCATAAAATAAATGAAGAAGATTTTCAAGGCATCTTGAACAAGTGTTTCTTTCGGAACTATTCGAGATATTTTGAACGCATGCTTTATTTGAAACTATCAAAGGCATATTGAATACGTGTATTGAAAGCTTAAACGTCACTTCTAAAGCATTTTAATGTGCTGAAAATAGGTAAAACTTCAATTATAACTGTTATAAACACAATTAATTCGGCAATCATGATAATTAAATGGACAGTTATAAAATTATAAAAGTACAAATGTATAAATAATAAGTGAAAAGTGAAAGGTAAAGAATTATTATCACACACACATAAAAATTATTTTTGAACACGCAAAACATAAAAATTATTCTTGAATACACTAAAAACACACACAAAATGAACAAAAACTACTTTTTGAATTAAAAAATATTTTTTTTAACTTACTTGAGTGTCGGTATGTACCAGTGCTGCAATATTTTATTCATTTAAAAAAAATTATCACAGTTTGAAAAGTGATAAAAAATTACAATTACAACAGCAATTTAAATTGCTAAATTACATATGAATTCCATTAGTAATTGTTACATGAACAAGTAACATTTTCCTACAGTCTAACAACGGGGAACTTGTTATTTTTTTTCTTTTTTCTTTTTTTACAAAAGTCTGAAAAAAATATTTTTTTTAAAAATGGGTTCATAAGTTTAGAAAGGGCCAGCTTATGAACCAGATTGCAAGCCCAACCTTAAGTTAATCCAAGCCAAGTTGTACGTAGCTAGGTTTACAAAACCCATCGTAATAGATTCTGTATACAGTTCAAATATTTTGAGAATTAAATTTATTTTAGTATCTTTTTAAACTGAATTTGTTCATTTAGAGTTTTTATAATTAATTTGTGCAATTGATATATTTTAAATTGAAAAAAGCTGTACATTTGTCCTATATAGTTGAAATTGACAAAAAAAAGTTGTATATTTGTCTAATTTAGTTAAAATTGATAAATTCTATCAACTTAAAATTAATATATAATCCTCANATTAATATATGATCCTCAAAATTATTTTTTTCATTTTTAATTTTACCAAAAACTTAAAATAAAAATTAAAAAAGAAAAAAAAAACTATAAATGAATTTTAAATTTTTTTTTCATGTTTTATTTTTTTTTAAAATTTTTGGTACAAGAAAAAAGTAAAATAATAATTTTGAGGGTCATATGTTAATTTTAAATTGATAAAATTTGTCAATTTTAACTAAATGGACAAATGTGTAACTTTTTATTGTCAATTCAATTACATTGGATAAATGTACAACTTTTTTCAATTTAAAAAGTATCAATTGCATAAATTAATTGTAGAGACCTCTAAGTAAACAAATTCAATTTTAGAAAATACTAAAATGCATTTAAACTTAAAATTAATTGTAATTTTTAAGTAGCAACAATCGCCTTGATTCCTATTTACCTTTCATTATTCACAATCTGGCAAATATTTGGTGTTGGGACCGAAAACAAAGAGAAAAAACTTGCATACAATACGATACACTGTGGCAAGTGGGTATTAAAGTGGTGTTTTTGCCCAATTTGATTTTGATGAGAACTACATTAGAGGAAGACTAATATATGACAACAAAAAGCTGTTGAGAGTGTCTGTGTGAAAATCATATTCATCATATATGATGTTGCATTCAAAGGAACAGTGTCTTCTGCAACAATATTGCAAGCATATCTTCTCCTAGGAGTAAGTTTTGGCCTAACCTTTTTTAAATATTATTTAGTAAAAAAAAATGAGGAAAAAAATATAATATACATAAAAAATAAAAATAAAAGTAATTAGAGAAGTAGTATTGCAGGCTAAATATATAAGTGTTAGATATTAATTAGCCTCTGTTTATAGGTGGTAATATGAATGAGGATATTCTCATGAACGGCCATGATGAAAGCATTCATGGATGTGAAGAATTTAATATATATTGTCACTTTTTGCTTGGGTTATGCTCTTAACTACAACAATCATTGCAGCATATACAAAAACACACACACACACATATACGTTTTGAATAAATAATTAATTAAGTTATGAATGAAACAACAACAACCAGATCATTCTTTAAATTACGTAAAGATCACCAAGTAGTTGACATTTGACAATATGCCAGTCTCTGTTCTATGCTCCGTCTTGTCTTATAAATAAATAAATATATATATATATATATGATTTAACAGAAATCAGCCTAAATATATAATTAAGAAATTATCTAATTATTAATTAACCTTTTAATCCCTCTCTCTCTCAACCCGTGACACACAAAAACTCAAACCCGTGAATTCCAATATGCCACGTGCCACTCTCTTGAGAAACATATAATTCACATCATATTATGCATTGGATTTCAACAAAATCAATCAAACTATCAAACCCTGCATGTGAATTTTTGTATTGGAACTCATAGAGAGAGAGAGAGAGAGAGTCGTCTTCCATCAAACTAATACTTAAACAGTGTGTGTTTCAGAGGCCCCACGGGAGGCTGTAGCTAGCAATCCCATGTGCCCACTATAATACCAGTAGGACTAGGAAGGAGAAAAGCACGCTTGGATATAGCCAAAATCCTACGTGTCACACCTCACAGCCACGAATTCATGTGCACATGAAAAAGTGCACGCCCAACCTTAAATCTCAATCGCACAGACAAACGATCAAAGAGGAGCTTCGCTTATTATTAGCTTCTCTCCTTGGCCCGTGAGGGTCAGCACGTGACACACTCAGACAAATCCATGCACGTACAAATTATGTCCACTAATGGCTTGGTTTTCGGCTATAAAAACCCATGTCCAACCCCTTTCCATTTTACAAATCCAAAGCATATTACAAAAGTCATAGGCTTCACATTTATTACTAAATTTAAACTTTTATATCTGGCTTTAAATGGAGACCAGAACTTCCCAAGATCCGTAGAATCTGCGCCACTGCATGCATGCTATAAGCTAGCTTGTCAGGTGAACTCTGTGTTCCTTTTTAATTATATATATATATATATATATATTCACTGTAACATTGTTGTTGTTCTTTATAATTAATTTAAATATTATACTGTATATATATATAGAAGGTCAGATGATGGGGGTTGGAATTGGGAGGTCATGCGAGGGTGTGAAATATTAATGTGGCGGGGTTTGGTTTTGATAGATATATTTATTTAGGCTTTTTGGAGGGCCGTTTTTGATGAAGTGAAAATATGGACCATAGGAATTGAAAGAACCCGTGAACGGGTTTAATTCTGATGTGGAGCATCTACTACTACTATTACTATATATCAAATATGTGCTTCCTATTTCTCAGGCCACAAGTTGCTAAACAACAATCAAAAGTCACGAGACTCTTAATTTTATATATATATATATATATATATATATTTATATATATAACTGCTTTTACATCAACATTCACCCAATTCTTACTCTATTGATTTTATTCTCTCTTCGTCCCTACTTCCCAAAAACAATATAGCAAAAATCGACAGCCAAAACCCCTCCTGTCTTTCTCTCTATATTATTGGGATCACATGAGTAACTAGCTTATAATAAAACAGAGCATGATATATGTGACTTCTAGCTCAATTTAACTAATGTCACGCAAGGAATAAAACCAACTCAATCATAGTTGGATATCCATGCTTATTTATCATTCTACAAAATTAGTTCTGAGTCAATAACCAGCAACGTGACCCATTTATTTTTCATCATATACAAGATCTGTGTTCATGAATAACTTTCTTCAAAGCTTTAAAACACCAATATTTAGATCAACCAAAGAGAATCCATCTGGGCTCTTCTTCTGGCAAGTAGTTTAAGGAGGTTTTAGAGTGCAAAAAGAGGAAAGGTGTGTGCCTTTTGGCACACTATTCTAGAGATTTTTTTTTCCTTTTAGAAAACACTATTCTAGAGAGTCTCAAAAAATGCATTATTATTTAATTTCAAGCTGATCAAAAACTGTTTGAAGATACTTTTTGATTTCCTTTCTACTATTTATATTTAACCTGCCTAAAAGCAATAGGGCAGGAAGGAATCACATAAACAGCATGAAGATATAAATAGTTTTAAGGTAAAAACCAAAAGGGACATGAAGTGGGATGTCTGGACCACATGACATAGACTCAAAGCATTCAAAAAAAATGAATTAGTGTTGGAGAAAATTAGGAGAGAGAAAACTAAAAATAAAGAGAAAGAAAGAGAGAGATAGATCTACTTCAAGAATAAAGAATACTCTGCCAGATTGCCACAGGAGACCGACCTCTAAAATCCCTTCATAACCCTCCAATTCTATCTGGAAAATGATATTTTAATCAACCACAACTGGACACGTGTCAACCTTATGCATACGGACAGTTTTCTAATGGAACTTTTTGATTTTTGAGTATAAATTAGAGCCTCAGCTATGAAATGGTT
Organism: Ochetophila trinervis; assembly: GCA_003254975.1. NCBI lineage: Eukaryota > Viridiplantae > Streptophyta > Magnoliopsida > Rosales > Rhamnaceae > Ochetophila > Ochetophila trinervis. Next base: position 85,095 of record QANX01006520.1, read on the forward strand.
CTTGCTAGAGGCCAGCTTATTTTGAGGCCATAAGAGGTTTAAACTCGTTCATTCTTCTTTATCTATTTTTGCTCTTCATCTACCATTAGTTTTTTCAAACAAGGTCTCAGAAGGTGGAAATTTTGGTAACTTTTCAGAGGAATTTAAAGAGGAAGACTTGCAGAGTTCTGTGGTTTCAAAGTTGTAATTTTCTTCTTATAGTTGGAAAATTTCCTATAAAAGCCTTCAAGCATCAATTTTGATGGGTCTCATTCGTGGGTTTTTAGTCATATTGATATCATTGAGTTTGATAATCCAAAATTCAAACAATGCTGTTGAAGGAAGATATCACTCCCACAAGAAGCAGAACAAAGGGTCCCCTGTTTCATCATCCCCTGTTCCATCCCCTGATAATTCTCCAACCGTTCCTTCAGACCCGTATCCAAATGACCCTGGAACTTCCACTTCCGGATGCATATTCGACGTCATGTCGTACGGGGCGGTCGGAGATGGCTCTGCCGATGACACAGCCGCATTCCGGGAGGCATGGAAAGCAGCCTGTGCAGTAGAGTCAGGTGTCGTTTTAGCTCCCTCAAATTATTATTTCAAGATCACTTCAACAATCTTCTCAGGACCCTGCAAATCAGGACTTGTATTTCAAGTAAGTTTTTTTTTTTTTTTTCCTCTTCTAAATTTTAATTTTTATCCATTTCAGAACACAGTTTGATTGGTTAAGCTCGAAACTTTTTTTATTGTGAAAACAGGTAGATGGGGTTTTGATGCCACCTGATGGGCCTGAAGAGTGGCCAAAAGCAGATAGCCGTAAGCAATGGCTTGTATTCTACCGACTTGACCAAATGACTTTCAATGGAAGTGGAACCATTGAAGGGAATGGCCAAAAATGGTGGGACCTTCCCTGCAAACCTCACAGGGTATTTTTTCCATCTTTAAACTCCATTCCCCAGAATTCAAAACCTTCAAAAAAAAAATTCTCTCTCTTTCTTTTTTCTTTTTGTTTTTTTTATTCTGATGAAGAAATTGGAAATTTTCTAATTTCTTAATGCCATGTCAATTCAGGGTCCAAATGGGTCAACAGTAAAAGGGCCATGTGATAGTCCTGCAGTAAGTATAAAGCCATTTACAAGTTCTTACAACTCAAATTCTACATTCCATATTGTTGAGTGAAAATCTTCTTTGATGTTAACTTTCTGCAATTCTCTATGTGTCTGTGTGTGTGTTTTCAGATGATTCGGTTTTTCATGAGCTCCAACTTAGTAGTGAGTGGATTGAAAATCCAAAACAGTCCTCAGTTCCATATGAAATTCGACGGCTGCGAAGGAGTTTTGATAGACAAGCTGTCGATTTCTTCACCCAAGCTTAGCCCCAATACTGATGGGATACACGTAGAGAACACGAAAGCTGTTGGAATATACAACTCCATGATAAGCAATGGTAGGAATGTGATTTTGTCTTTCTTTATCAACCAAGCTGAACTATCTCATATCTTACCCTTTCTATTCTGCATTAAACTGCATTAAATCTGATATTCAGTGTTTCATGATTTAAACAGGTGATGATTGCATTTCAATAGGACCAAGTTGCTATAATGTTGACATTGACGGTGTCACTTGTGGACCAAGTCACGGGATTAGGTAAAATATTTATAACTTGATCAGTATATTCCACTAAACTATCAAATAGTCTTTTTGAAAAAAATAAGTTTGTTTTTGGTTCAATATTCTGAAAGAAAGTTTTAACATTGCTATTTCCATCACTATAAGTGGCAAAATATAGCATTTTCTAAACTTGAGTTGTTCGGTGCCAAAAAAAAAAATAGGTGTCACAAGCAAAAAAAAAAAAAGTGTCACTTGTAATTTAAGCAGACAGTGCTATTGCTTTTACCAATCAAATAGTCCTTTTTACCAAAAAAAACCAATCAAATAGTCCTCCTCTCCAAAAAAGTTCTAAACATGAACAAGTTATGCCACATGGTTTTGTATACAAGTTCTTTCTTTTGCAACTTGTTTTTATCAAAAATGGACCAAATCAATGCTAACACACAGAATACAATTCTGGTGCAGCATTGGGAGCCTTGGAGTCCACAATTCCCAAGCATGCGTTTCGAACATAACAGTTCGAAATGCAGTGATAAGGGAATCAGACAATGGAGTGAGAATCAAGACATGGCAAGGTGGAATGGGATCGGTGACGGGAATATTATTCGAGAACATACAAATGGAGAATGTGAGAAACTGTATAATCGTAGATCAATATTACTGCTTAGAAAAAGGTTGTCTGAACGAAACATCCGCAGTTTATGTGAACGACGTGTCGTACAGGACCATAAAGGGTACATACGATGTGAGGACCCCTCCAATCCACTTTGCCTGCAGTGATGCAGTGGCTTGCACAAATATAACACTCGCAGATGTTGAGCTTTTGCCTCATGAAGGAGAGCTGGTGGATGACCCTTTTTGTTGGAATGCTTATGGGACTCAGGAGACCTTGACAATACCTCCTATTAATTGCTTACAAGAAGGAGAGCCTCAGAAAGAAGCAGAGAGCTCCGAATACGGTTGCTAGGATCAAATGCATAATCATTTATAAAATATATATTTATATTTATATATAGAATACATATATGGTATAAAATTTACAAGATCCATTATCTGTGCTACGGGTTTTGATTATTGTTTTTACTTAGGATCCATCCCTATTTGGGTCTTCCCCTTATTGTGTGATGAAGATGTACAAAACGGGTCTATTTTTTTGGACCTGTATTAATTGTAATGGATTGGCTGCATAAAATTTATTATTAGTATTAATACATAAATGCATTTCTTTCCATGTAGGTCCTTTTATTTATTTATTATTATTATTATCATTACCATATTAATTATGAGTAAGGAAAGTTATTTTTTTAAGTATTAGAACTGAAGGAGGACTCTTTGAATGGTAAAAACAAATAAAAAATACAAAACTGTCTGCGACCTCATATTATAGTTCTAACATTTTGTATGGAAAGTATAAGAACAATTGGACGGATATGAACTTTTTTACTTGTTACCAACATTTTGGATGTCAACTAAAATGGTAATAATGTAAAATTAATGCTAAATTTACTAAAATATTGGTGATAATATTTAATTAGTTTATGTTAACCAATAACAGTCCAAAATGTAAATAAAGTCGATGAATATTTTGATATGTATAACATCATTGTAAATTATTAGGTTTAGATTAATAAACGTACATATGAGGCTACATTCCCCTTGGAGCTTGAGTTGATATGTACTTGTCGATTCTGAGTCCGAACAGCCTAAATTTCAAAATTCCACTGCCCCACCCAAACTGTCATTTGTTTTTTGTTCACTTTGCACCTCAATTTTTCAAAATCATCACATTGTTTGTACCCTACAATTTAATTTTTTGTTCCCAATCCACTCCAATTGTTAACAAATATCCAAATTTTTGGATGGAAAATTCATGGTATGTACAAATCATATGGATGTTAGCGGGGATATTTATGCAAAATAATCTATGGATTTTCTATAGAGTTTGTATAAGGAGAGGACCAATTGTGGGTTTCCTTTATTAGCAACCACAAATTATGCATGTTTTTTAGTTTTAAAATAACATTTAAAATTAAATGTGCACATATAATTAAATATAAATATTATTTAAAAAAATATATTATAGTAATAATATCCAAGGATGAAAATATCGGTATCGACGGAAATATCGAAGGTTCAAAATATGGAAATATCGATGGAAATATCGACAAAATATCGATATCGATAAAAAAACGAAAGAAATGACGAAAATTTATAGAAAAATATGGAAATTTTTGATGAAACATCAGGATATGCTTATTTATTAGATACTTTATCAATTTAACTATAAAAATTGAAAAAATATTAAGTGGAAATCATATTTATCATAATTAAGAGATTTATAGTACTCGCTGATAAAAACAAAAATATTATTAATTAAGTAATGGATTATTCATTAATCAGAATAATAATACAAGTACATGATTACTTAAATATAAGTCAATATCACATAGAATTTCTTGGTGGTTGAAAATTTTCACTCTCTTCCTCATCTTCATTTCTAGTTCTGTATTGAGAGAAATATTGATCAAAAGGCACATCTCCTTGATAATTTTGCATGTAATTGTTAACATGCCAACCATATGGATCTAATATTTCATGTGAGTGTCTTTGCTGATAGTCATGATATGGTTATTTGTTTTGTATGGTAGGATGCTATTTTTTTTAGTCAAATTTGTAATCATTACATATTCTAAATTAGTTGAATTCTTAATTTTGAAAAACCATGACCGGTTATTTGTTTGGTATGGTAGGATGCTATTTTTTTTATTCAAAATTGTAATCATTACATATTCTACATTAGTTGAATTCTTAATTTTGAAAAACTATGGCCGGTTATTTGTTTGGTATGGTAGGATGCTATTTTTTTTATTCAAAATTATAATCATTACATATTCTACATTAGTTGAATTCTTAACTTAAAATATATCATCAATAAATAATTATAATTTAAAAAATACTCAAATATTTATAAAAATATATGATATTTTAAAATTTAAACCATCTAAATTTCCACGGAAATTTTGGAAATTTCCACGGATATTTCGGAAATTTCCACGGATATTTCGGAAATTTCCACGGATATTTCGGAAATTTCCACGGATATTTTGGCAATTTCCACGGATATTTTGGAAATTTCCACGGATATTTCGGAAATTTCCACGGATATTTCGGAAATTTCCACGGATATTTCGGAAATTTCCACGGATATTTTGGCAATTTCCACGGATATTTTGACCAGTTTGTGAAGCAATTACCTTGGAAATTTCGACGGAAATATCGTGGAAATATCGGAGAAATATCGGAAATTTCGACGGAAATTATGGAAATTTTGACCGTTTTTTTTTTGGGATGAAATTAATATCCATATCCCCAAAAAAACGAAATTTCGGCGAAATTTCGCCGAAATTTTCGATTTTTTTGTCCATGATAATATCTAGAATGAATATCAAACTGATGTAATTTAGACATTATCACAATAGATGCATACTTCTGAAAATTACATAATAAAATTTCCTAAACAATAAATTTTCTTTAAATCTAATTTGTTTAAAAAAATAAAAATATTTAATAAAATATATAACTAATTAATACATATAAAAATAATTTTTGAACTGATTATGCATTTATGCTCCAATATTTATTTTTTGACCATATATATTATAATCAATATTCTCTATTAAAAATGTTCTAATGTAATAATTTTTTTTATTTTCATTTTTTTATGTTATCTTTAGTTTGGATTATAATCATTAAAATACACAAGATTTGGATTGCTGTAGCCCAATTAGAGGGATAATATTTTTATGCCGTTATATACTATGAACATAAAGAGTTTAAACTTTCTTATGATTTTGTTTATAGAAAAATCCATAGACTACTTTTTTCTTAATACCTCCAATAGAAGACATGTGATCGATACATTCGGATATTTGTTATTTATTGGAATGGAATGAAGTGAGAAAAAAAAAAAAAAAGGATTCAAAATGAGAAACAGTGCATAGATTATGCGTTTCGGAAAACATTAAAATTAATTAGAATTATAATCAACTACGTGTCGTAAAAACTAAAAAGTTCATCAATCAGACGACTTGCCGTTTTTGTTGACCTTTAGAGGTAAAAGAACACAAAATTTCTGTCTTCAGTTTGCCATTAAGTAGAATTTACCAGAAAATAGTGAAGAAGAAGAAATCAGAGTGATGCCGTCTCTGCAAATCGCGCTGCCTCCTGAACTTGCCAACAACGTCATTAGAGTTAGTATCGAAGTTTCAGTTTGGATTGCTTTTTCTTTCTTTCAACTTGGATGACAAAAATTACAATCTTTGTAATGCACTTTCAATGTTCAATCTATTTTGCTCATCTTTGTGATTTGAAAATTGAAATTTCACGGTCATTAGAAGGGTTTAAATTTCAGTGGCTTGTTGTTTCCTCGATTGCAGCTATACCGCGAGTGCCTTCGAAGAGCCAAGTATATTGGTCATAGGGTATGAAACATTTCTCTTTCTCTGCGCTCATTCTTCTTTTTTCATCGAAAAGTTTTGATTTTTGTTGCAAGTTTTAATTCTTTAAACATGTAGACACATAAGGAGTTGAAGATTAGTGCAAGGTTTTTTTTTTTTTTTTTTCGCTTGAAATTTCCAAAGTTATGTTTTCATTTTTACCTTGGATTTGTATTAGGAAAAAAAAAAATAAAATAAAAAGAAGATTTTGGAGACCCGTCAATTTCCCTCGAAGTTCAACCTATCTATCGTTGCTGTTATCTATCTTACCGTTAACCAATATAGTAGTGAGGATCCAGGAGAAATATCTGTATTTGAGAATTTGCTAATTGTTTTACATCCAAATTGAACTGTGTGTTTATTAGTATTACAGAAGGCTGCTGTAAACTCCTGATTTTATTTGCCTCCATCTCAACAATCATTTTTTTACTTGTGGGTGATGTTTAGTTGGTGAAGAAATCAAGTCCTAAAGCATCTAATATTATATGAGTGCGATGTGCATATCTGTGTCTGTACAACTTCTGTTGAAACTGATTGACGCGGGGCTAATTATGCAGCAACATAATACCGAACTTCTTGTTGAAATGGTGAGGCAGCAGTTCAAAAAACACAAGCATGAGATAGATCTTGACAAAATTCAAAAGCTGAAGGACGAGTAAGCTTGCTTTGCCTAGTTTCTAGAACTCTTTTCATGTTTTAATAGGATTTAGGAATTTTAGACTTTCAATGTCCATGTCATCTCTACAGAATAGAGCTTCCATTTTATAATTGGCTTAGTACGCACAGTTACAATGCATGAGCACACACGAAAAAAAAAATTAGTCTTTTTAATGGGAAAGCTCATTGGAAATCCAGTTCTTTGAAACATTTGCTCAAAGATGTGCAAAGAATGCATGTATTTCTAGTTTAAGTTTATTGGAAATCCTTGTATAAGAGAATATTGACCTTTTTTTCTCTTTGTTACGTAGTGCGGCAAGGGGGCTTATAAATCACATGCTATATGAGTCTGAGAAGGTGACTGGTCGTAAGTTTAGCCAGAGTTCTTGATGTTAAGAATTTCCCTTACTGACATTTCAGTTGGTATGCCTTGGAGCTTTTCCATAAACAAAGCTGAATGATAACTAAAGAGCTCTGCCTTCGTGAATTCTATGTCGTGCATACTTATGCTTATGCTAAATGAAATTTGAGATGTGGGCTTTTAAGCTTGTTGCTTTATCTAGAAAACCAACAATGATGCATTATAAGTTGTCACTTGGTCTAAAACATTGAGGCTTTTTTGTTTTACTTTTGGGTATTTTATAACATGACTTTCCGCTGATTAATTGACTGGTTCAGCATAGATATTTACTTTGTACCTTTCTTTATTGGCCCCCTTCTTCCTCTTCAAATTATTCTTTCTGAAACCCTTTTTTGGACACATATACCAAATTCCCAATGGAGTGAATGTTGTAGCTAGAGTAAGAGGGCAGCTTCAAATTTTTTTTCTTTTTCTTCGTGGGTTAGTTTGAATGCTGAAAGTGCAGCTGCTTGTGTGGGTTCCTACCTTTGCTCTGATAAATGACTCCTAGTTTTGCTCTGCCTGGAAGTAGTAACCGAGTAATGCTTGTGAAACATTTATTTTTGCTCGAATTTGTGTTTAGTGGATTTAATCTACCCTCTTTTTATACATTGGAGATTATAAAGTTGATTATAGAATCTTCATGCCAATCTTAAAACCATTATTTGACGTATCTTTCTAGGCTACGACCAAAAAAAGGACATGTCTTTGTAGGCAGTCTTATAAACCAAACAAAATAAAAGAATCTGGAGTGGTTTTAAGCAGGAACCTTCAGTCAAAAGCTATGACAACTACAAACGATGTAACGCCCTCTTTTCCACCGAGGACTAAATGGCAAAAGCCCAACTCAAATCCCTGTTTGGTTACATCCACTACTTTACTCTTTTCTCTTTAAATCTTCTTACTCTTTTATTACTGATGGTACTGCATCTTAACATGTCAAGTATTCAAAGTAAAACGACCTTCTAGGGTTTGAAACACCAAGATAAGATGTTTGAATATATCTAAGAAAGACAAAATGGTAATGAAACCAGCGGACGAGGTTTAAGAAACCCACAAATTTTTTACACTAGAAAAAGAGTTTTAAGACTTTTAAGGATCAGATAGTGTCTACATGAGATGGTAAATTGGTAATATATAGTAAAAGCAGATCACAAGCAAGAGAAGTGAACTATCCTGTTTTGAAGGAAAACTAGAGGTACATTTTTATACACCTGCATGAATATTTTCACTCTTCATTGAGTGGCATTAATAATAATCAGCCCTCTGATAATTAAAACAAGTAAAGTAACCGTCCAAGAGATGTAATAATCAAAAGCGAGTAAAAATTTTCTTTGCTATAACATTTTCAGTACGACTGTTGATTGAAATTGTGGTACGAATCTCCTCTTGCGAGTAATGAATGCATTTTACAAATGAAAAACTTTACAATAATATTGCCTGAAAAACTTTACAACAAATAATGTCCCACAAAAGAAATTAAGATAAGAAAATCTAATGCAGACTTCCTTCATACACAAAAGAAATTAAGATAAGAAAATCTAATGCAGACTTCCTTCACGTTCATAAAGATTCCAAGTGATATTTGTTACAATTCATGTCTGAGTTTCTAAGTTCTATCCATTTTTCCCTAAATTAGATGGTCTTACTTCTCCTGTCCTTGGACTAGCTGGGCCTTTCCCACTAAATCGAGGACTTAGTTCGCTTACACGGGGACTGTATACCTTATCCGAGCAACGTGGACTTTGCACAATTGCACATTCCTTGCATGGTGTTGCCGTAGAGCTTGTCAACTTGAGACTGCACATACGTCTGATCTCACCCCGGCATCGAGTAATCATCCCATCTAAGATCTCTTCATCATCTGCAAACGAGGCTGTCCTGCCTAACTCCCCTTCCTGAGATCAAACACCAACAAGTATACAAGAGTTTCAGAGTAATATTTACTTCTTTGTTGTTTATGCCAAAAGCCGTTCACAAAATCTATCACAAAGATATTTTATACAGATTTGGTTTTACACATTTTTCTCCCTCGAAACAATAATGCAAATATACAGTATATTAAAGAGAAAATAAGAAGTGACTTATTTGGTTACTTACTGTTGCTAGGCTGAATGATACAGCAGTGGTCTCTTCATACTCTGCAGCATCTAGATCTTGAAGGTGTGCCCCTTTGAAAAACTTGGGCAAAATGTATTGTCTCACAGGAACCAGAAGCATTATCATTAATGGGAAAAGAACCCCAGCAATAGGAACCCATGTGATCCCAAAGCAAAAAAGCAAGTAAGTAGTTTGAAATATTGTGAAAACTGCAATTGCTTTGAAAGGTACAGTTTCAATGAAAGTGGCATGGCCTTTTTCGAGTACTCTGAACAAGAAAATGAATGCAGTTTAGTTAATTTCAACATGAATAAAGGAGAAATGTATATTCGCAAGAAGATTTAAAAAATATTAAGAGAAGGTACTTGTATCTTCTTGCTGGAGCTGTGAAGAGCAATAAAATCCTTTCCCAGAATTGGTTACCCGGTAAGCTTTCGATGGCCATAAAAGCAAAATAGCCCCAGAGTACAGAGGTTGGAATCTTTTTGAGGAAAGGCATTGCTGCAACACATCCTCCTACCATTGTAGATTGAAGCAAGTTACTCAGCCGTTGCTCTTTCACCTCAACAGGCAATAAATCATCTATCTCCTTCTCAACATCAAACACTGTCTCATCAAGTGGGACATCTATGTTCCCCTTGGTAGATGCCATTTGAATAGTGGAGTCTTTTAATTCCTTTAATCCCTGTTTTAAAAACAAGTTTGGGCAAGGTTGTACAGTCATAAGCATATATTTAACAATATTGAAAATGATTGGAAAGATCTCTAACTTTTTAACCTTCTTATTTATGTTCTATTTACAGCACACATCAATTGTTCATCAAGAGCTTGGTCTATTTCATTTTAAGCCATCATACCCTAGATGAAGGTTCCTGGTAAACCAGTGGGGACTGCATGTCTTGATATGCTTCTTGCATGCTTCCATATACTTGCCCCAAGCTTGCATTCTTCCTCATACATTTCCTTGCTGTTGATACCAGTCGGTTACGAAGCAACTGCAGCAGAACAATATATATTATAAACATTTTGGTGGATGTACGAGATGCGTGTGCAGGCTCCAAAAGTTTTGGTGGGTCTATGATATATTGAATTGGTAGTAGACTTAGAATCACTAGTCACAGCATAGAGAATGAGGGTGAGCCCCTCAAGCAGGGAAAAACTCCTCTAGTTGTAGTTGCTATGCCTACCTGGTGCTTAAGTGTAGCCAGAGTTTTAGTATGCATAGGAGATTGAGGAATTACACCATTGGATGGAGGGATCCCAACGAGACCACATAATATTACCTGTCATACAAAAATTACCTCTAAAAGTCAAGGCAAGTAATAGTACGTTCAGAAGAGGCAGAGAAATAAGGAACCAGAGAAAGGAATGGTGTCCAAGAAGGCAATTACATACCATGAACCCCAAAAGAAGTAAATCATAATGGAAAGAAGGAGGCTTTCTCAGATTGAATTCTTTCTGCTGAGCGAGTTGGGAAGCTACACTGTGGTCAAAATAGTAGAGCACTGCAATCATTGTTGCTGGAATAAAAGCTCCAATTATATAGAGAACTGGCACATTTAGCATGTCCTGTAGTTTTGGAAAATATCATTAGTAACCTCCTGTTTTGAGCTAAAAGGACTAAGACATACAGCATACTCATAGCCATGCCTTAATGACAGTCCAATTCTCATAAGCACCAGGTGACCATGGGTTCGGACTAAAGAGACGCCTTGGAATTCCTTTTGGAACACTTCCAGCTGGTATATAGGAAACAGCTGTCCAGACCAAAACCATCAAAGGAACACCATAATCTGCGATGAACCCTCTTAGCGACCCTGTGAGAAGGTGAGCTTTAGTTCCATAAATGCCTACTTTTATGACCGTATGTGAATTTGAATGGCACTACAAGTTTGTGGTGCTAACACTTTTTGCAATTGCATATTCAAGTTATGAATCAAGAATTTTATAAAAAATAAAATAAAATAAAAACCTCACCAGATCCATACCGCCAAGACCTTGCTTTTCTACTTCTTAAAGCAGTTAGCAGAAGACCAAATGACAAAACCAAAGCAAACATCCCATTTGCAAATCTCCATGAAGGTTGAAACTGAACTGATTTTGGGCTTTCTCTTCGAGGTATGCGAAATTCATCGACAAGTCCCTAGAAAACACAATTCAAAAGTAAAATTAAAAACCAAAGAAAAGAAAAAGTAAATAGATTCTTCTACTAGTAAAGTTATGATCAGCAGTAAATTTTACTATTTTAGTAGCTCCAAATATCCAGCCAAATCAAACATAATTAACTAAAGAAGTAAATAAGCATTTGTTGAACTATATCCCCAGCCAAAAATATGATACAGGTTATGTCGAGAAAGAAGTCTTGTACTTTGATTGCTTCCTGCATGAAGAGCATTGCAATAAGAAGCCCAAATAACTCCCCTGCAAGACGAGTGAACCTGTTTATTATGGAACAAGCCCCTAATATAGCCAGGAGGAACAGCAATGCAGCTGTCCACACGCATACCCTGTAAATCCCAATAATATATCATTAGGGAAATTTATTCCTTATATAAATTGTGATCATAATACAAATGTTCAGCCTACAGTTCTATTTGATGGAAGAGACAAAGATAATATACCATCCAGTCCATGCTAAAAACAGCTTTGATCCCAAATCCGGTCTATCTTTAGCAAAATTGAACATAAATATATACATAATCACAGTTGGCTCTGCAACTCCAAGAATCAGCAAAGGCTGACCCCCTATGATTGAATGTATAATTCCACATAATGCAGTAGATGCTAATGTTTGAACTGCGGTGAGAACCCCATCTGTCAACACCACAAACTTGTAAGAACTTTCAAATGCTGCTGTTCCACGTATTATAGATTTATCTCCTAAAGCCAAGTAGCATTTCCATCAGAGCCTAAATATCATGAGGCACCGAATAGACAAAATTCAGAAAATTTTGAAGTACAAATACCTGTATTTCTCTCCAATTGTTCTCCAAATGAAATAACTGGAATTGCGGATGCAAAAAATATAAATGTGGTGGGGGCCAAAATCCTGATTATAGAATTAAAAGGAACCAAGCTAATATCATGCTCTGAACAAAATTTAGTACTGGTACAAGTAAAGTATGATATAACCCAGAGTCCAGAAGAACTACATTTGAAACTCAGAATCTTATGACGTAATAAAAATATGGTTAACTTTCCTAGCAAAGGAGAAATATATTACCTGAACCCTGCTCCGAAACCACCAGTCCAGTCTTGCTTGTAGCACATCAACCTCCCTTGAAGATCATTCTTTATTCCACGAAATGGCACAAAAGTCTCTTCCATGGTTTCGTCTACTTGAATGCTCAAGTAACATACGAGAAAACCAAGTTGAAAGTAAAGAAACAGCCGTCACAGCAACGCACCTCTTACCGAGCCAAGCAAATTGCAGGTATCGAGGAAATCAACAGCATAAAATCTATAAGAAAATAATACAGATATAAATATAAATTTCACATATGAAATACAATGGAGAGATGCAACAAAAATACATTAAATATCCAAAATTTGGGCTAAAGAAAGGACAATCCAGAATGGAAATGCTCAACAGCATATTACATAGGTCCTGGGTGAAGGAATATTAGACTTGAAGGCATGCCAATCTAACAGACCCAGAAGAAGAGATACCAAGATATATTCAAAAGGACAATGAATGGCATTGGATGAATTAGCTACAAACAAGAGTTACCCTTTTGCTTATTTTGAAGCTTTACCTTGGAAAAATGAGGACGCAGGGAAGGGTTTGTAGAGAAGGCTCCAAATATATACCTGGAAAGTATTGTTGAGAGATGCTGATGGAAATGTGGATCAAAAATAATAAATCACACTCAGACCAAAATAGCAAATAAAGAAAAGAGAAACAAGATTAAAAAATAAAAATAAAAGAACATATCTAAATCTACTAGTTAAACAAACAATAAAAGCTAAGCATAAGCTCCTAGGAGAAAGCAAATGCAAAAGAATCCATTGATAGACAGCAGATTCAAAGGGGATGCAATGTAAAAACGCTTACCACCTCGAAGCACTGGAAAATGCAAAAGAAAGAAATGAAAACGCAGGATCTTTGTTTTTTTCTTTTTTCTTTCTGGCTTTCAAGAATGGAGAAAAGTGGTAAAAGAGGGTGCTTTCAGTTCATATTTATGTGGAGAGAGAGAGAGAGAGAGACAGTCCATGACAAGCTGGCCCGGAGAGAAGCATCCAAGCAGCTTCTGTAAGTTTTTTTTTTTTTTTTTTGTGAATAGCAGCTTCTGTAAGCCATACGTACAGATACAGTATATAATATATCTCTCTATTATTATGCTCGTTATCATAATATTCTAATAACTTTGTTAGTTTTCATATGTATTAATTTCATGGCATTCTATGTTCGCAAAAAAATAAAACTACAATGTGTTTGTATCTTGATTGAAGACCAAATTTAGATGGGATATGTATGCACATTAATAATGCTATAAGTACTAAAATAGTAATCAAATTCATTATCAAATTATATGGTTAACATATTATCGATTTAAATATTCATATAACTTAAATATATAATTTTTAAATAAATAAATAAATTAAATATTTAGTTAATATTTTAATAAATTCCGCTTTATTATACACATATACAAATTTGATTAGTTTATATATGTATATATGTACATATATGTATATTTTATTGGAATTCCAAATTAGGAAACTAGAAATAATAATCATTATAAAAGGAAATCAAATAAATAAAGGGCAAATATCACGTATTGCACCTCTACCAGCTGGTCTGGTGCGTAAAAGAGAATGTGGTTTCCTAGTGACACGTTTCATTTTGTGACTGGGGAAGAGTATAGTGTTATAAAAAAAGATAAAAAAAAATAGAGGCACCTGTTTCCGACACTTTCTGGACCGCGTACATTCAAGGGACGTTGAACCGGGTGTGACTCAATTTTTGTCATTAATAATAAAATTAAAATTAGTCTGGAAATCCAGTTGACAATGATATCTCTCATCTTCAATTAAAAAAATCTCTCCCTATTTTCAAAAATATAAAATTAAAATTAACCAGCAATGTGAGAGAACAACATATTATCCCTCTGACTATCAGCAATTAAAAATTAAAATAACCTCTATAAAAAAAATTGTATAGAGGTTTTATTTTATTTTTTTTATAATTTTTTTTTTTATTGTTTTGGATCGAGACAGAATGTCTTCTACTAAACGCCATGAAATAACGAAAACTTTGACTGAAATTGTGCCGTCTGATTTTGTTTATCAAGATGACACTCCCGTTCTAATAAAAACTTTTGACACAGTGGGTCCTACAGTTGAAAATCAATTGGCTTTTCATATCATGGCCCAACATAAAGTTTTGTTGAACAAAGCCAAAGCCCATGACCTATATATATATTTATTTTATTTTATTTTCCTGATGACTTTCCCATTTGGTCAAGCTTCATTTGTTAACTTGATCAAGAATTCAAGATTTTACATAAAAATTCACCGAAAGTAAAAAGAAGAATTTACATAAAAGAAAAACAACTTAATTAATATGTTTGAGCTATTTAGACAATAAAAATATTATTAAACTGTATGGAGAAAAAAACAGCAAAGTAAAGTAAACTACCAACCATCTCTCAGCATCATTATCAATGGCATTGCAAATTGCCCCTCATTCCAAGAACGAAAATGGAAATCATTGCTCCACACAACAAAGCTTTTTCCATGGGAATATAATACAATCTAAGTAAAAATTATTAAACCCGTAATATAATCTACTGATATATAAGATTAGTTAAGATAATTAAACTCTAACACCATCTAAATAAAGTTACTATGAATCCGAAGTCTCTGAGTCTTACAGTGAATTTCAGATCATAAGAGAGGAGAAGAAAAAGCTGCTATCTTTTCTTTTCCATCATACTTCTTACACGCTGCAAAACACGAACAAACTCGAAGAAAAATGGGGAGTCTAAGCCTGCTGCAGTATCACCAGTGCATGGATTCTGGCAAATAATAAGATCAAAACCACCAAATTTCTGAAACAAACTTCCCAGTTTGCTAATTGTTAGCCTCTGAATATCTTCAATCTGCAACAACTCCCCAGTTTGTCCCGTACTCTGCCACCACCTCTTCAGAATTCTCCTTTTCATTTCAGATGTCTCTACGGATACAACGCCTCTCAAGCGAATGCCGAGCCGGTGTAGAGCAATCTCTGCACCACCAATTCCACTAAAAATAGACAAGAATGTTAAGCCTCCTGGGTATAAAGACTTCAACACTGAGAGATGATATCCCAATACATCTGTCTGTAAGCAGTATCTGAGCGACTCAAGTCTTTCCGTTAAACTAGTGTCACCTAGTTGAGTATGTTCTACAGGATAACCTAAAATACGCTCCAAATGCTCAGGCTGCATAGCTCCCAGTTTGTAACGGCCAACCCACACAAGGTTTAACAACCGGCAGTGGTGAAGTATTTCCTTTTCGTGTTCATACAAGGGCTGTCCATGAGATTCAGCAACCATCCTCCCAAGCCTATCACACAACTGAGAGATTCCACAAGTTTCAGAATTGATGAGGCTCAACTGCTTCCTTGTATCCCATGGTGGCCACCATTTCTTTGTCTGCGGTAGTGCATCTTCAATGGTCATTGGTGGCTTTGGAAGGATGTGAAATCTGTTCTCAGTTGGGAGATTGTGTACATAACCTTCCTTCCTACTCAAAGCCGAGAAAAACTGAGTATTCACAAATTCAGGCTCCATGCCATACAGGAATGATGAAACTTTTTCCCAAGATTCATGACCTACGTTTATGACATTTCCATATAAGAAATACGGAGGCTGACATACCATTCTATTAGCATTCTTTCTTGTATTTCCATTAAAGGGTTCAACCGTTCCAATTGTGGAGAAATTAGGATCAATTTTTTCTTCCTGCCATGTTGGGTCTAGGAAAGAGGTTGAATAATCAACATACTCTTGTTTTGGCCTTTTACCTTTACGATTTTCCTCACGGTTTATATGTCTGAACTGAGGAGCAGCACCAGAATAATTATCAATATACTCCTCTTTAGGTCTTTTCCCTAAATAAATTTCCTCCAAATTCACATCCACTGATTGAGGAGCATCTACACTAAAATCGTCATTTTCTATTTTTATATCATATGAGGGATTTTTAAGCACATCTTCCATTCTCAGGCTGTAAGAGCTGCAACCCTCCCTGGTGTGTGAATGACTTGTATTTGCAGCAGCTGAACTGTACTGCATCAGATAAAAGTAGCATTTTAGCATACTAGAGAAGCATGTGAATGCAAACTGACATGCATGCAAAAAAAGAAAAAGAAAAAGAAAAAAAGAGTGCACATGGTAGAGAAAACCACCAGAATAGCATTATTCACACAAAATCACTAATAAACAAAGACCTTGCAAAACAATGAACATGCAGGAAAAAGCATCCTAATCCATATGAAATATGTAACTAGATGTAAAACCCAAGACCTTACATGGGACTACTAGCTCTGGGATTTAGATTCATATGAATACATTCACAACCAATATGTGACGAATTCACAAATGCATAATAAAAGTAAATATACTGAGACTATTGTAAAACAAGTGAGCACTGCTAATATTAGAATAGGGTCTGAACTTGAAAAGTATGTAAATGGTAAGCGGTCAAAGACTCAATAAGAATTAACAGCAACCTTATCTTTTCCAAAACGCTTATCAGGAGTTCGACCTAGAACAATGGAATCAGCAAGCTCCGAAATTGGTGCTTCTGAACCTGAACAACCCGAATGATTAGTAACTTATTAGTTAACAACAAGCTAAGCCGGATTATATTTGCAAAATCATAATGGAATTAAATGGATATGAAGTTTATCATCAACTTCCAGTCCAATTAAAAGGAGTGATTGAGATTTAAGCAAACACTGCTTAAGGATCCTGCTGATATTTACCATAAACTTCTATTTAAATGAATGAATGTAGAAATTAGAAAGAGATGAACTAAAAATATAAATTAGGTCAAACATAAATATTCAAAAACCCACCAAAATTTTCAATTGCCCATGAAACTTGATTCTCAGAGAAACCCATTTCCAGCAAATGAACAGTTTTGTCCATTGTCCCGAACAATGTTTCATTATTGAGATCCTGGTAATCAAAGGTTAGACTAATATCAGAATCTGCACATATAAAATTAAAAGAGGGAGTAAGTTTGCTCCTTTCCAATTAGCTTTTATCGTACTTTATATTGCACTTAAACTATACCTACCTGGTTGCTAGATATGCAAAATAAGAGAAAAAGAAAGGAGCACATCGAGAACTACAGTAAACAAATTTTAGGGAGTGCTGATAGACAAATATTTCCAAATTCAACATTTCCTATTGTATATACCATTACTGACATGCCACTACATATTGGCCACCTGATAAGCTATTACTATTTTTGAATCACAAATGAGCCAAAAAAGCTGAAACCATCAGAAGAGACTGTTCTAGTATCTTGTTTCATAGCCAATAAGAAGTTTCCACTATATAGTCTAATGTGATAACTAAACAAAGGCCAAATTCATAAACTTCCTGAATTAAAGCATAATTCTGATTATCTTCCTGGATGCATCAGGCCAAAGTACGGTATGCTAATTATTAGCCTACATCCAAAAATGTCATAAATTGAACTGCAGAATAAGAATCAATCAAGACCTCATTTTTTACTTCATCATTACAACTTGTATCATCTGTACCCTTCTCTAATCTCTCAGCTATCTGAGCAGCAACAATGAAGTCCACTAATTCATCAATTGGAGCATCTTCACCTGTTGTGCAACACAATAAGAACGTTCATTTCATAAAAAACATAGTAGGCATTCATCCTATGTTGAAATGTTGCTATTTTATATATCACAGGAAAATATTCTCTATATACGACCAACAATTCTATAAAGAATCTCTGCCCATATTAAATAGGTTTAAAATGCAAGTATATAGATCTGACAAGAATTCCCTCGCACCACAAAGCAGGCTTTGTGAATTGCAAGAATTTAGCATATGCTTCTTAAATATGATAGATGCACTAGTAGCATCCATCAGGAATATGACAGTTGTTAAAACTGTATGTTTGTGTTAACTTGACATACATGGTTGGGTCCATTTCCTCAACACCTTAAAGTTTTGGGTTCGATGATAACATGGTATCACAACCTCTTCTTCCAAACATCTTTAGCTTCTAGATTTCAATGTAACTTTATATTAGTCCGCAGTAATAGTGGTAGACTTTATCTTGTCAAATTCAACATACCAAGCTTATCAATTGCAAACTCAACTTCATTTACAGAGAAGTTCATCATCAACAATGATGCTCTTTTCCCATCATTAACTCCACTGGCCATGTCAGGCTCCTGCCAACAATTAAATATTAAAAATAAAACAATCAGCTTATAATAAGCAATGAATGGAAACAATAAGAAGTGTCCTAATGTGAGTTTTCCATGATACATCTTGGAAAGAAACAAAACTATCAAACAAAGATGACCACGGTAGACTGCAGATTACCTCTTTTGGTTGAATGAGGGTGGTAATTTCTGGAGGGCTGCTTACACCGTCGTCACCAAATAATCTATCAAGAGAATCTGACGATTCAGAATTTGATTCTTGAGGAGCCTATTCATTTCAAAGCAGCTCATATCAGCCTTTAAATGTATATCAATCAAACCGGCAAAATAGTACATAGCATTTGGATTCAAAAGATATTTAAAATAAACAACAAAAGAACCATTAAAACAAACTTAAACTGCCAGAGCTGATTATTAGAATGAGAGAGAATTCCTTATCAAATTCATCATATACACAAATGAAAATTAGAGAACATTCCCTTAGTTCAAAACATTTTGAGATGGATTAAGGAATCAGCATGTATATTCTGAAAGGACTTCATCAAATTATACTCTTAAGAAAACGTAACAAAGAGACGACATTTCAACAAACAATACATCTTCACTTACTGAGTATGCAAAGAGTGTCTCCAATATCAAGTCAACATCATCTTCACCTAAATTATAAGATAAAATATTCAACAACTGAAACTTCAGCAATGAAATTATGGCATACAACGTGGGCAAAATAAAAAGTATTAAATAATATTTTTGAAGTATATTTGTCTTCCTTCTAGTAGGGGTGAATTCTTGATTTAAAATTTCATTATTCCCTTCAACAGCCCTCAACCAATATTCCAACTTCCAATTACACCAAATGAATAGAGTTTTCTTTTAGATATGACATACCCTTTTCTTCAATCACTTTGTCAACTAGAGATGGTTGAAATCCCATCCCAATAAATGATGATCTTAAATTGCTCCCAGATGAACTTGCACCATTATCCTGGAATTATACAGAAAGAAGAACATCAATAACAAGCAGTTGAGAATAAATGTCAGTAGCATATATGACATATCATAGCACAAATCCTACTTTCTGGAAAGGTGGCCATACCTCAAAGTTCCTCGACAAGAAAGTGTCAGGAGGAATCTCAAAATCCAGAATCTCTTCCTTCGGTATTATTAAATTTTCAAATTCTTTGTCCGATGAACTTTTGCTACCCGGGTACTTTGTTAGATCGCCCTAAAAACAAAAATACACAGTTGATAATAAAAACAGAGAAGGTATTCAACTATCCTTAAAAGATAACAAATGGACGATAGCATTTCATACCATTTTGGAAAAAAAAAGAACAGTTGTGACAAGGATGGAATGAAAATAGCTCGAATTCGATCTCAAACTGTATGAGTTGCTAGACCCTCCATTACTCTCTGCAAGATAAGTCATAAGTAATCAAAATTAAGCACCTGAACGTTATAAAAGCAACAAATAACTTGTAAGATGCTCAAGGCCAACATTTGCCAATATATATTCAATAATGCAACTCTAGTATACCTAGCTATACTGTAGTCACCAAGATATTTAGAAGCCCATATCTTTTTTGCCATTTTAAACAATGTTTTACATTGGAAGCTCAACTTGACAATAACAACCATTTATTAACAAATCTTAAAAGAACAAACAAGAAAGAAAGTCAAAAAATTAAGTTAAAGTTGAGCAATTAAATTTGCTGAATGAAATAATTTCACAACTTTGAAGAAGCACAAACAAAGCGTTTACATTATACATAAACAGTCCGACTTATTTAAAAAATAATAATACTAATAAAGCTTTGTGAAAGACTTACGGTTCCTAAAACATTTTTTTCAAAGAATAAAATACATTATGCTTAGCCACGAAACAGACAGAGTGAAAACAGGAAGGAAAGGGAAAAATGCAAACAGAAGAGAATACTAATCAAACAAATAAGGAGTAGAAGAAAAGGCTGAGCAGAGTGGCATTGAGAACTAATACTCAAAAAAGAAGAAGAAGATCAATATCATCTCCGTCTCCATCTCTGTCTCTGCATCACATGGATAAGTAAATAAATAAATTTGAACTTAATTGAAGAACAAAAGGCAGAGCAAGCAAGAGTGATCGGAGCTATGAGATATATCCACAAATTAAAATTTGAGGACATCCGCAACAAGAAAAATTATATATATATGTGTGTGTGTGTGTGTGTGTGTGTGTGTGTGTGTACATTCTGAAACAAGTTAGGGCTTTATCAAATTATACTCCTAAGAAATCATAACAAAAAAAAAAGACATTTTTAAACAAAAAATACGTCTTTATTGGCTGAGTATGCAACGAGTATCCAATATCAAGCCAACTCAACATCATCTTCATCTAAATTACAAGATAAGATATTGAATCACTGAAACTTCAGCAATGAAATTTTGGCATAAAGTGATTCAAAATAAAAATGAATTAACTAATATTTTGGAAGTATATTTATCTTCCTTCTAGGGGGTGAACTGTTGGTTTAGTGTTCTTATATCTTCCTTCTAGTCTTCTAACAAAGGCTTCTTTTTCTTTTTTCTTTTTTAATAAAGAATGATCTTCCACAAGAACTTCAAAATCTTATAATAAAGTTAAAATTTCATTATCCCCTTTAACAGCTTCCAACCAATATTCCAACTTCCAATTAGATAAACACATATAGAGTTTTACATTAGTTAGATATGACTTATACCCTATTCATCAATCACTTTGTCAACAAGAGACGGTCGAAATCCCATCCCAATAAAAGATGATCTTGAATTGCTCCTAGATGAACTTGCAACGTTATCTAGACAATGAAATTTAACTTTCCAGACTATGAAATTTAGAAGCCCATATCTTTTTTTCTAATTCAAAAATGTTTTACATTGGAACCTCAATTTGACAATAATAAGCAACGCTTTATGAACAACTTTTAAAAACAAAAAAACACTGAAGTTGAAGTCGATCAATAAAATTGCTGATGAAGCGCAAACAGAGTCTAGCAAAAAGTGTTACAATCTTTATTTTTTTTCCTTATTATCTTTTGAAAAAAAAAAAAATCCGCTTGAAATACTTATGGTTCCTAAAACAAACAAGAAAATTCACATAATCTGGAACCGAAGTCTTTGTAAGCTTGAACATTTTGCTTAGCCACTGAGTGAAAAGCAAAAGGGCAAGAAAAAAAAGGCAATTAGAATAGAACAATCAAACGAATACCATGGTCATGAACTCGTACTCAAAAAATTAAGATCAGCATCATAATCGTCTCCGTCTTCACATGAGTGATCGGCGACGCACCTGATCGGAGCTCTCAGGACGATAAGCGAGAAATCGAGGACTCCATAGAGCAGCTGCACACAGTGTACACCGATACCGCGGTGACGATTCTTGGTGAGGCGAAAGTAGATAGCCGAAGACTGACTGTTATTTTGTACGGCGTCGTCAGAACTCAGAACTCAGAAGAACAACACGTGCTTGCGCTGCTCCAACGACACGCCGTTTTAGATTTTATAATGTGAACTCGTGAATCTACGACAACAAACTCACCAGCTAGATCGACAAGTGGGCCGTACCTGTTGCATGACTTACACGTGTCATCATAAACAACAACAGTCGATTTTGCTGCCATTATAATTAGATCTATCTCTCCGTTAACTAAGCAAAATTATTAAATTTTATTATTAATGGACAGATATGGTAAAATTTTATCATAATGGACTTTTTTTAACATTGTATTTGGATTTAATATAACGGGCACTGTTCTCTTATGAGATGGTCTGATTTATAATATATATATATAGAATAATTCACAATAAAAATATTTTTATTTTATTAAAATAAAAATTATCATTACAAATATATTTTTAATAACAAATTTAAAAACATTGTCATTAAAAATAAATTATCAATGATAATATTTTTATATTTGTTATTAAAAATATATATATTTGTTTTATTATTGTATATTGACATTAAATGCATTACATGATTCATAAAAAATAAAACAAGAAAATGGATAAAGGATCAAACAGAAAAAAAAAAAAANAAAAAAAAAAAAAAAAAAGTGAATTTTTAAAACCAAAGTGCCAGAAAAATTAAAGACCAAAGTAAAAAACATAATATTTCACCTAACTCAGTATTATAGTGAAATATTTCCACTTCTTTGAAGCGATAATTGGGGCAATTTGGAACTTCCGCTTGCGCATGCCAATCTCGGTATGAGTCATCGTAAAAGTAAAAATATATGCGCACCTGCAGGCTGCAGCAGCCATATTATCAACAAAATTAACTTAAAATCCTTATATAGGCAACAATTCATACAAATAAATTAATCCAAAAAGAAAGAAAAATAAATTATACATGTGTGTATATGAAAAATGAAAACTGCTTAACTATATTGAATCTATGCAATATTAATTTGTGTATGAATTTTCATATTTGTAACTTTAATCTTGAGATTGCGTTTCTAAAATAATATAATTTAAGCTTTTATATATTTTATTTTTATTATAAGCCTTTATACATTTACAAGTAAGAATATAGTATAAATACTCATATGTAGTTCAAGTCTTTCTAAATTAGGAAATGCCTCAATTATTAGACGTAAGTTGCGAAACCCGCCACAAAAGCCAGGTGTAGGGATTAATTTCAAATGTATTTGCTTAACATTTGGTAATATAGGATATTCGATAACACTTCTGATAGAAAAAAAAGAAAAAAGATATTAAATCTCTAGCATATTATATATGTATAAACAATCTGAAGGAGAGAAAATCAAGGAATATATAGCGAACAGAGCATTAAAATTTTAAATAGTTCTTCGGTGATTATGAGAAACTCAATCTGGGGAAGCCAAGAAAACAAATCTGTGGAGTTGAAGGGACATATACTGTCAAAATCAATATGAAAAACAACAACCAAAGGCAAATTCTTGAGAATGAAGTTATCAGCATAGTTCTCAATATCTCCTTCAAAGTAGAATTAGACAAGATTTACTAAATTACAAAGCCTTGTGAAAAAACCAACTCAAGCTTGTCAAGTATATTAGATCCGAAAGCAAACACAACCCCCCTGTCAATATGTTCTGTATGCTTGGAACGCAAGTAATAGCAAACCCTCATTGAATAGTGTTGGTCTACCACCTTATTAACCCATCTAATGTAGCTTCTCTTTTCTTAATCAAATATACCATTACCTGATTAAAACAAGTTAAGGTGCTAAACTTTGGAGTTACATGATCAACATCGAAATTCAGAGACATCCCTGTAAGCCTCCACAGATACCGCCATCGGTTTGAGAGGACACTGGTAGCTACTGCTTCCTTTAGCAGAAACAGAGACAGTATACCAACTATAATAGCATCTGGATTGTCGTCCAAATTACCGTGCTTCTCATCACCCTTTCTTTCATATTAGTTAATGTATTAATTAATTCCATATAAAATAAACAAATTTTGTAACTGCTACTGCGATTTCTATACTACTTGTGGCGGTGTGGAAAAAAAATAATAATAATAATAATAAATCTGTTTTACCTTGTGCTTCTTCTCCATTGTATCTGACATTCTATTATATCATATACCAGTAGATTTAAAAAAAGAAAAAAAGAACTATATAAGTAGGAAAGAAAAAGATAACCAATATACTTTATATACTGCAGTAGTAGAACGGTGTTAAAAATTTGTATTACCTTGAACCTAGCTTTCGATGTCGATTATCTGGACTAGAACTGGATCAACTGGTAGGCTGGTGTTGGGGCTTCAACATGGAGTTGCAAAACGGTGAGGGATTTGGACTAGAAAAGACATTTATATACATGGTAGATTCTGGGATCCAGTTATCCGGATACCCCACCATCCATGCATTGTTTGTGGACGTTGGATTTAAGATTCTCTTATAAAAATCAAATTTTTGTGTTTCACAGCTCAAATTTTGGATTTTTGAAAAGGATCAATTTTGGGTATCACAGTTAAAACAAAACTATATAGTGTGTATTTGCAGCCCAGGACAGGCAGTACTGCTAAACCCAATCAAAGAAGACACTATTAAAAAAAAAACCTTCTTTGTTCGTTCGTTTTGTCTTTTATTATTTGTTTTGTTCTTTTGTAATTTTTTTCTCTGCTGGAAGAATTCAGAAAAATACCGAGTGAAATTGAATCTGTTAAATGTTGTGTTCTTGCATATAACGATGAGAAAGATACAAAAGAAAGAAAAGATTTAACACTGTATTTTCAATTGATTTCAGCAGCGACAGAAACCCCTCAGAAAGGAGAAAGAGAGGGGGGGGGGGGGGGGGGNGGGGGGGGGGGGGGGGGGGGGGGAGAATGAAAAATCAGTCAGACCAGAAACAACAAAGACCAAATAAAGGATGTGATGGGAAAGAGAATCAGAGAACTTGAAACTCAGAATTACATTTTACCCGCTACCTATAACAGTGACCGAGTGTGTAAGATAAACGCTCAGGATCACATGGACCAGTCTGCACACAACTAAAAATAATTCCAACAAAAGAAATAATTATGTGAAGAACACCTTCATCAGTTACCGTTGGGACCCATTTTTAACAGCACCCCAGCCCCCTTATCAACCAATAGTGCTCTTGGATCAAGTGGGATAGTCCCAACTGTTAAAATGCCAGAAGACTCGGTAATCCCATTGATTTTAAGAGGCACTGAACCTACTGTGACAACATCGAAAGGTTTTGTATTTGTATTAGCAGCAGCACCAGCTGAGGCAGAAATAGAAGGTTTAGAATCAGCCTGCCTCGAGTTTATAGTGAGCGAACCAATTTTTAAGGCAGATACATTGTCTTTGGCTTGAACAGCAACCTGCTCTGGATTTTCATTTCTCGCACTACCAGCGTCAGCAACATTGGATTCAGGAGAAACCTTCTCTGATGCAGAAACAGAAGTCCTTTTCAAGCTGGTTGGATCATCGTTGAGGTTGCTAACATTTTCCACTTCACTTGGAGGCAGCTCAACAACACAGTTTAGCATCCGAGGTGGACCCAATGCTGCTGGTACGAAGTAGGGGCTTTCAAAGTTTCTAACAAGCAACCTGGCTTTCTCTTCCTGCATAATTTTCTGACGATTTTCATAGTACATAAAGTCATCTAGTAAACAAGTCTTCAATGTGTGATTCTTGAATATTTTTAACATTTCCAGGCCTTTCTTATACGTGATCTGCACAGAAAGGAGTATCATTTAGCATAAAACTAGAGGTGGTGTTGACACAACTTTCATCTGGAAAATTTGAGAAGCCAGAGGATAAAGTAGACATACATAACCTCTAACCAAACAATTACTTCAAATTTTGAAACAAGTAGACAGCTGACTGGCAATACAAAACATTTTATACGAGTAGTTACCAAAAGAAAAAAATCTTCAATACCTCTTGCGTATCTCTGCTATTAGTAACTGGCTTGTTCTCATTGTTCTCTAATATGATGTGCCTTAAACTAGTGTTTGTGACATCTTTAATAATGTGCCACTTGACAGGGAAGCTCCCACTCCATTTATCTTGCTGCCAAAAATCCATATCCGTATTGAAGTCAACAGGGCCAGTCATCTCCGCAACACCACAAAATTGGCCACTCACATTAACCTGCATTGACATATAATATAAGCATCGCATAAGAACCAAGAAGCAAACCATGTGAAATAAAAAACGCTCTAAACTAATGGCAAAAAGGTAGGAAGATAAGCTTACTGAAAAGAACAGGAAGATAGGACAGCCTCTAGGTTTCCCTGCAGCTATTCTCTGAGCATCTTCATACGCATTATTTAGTTTCTTGTTGCCATGTTGTGTAGATGACCAAACATTATATTTGATGCTCTTGTGAACATCATCCTCGCTGTATGACTTTATCACAAAAAACTTCGCATCTGCATATTCAACTGGAAGATCATCCTTGTTGTATTGATCAGTATGGATAATGATGTTTCCTTGTGCATTAGTATGTCCAGCTTTGGTAGTGTAGGCTTTAACAGCCAACTCGTTTTTTGATCTGTTGACTCTAGGCCCCCGATTCTGCTCGCTTAATGCATCTGGGCTACTATTAATATCATTCAAACCTCTGCCAACATGGTTCTTTGGTCTAAGTTTACCTCCTGCTGCTCGTCCATGAGTACTTGACCCAAATTCAGGTAACCCATTATTTCCAGGGAAAGCAACTTTCAATTGGTTATGATGAGACAAAACCCTCCCATTGGAAAGGTTGTCAGCAGCTTGAATAGAGCCAGACGAGCTTCTACCCTGAAAATACAGGAATCGGGTGAAAAATATCAAAGTGATATCTTATACAGGCCAAAAAAAGGGAACCAATAGCTTGGGCTCAATAGTTTAATAAATCTAAGACTCTGAGAAAAATAAAAAATAAAAATAAAACAGTAAAAGCTAACAAACTTATGGTACTAAACTCAGTTATTTCAGCAATCAATCTTGGTGAATCAATTGAGATAACAAAACTTCCTAGAGCATTAGAGCGCAAATCTAACAGACCCCAATGTAACCACAATAAGCCACGTGAATTTCTTACATATAAAACAGAAAAAATGGGGAAACAAGTGTATGATTCAAAATTTAGAAATTGACAGTCCCTTAGTATAAACACCTTTTGAGATAAATGTTAAAAACTTAATGCATACAACTATACCTGAAGAGTATGAGCTGAAGCTGGAGTGGAAAAACTAGCAGAAGGCACATTTCCATAAGTTGCAGCTTGCTTGCTTGATCCACCACCAGGTCTTAGCCCTTCAGTCATCATTGTCAAGGGATTCTTCTGATTGGAAGCAGTTTTAGTCGAGTTAGGAAAGGCTCCAGAAGCTGAATTAAAGTTATACTTTAGCCCTCTTGCATCAGATCTACTAATTGAGGTTCCCGTATCAAACCGTGAGTCAAGCGAACTATTAGGGACAGTATCTGGTTGAACAACAACTGGGATATAAGCATGTGAAGATACAGCATTTTGATAAGCAGGAATGGAGTAATACTGTTGTGCCCCTAGAAATGGGCCATCAACTCCTATTAAAGCACCAGGTATGTAAGGATTGTACGGGTTGTATGGAGACTGTGTGTATCCGTAGGTAGGCGTATAATATACATAAGGCAAATTTTCATTTTGTGCACCCTGGATGAGGAAAGCAAATAAGATCAACAACAGATGCTAAAATACTGATAAATAAGAAATGGTATGCATAATTCAGGCAAATGAGATTAAAAAAAAAAAAAGAGAACGTAAGAAAGATGACTCACCGCGTACTGAACATCAGGACCATCTACACCAAAAATCCTATGGTGGTCCTCCCATTCACCGGGTGATTCAATTCCTAATCATAACCAACATAACATACAAATGAGATAAAATGATGCATCAACTTTCTCAAGCCAAAACGAAAAACAAACGCTTGTATTCACCTGTACAGTAATACCCATAGTTGGTGGCAGTGGGATAATACAAACCCTGATCAACAACAAACTCAGGGGTTCCTTCACTATACATAGCTTCGACTTGTTCAAAGGGACTTGTCAAATGCAAGTTTGGTTCCATACCTTGAATCTAGAACACAGGAAGATATGGTTTCCAACATTAAAACATGAACAAGTTCATAAATATCAAGAAGGATGTTGAAGCAATCGCTAAGAAATGTACCATGTAAGTCTCATTATTTCCATGTTCTGGAACATTATACATTTCTATTCCAAGACTGCCACCACTGTAGAATTCAATAAGATAAAGTGTCATCATTCACCATAGTCAAAGATTACTTGATGAGAAAGCTACGACAATATATGCAATGGTTGTATTCAAACAGACAAAAATGTTGCATATACAAAAGTCTCATAACATAGCTCCACTTAAAACCATATAAAGAATGCCAAAACAAAAGTCCTTATTGGATTCACAATGTGCGACAAAAAGATAACAGTCACCCACCAAAGGGAAAAGAAAATAAAAAGAAAAAAATAAAATCTCAAATGCTGGTCAACCCCTACCGCAAAATGAAAAGAGAGCACCAAGACCATAATAGAAACTAATATAAGCAGCTGCTTAATCAAAGCCTAGGCAGAACAAGCATAATAGCAATCTACTACTTTGGGTTTGAAATTTTTAATCTACTAGTAGAAAGATATCCAAAGCATTACGCCATCTCATTACAAACCACTAAAGCACAATCGGATTAGAACTGAAAAGACTATAACAATACGAAACACAAACAGATCCGACGGGAATTCAGAAACTCGACGAGTAGAATACCAAACAAAAAGCACACAAGGAGAAAAACCCACTTATCCAATCCAATTGAATTTGACTTTGAAATCCAAATACATCTCCCTAATTCAAAAAATAATAATATCGTAAAAATAAAAATTCCATTCCCCTGAATCTTAGAACCTCAATTGCCACACTCGAAAAGTTGCAACCCAATATAAAGGAATCAAAACAGACAAAGGGCTCGCTTATTTGAGCTCCAAAAAAACTAACAGTTCGAGGGCATACCTAGATTGCAAGAAAGTACGAGTTGAAGGGGCCAAAGCGAAATAGAGAAAGTTAATGGATATAGGGGTTATTACCACGAAATTAGCTGAATCAAGCCATGGTTGACCTAGAAAGTTGTTGGTGTTGGGAATTTGATAATTGAAAGAGAGAAGAAGAGGTTATCTGCAACATTTGTTCATTAAAATATAGTTTTTTATTTTTTGTGGGAGGGAAGAAGACGCGCTTAAGAAACCCTAACCATCAACCATAACCAGAGAGAGAGGAAAGAAAAAGGAGAAGAGAGAGAGACAGAGAGGCTCGAAAAGAAGGCGGTGGTTTTTGGTGTGTAAGAACGCTGTGTTGGTTTTGTGTGTGTAAGAAATGAAAGCAAAAGCAAAGCGAAGCGAAGCGAAGAGACGCGCAAAGAGAGATTCCAATCCCACACGTCTTATGCGTTGCGTTTTAGTGGAAAGAACTTATTTTAGGGGTTTTTTTTTATTTTTTCTTCAATTTGTCGAAACTACCCTTCATAGGAAACGGAAAAATCTAGAATGCCACTTTGGAAAAAGTGTTAAAGCGGGAAAAAAGACGAGGAAATTTTTTGCCTATACCTATTGAAACGACGCCGTAGAAAAATGCGGTCATTCGCCAAGACGGTCCAATCGTTTCTCGAGATTGCTAATTTATCCGCATATTAAATGGTTGGAGAGTTGACCAGTGGATGTGTCGACACGAATTGGAGGGCTGTGATTGGACGAGAGTTTTTGTGATGGTGGAGAAGCATCCAGGCGGTTTTGATTTCGGTGTGAGATTACGTGTACTTTTATGGAATTACACATTGGAAGGATGTTTTTTTTTTCCCTCCATTTATTTTCCCAAAAATAAAAATATTTCCCTCCATTAATCAAATTAGTCAATTCACAGGTCTTCCCTGCCATAATAGATGGAGTGGACTACTTTTCTTCTTATTAAAATAAAATGCAAGGAAAGTACATAAAAATTGTCTTTTTTTTAAAAGAAATATCTTTATTTCTTTTTTCCCTTTTTATGATAAAAGACAAATTCTCATTCCTTGGTCACCAAGCAACTCAGATTGCATTTTTCTCCCGGTTGAAAACCCCAAAGCCTAAAAAGAGAATTTGATAGAAACGCTACATATATTAATTTTTTTTATTAAATTTATTTATCAAAAAAATACATGTTAAAATATAATAGGTTAACATATCCAACTAATTTAAATATAAATAAATAAGTGAATCAAAATTGTTATATCATATACAACATTACTTAGTAAATAAATTTAATGAGTGTTTTAGTTATTTTAGCATTAGTGATTGAAGAAAAAATTGCCTCGTATATAATACACATGTTGAAACATAAAATAGAATGAATTGATTTGATTTGAAAAAATAAAACTTAAATGGCATACAATGACATGGTTTGAATTGATATAATCAAACTTAAATGTTTTACCAAAAAAAAAAACTTAAATGCATTTTCGTGATTGAAATAAAAATAATGCAAAAATGGATTAGGAGGACATCTTAATCAAGAGTCATGAACTCAAATTGGATAGAAGCTTCTATTGGTAGGTAATGCATGGTTTATAAGCTTTTCTGCTAGATTAAGTTACAGAGAAAAGGGTATATGACTTTAGTAAATGAAAATATTTTTCAAGTATTTGTTATTTTATTATTAAGTGGCACTTTTTAAGGAAATATGTGTTTGATATTAAGAGAAAGGCAGTTTAAACATGCACAAGTTGATTACGAACAGCACAAGTTGATTAAGAACATTTGAACTTGCAGATTAAGTGAGGAACGAAACAAAATGACTATAAATTTTCATCAAAAACAAAATGTATATAAAAGTCGGAATATTTATTACTTTGCATTTCAGACTATTTTAGTGGACATTATATTATTCTGCTTTAACACTCGGAGATTATTCCAAAAATCAATAGTCTTCAGAATTACACCTTCACGTACAATTGCTCACACCAGAAACATAAAGACTAAAAAATAAGAGAAGGAAAAGAATGCATACGTTTAAATATTATGATGCTTGAACTACATGACAAGGCATATTATATATATAGATATACTCTTCCTATAAAGTCTAGGTGAGCTTTGTTTATTAGAGGCGTATATAGCCCTGATATTGAAGGATCATAACTGATCCTAAAATTTTGGATCATTTGGTTTTGCGGACACCCCTAAATGTCCACATAGAATTGTAGTCTTCTACAACTTTAAGCATTCAATTACAATTCAAAGTGATATATAATTTTTTTTTTTTTTAAATAGTGATCATCGAAATTCCTTGATTAAAAGATAACATTAGTCTACAGGCCTTCCGAAAGTGTACAGCCTTCTTCCAAGCCAAACATCCTCAACTATATTAAAAGCAAAAGCAAAAAATATAATAAATTTAAATAATACAATGTTAACGTAAATTAATTAACAATTATTAAAAATATCATTTAATTATAAAGGCTCCGTAAATTTTTTCAGGCAATGTCCAATTAAATTGGGCCGCCCCTATTCGGTAGTAGATTGCTGGCCTGGGTTTTCTGAGCCTGCCTCAGAATTCCCAACTACAGGTATTTGTCCCACAACTGCGGTTGGAAATGCATCGGCTTGTGTACCTGGGGACATAGGTGACATCCCTGACTCAGGAGCTTCAAGTTCTGGGTTTGTAGAATCCTTTTGATCCAAGTTCCGCTCCTTCTTCCGATATCTATCATTACTGTGGCTGCGGCTCCGGCTGCGGCTTGGACTGCGACTATTGCTGCGACTACGACCACGAGACCAGCTCCGACTACGACTCCTACTCCGGCTCCTGGTCCAGCTCCTACTTCTGGAGCGGCTATGGCTCCGACTCCGGCTTTGGCTTCTGCTATAACCCCACGTTCTAACTCTTTCAGGGCTACGGCTGTAGCTTCTGCCTCTGCTGCTCCTACCACCCATGTCTCTTCTATTATCAAATCGACCCCGTCCACGCCCACGTCCTCCTCGTCCATCCATGTTGCCGTACCTATCATACAGGGGGCGTTCATTTCTACCCCACCCCCCATGACCACCTCCAGGGCCACCAAACCCACGTCCCCTGTTACCACGCCCAGGAAAGAAATCACCCCTCCCACCATAGCTGCTAATGGCACCATCTCTAGGGCCACCACGACCGCCAAAACCAATGTCCCTTGAGCCACCTCGACTACCAAAATTGCCATCCCTCGTACTCCCACGGCCCCCAAACCCTGCATCCCTTATGCCACCACGGCCACCAGAATCCCAACGACCACCACTACTACCAGAATCAAAACGATTCATTGCACCCCTATCTTTGCCAAAACCAGGCCCACCACGCATAGCAATCTCGCGCACCTCTGGGGGCACACACTGGTTTGCTCCTTCCAGAACTTTTATTAAATCGGGTGCATATTTCCAATCCTGCTCGGAGAAGAATGTGTAAGATATTCCAGTCGCACCAGCCCTCCCAGTTCTCCCTATTCTATGGACATAGTCCTCAACTCCAGTAGGGAAATCATAGTTAATCACGACCCTGTGCCACCATTAACCCAAAACAAAATAAGTTGTCTTGCAGGGAGTGCAAAATTGCAGAGAAATTAAACTCAAATATGGGACACGATTCAGGATCATTTTCCCAAATAACCTGGTTAGCTTTTCATTCATATATTAGATTAAGCTACTTGGTAAGAATACAAACACACCGGCTAACCTTATGTCCTTGACGTCAAGCCCACGGGCAGCAACATCAGTGGCAACTAATATTGGGGACTTCCCACTCCGGAACTGATTTAAAACCCAGTCTCTCTCACCTTGAGATTTGTCTCCATGAATAACAGCAGCACCAAAATTACGACCAATACTACGTGCAAGCTGGTCACACAGTCTCTTAGTGGAACAAAAAATGATGACCTTTGAACCTCGCTCCTGTGCTCTAAGGATCTGCTCCAAGCGCCTCTGCTTTTCCATTTGCGGGACAACTTCAACATACTGCAAATGAATAGAAATATCATCTTGCATGGGGCAAGAATGCAACATATTCACACAGGATACGACATTAAAAATAAATTATGCAACTGCTATTCTTATTGTGGTGGTAAATTCAGTATGCGCAATAACAAACATTTACTTTAATTAAAAAAAAAAAAATTACAAACATTTACATTGTCAGAAAATTCAGAGTTGCTACCTACTTATAAGGAATTTGAACTCTAAGCTAATCAGAAACCATAATCTCTACATGCTAATCAGATGCTAAAGTTCGACACTAAAGTGATGTTTCCTTATTTCTCAAAATACATGAGATTCCTAACTTTACAAGCTGAAACAGATCGACATTGAAATATAAAGGCCGAAATAATATAAAAGATTATATTACATAGGTTTTGATAAACTTATTTAACCATTTTTGTAAATGAATAAATTTCTAAATTTTTTTTAAGTTGTTCTAAATTCAGTACATCCCTCCTTCAAGTATAAACTAAAGTCTGTTTCCTCAAACCATCATACACTATTTTAACATCCAACAATTGAAAATTCACCTGTGTGATAGCCTTGTTTGCAGCAAGCTCATCAACACTGCCAATGTTCACCTGGACAGGATTAACAAGAAGATCACCTGCTATTTTTCTTACTTCTTTGGGCCAGGTTGCAGTATACATGAGAGTTTGTCTGCGTGGAGGTATTTCATTCACGATCTTACGGATTTGTGGTTCAAAACCCATATCAAGCATTCGATCTGCCTCATCAAGCACAAGGAGTGAAACTTGCCCAAAATCAATCTTCTTCATTTCTAGAATGTCATTAAGCCGACCTGGAGTTGCAACAACTATATCGGTTCCACGGTCTAATTCTTTTAGCTGAAGACCCTTAGGAGCTCCACCATACAGGCACTGATCATTGAATTGAGATACATAATTAAAACAACATTTGAAGCATCATGAAATGAAAAAAATAACTTCACTTGTAAAAGATACTAAGCAACGACATGAACCAACCGTGCAAGAGACCCTTGATGATCGGCCAAATTTGATGACCTCATCTTGTATTTGTGTTGCAAGCTCCCTGGTTGGAGCTAAAACCAACACTGTTGGGCCATTCTGAGGATTATTGTGGCGTTGTCTAAGAAGAATAAAGGCAGGCATCAAATAGCCCAATGTTTTTCCAGAACCAGTTTTAGCAATTGCCACAATGTCCCTACTTTGAAGAGCAATAGGCCATGTCTGGGCCTGAATTGGTGTGGGAGATGAGAAGCCAGCAGAATAAATCTGAAAGATAATAGGTTTAAACTGGTTAGCCACAAGAATGCATGTACTGTTGGTACAAAGCATAACAAAACAATGATCCATAATGTAGCATAATAAGAGGGGGGGGGGGAGGAAAATTAACTACAAAGCCCATGGGTGTATGGTTGCTTACAGAAGCAACTTGAGGCAACAAAAGTGGGCAATAAAGACATAAGAGGTGGAGCCAATAAGCAAGAAATCCCAGTCACATAAGGTGTGATTTGGACAAAGGGCGAACTACCCTTCTAGAAGATGCACAAGAAAGGCTCCAACAGTTCATTTTGCAGCCTCCAAAAAATCAGAATAGTTGTTGCACGTAGTGTGCCAATAGCAGTGCAGCGTACGACATATGCTCCTCCTCCGGAGCAGATATCGCACCTGCGACAAGCGAGAACTGATGAGTTCAAAAGTAATAAAACAAAACAAAACAAAACAATAATGCAAAAAAAAAAAAAAGAAGAAAAAAAGACATGAATCTCATTTTGGTTTTATAATCTGAAGATGCATAACATAAAATCAAGGTTCATGAAAAACTTACCTCTCTCAGTATCTCAGGAGGAAAACCAGTGGCCTCAAATGTTACAAATGGTGCAGGAACATTGTCACCCTACGCAATCCAATCAGAATATTAAAGTTATATATACTTAAGCTACACTTGATGAAACTATCAATAGCAGTGCATCTGCACTGCCGATATAATGATGATTTACAAATTTCCTAAACCAAGAATAACAGTGTCACCTACACACTTAAGTGCAGTTATCAATTCTCAAAGCACAAATTCTCTAAAAGTGCCCATGTAAGCAAAAATACAGACCGTTGCGTTCACTTCATGCTGCTGACGATAAACTTCAGCAGGTGAGAGAGTAGCAACATCAGTAGATCCAATGTAAGGAGGCTTCGAGATAGCATTACTTGTGAATTGTGGACCACCTGTTGCATGATTGTACATGTTATGCATGGAAGGGCCTGGACCACTATTCAATGCATTGGCATGACCAGGTGCAGCACTAGAAAATGGAACTCCACTTACTCGCATATCCTGAAAGATGCAAACAGCATTATTGGAAATCATCCACATTAAAACAGAAACTCAAAGGAAAGTAAAATATCATTAGATAAACCAATTAGACTTTTGCTTCTTTTCATTTAACTAAACAAACTCATTTTGTACAGCCTAAAAGCCATGGTTTTATGAACAACTAGACCATGGCTTGGATATGAACTTTGATTAATGATAGCAATCACTGAATTTAGGCTACATAAATACACGTTGAAGAAATCTACAAATAATTCAAACAAAATCATACGAAATCATAACCTTTCATCTTCTTCTTCTTTTTTTTATTTTATTTATTTATTTTTATAAAGTATATGACATTATTAATTTAAATTTACCTGCTGACTTCTTGCCATTGGAATGGCAGCAAGCTTGGGCTGCTGATAATATTCATTTGCATTTCTGTTATGCAAATTAGTATCCTGTCCTATCCTTAATCCAACAGGTGGCCCGTTAGACTGCTGATTATGCATCCCTGATAGATCCTTCTCATTTTGGAACCTAGTACCATGTGGATGGTGCAAATCAAAACCAGTTGGTTGCATTTGACCCACGGAGGAAAGCTGTTGCATACTGCGCAAAGAGCCACCAAACTGCTGGGTTTGACCAGAATGAACACCAATCTGAGGCATCTGAGCTGAACTGGTTCCAGCAGTAAGGTTCTGAACAGCTGAGCCACCAGCTTGTTGGAACTGGGAAGGTGAAAATCCAATTTGATTCCTGTTCTGAAAATCATCTTCTTCCCTTTTTGGGAAGGCTGATTTATACTCTTGTTGATTTGCAAAAGTTTTCCCTTGTGCACCATGCTGATTCTGTTGCTGCGAACTTTGCTGTCCTTGGGGAAGCATGCTTAGCTGATAAGCCACATACTGGAGCTGCTGATGTGTAAATTGTTGTGCTTGTGGCTGTGCCATTTGAGAGCCTTGACTCTGTGGTGCTTGTTGCCCAATTTGCTGGGGCATTTGATGGATGGATTGCTGGGGCAATTGCTGTCCTGATTGCTGCGGTAATTGTTGAATCATATGTGGCATTTGCTGACCTGGATGCTGCATCATTTGCTGCTGTGTTAATGCCACCTGTCCATGCTGCTGTTGCATGGCCTGACCCAACTGGGAATTCTGCTGTTGCCCAGCTTGAGGCATATGTGAACCCTGCTGGTGAGTAACCGGTGCCACAAGGGGACTCTGCTGTTGTGGTATTAGATGTCCATGCTGACTCAATTGCTGCCCCTGCTGTTGTGAAGTTTGGGCAATTTGCTGCCCATGCTGAGCCACAGGAATTGGAGCAAGCTTAGGCGTAGA
Source organism: Ochetophila trinervis (assembly GCA_003254975.1). Classification (NCBI taxonomy): domain Eukaryota; kingdom Viridiplantae; phylum Streptophyta; class Magnoliopsida; order Rosales; family Rhamnaceae; genus Ochetophila; species Ochetophila trinervis. The sequence goes on from QANX01006520.1 coordinate 121,910, forward strand.
AACAGCAGGAGGTGGCCCAGAAGGCAGTGGTGGAGGCAAAGTAGCTGGTTTTTCATACTGAGTGACATTAGTTTCCGGATTCCAGTAGTATAGAAGACCTGTGCTTCCATCAATCAAACCCTTCCAGGGTTTTGGAAGAGTGGGATCATCAGGTGCATATCGTGGACCAAGGGATGCAGGCGCTGGCTCCGCCGTTGCCATGCTCCAATACTATATATTGTCAAGATAATATAGTCGTCAAAATAAGATGCATATTGATTTCAGCACGGATAATCCAACAAAAAACAAAATCATAGATTGATAGACGCATATCTGAAACCAATACAACGTAGAAACAACTTCTGATTACAACAAAGATTGTATGTTCACGTTGAAACCTCCAACAAATTGTAAAACAAACAATAAACTTAGCCAGTGCCTGATAATATCCAAATTCACAGAAAAATGAATCACCCCAAGTGGGAAAATAAATTTAACCGAAAAATGTTACGAAGCAGATAATTTTCAATTTTAAGAACAAGAACCGAAGAAAATATCAACTATACAAATGCACAGATAACCCTCAAGTGAAACCCTAAAAAAGATCCAAACTACGAAAACCTGAGGAAGCACGCAGCTCGTAGAAAATACATACCTCGTTGAAGAAGCTAAACAATCCTTCTTCAAACAAAGAGAAAAAGTAAATAAAAACAATGTGAACCCTAAAAAAGGGGACCAATAAAGTCCTAAATCTGTCCTCCGCGACTCCAAGGACACACGCCTACAATTGGAGGAAAAATGAACCTAGAAAATTTTATTTTTTCCTGGCAAACAAAAAAAATAAAAAAATAAAGCCAGAAGGGACTCCGATGTTAGGGTTAAGGGTGTAAGAATCACCTGCAGCGACAGTCCAGGCTCGCCGATGCACCATAAAATATGCACCGCTGATCTATACTGACAATGTTGGCCCCACTACCAGACGGCTATGATTGATTGCCGGATACACCGATACGCGAAGTGAAATCCCTAGCGTCCAAAGTGCATTCCTAAAGTAGACTTTGAAAAAGGTCGGCAACTGCATCTTGCTTGGGCAATGAATGATTTGTGAAGCCCAATCCAATTTATTTGGGCTGCCAACGAAGCCCATGATATTACGTTTCCGTTGGTCCGCCGCATTTAAAAATTTGAAGGCAAACCGACTGGAAGATTCTCAGATTTTCTTCTTCTTTTTCTACTTGCAGGTGTTTGTTCAGAAAATCTCAGAATATAAAAAGGAAAGTGGCGGCAGTTTGGGAATCGTTCGTCCCCTACGATCTGCAAATTGGAAAACCAGAGGAAGTCACTGATAACTAAAACCGGACCCAACATCAAAAAAAATCCATGGCCTTGGAAGCCGAATCAGCTGCCGCCGTTCCTGAGCTCGCTCTCGCCGACACCGACATCAATTGGGACAGGTTTTATTCATGTATTATGTATTATCTCGTTTGTGTTATGCCAAGAAGACCAACTAGCTCTCCCAGGAATGGATGATTGATTATGTGAATAATTCTGCATTGGGTTTCTTTCAAGATTGCATTTTTTAAACTTTGTTTAGTCGCTTTGATCCCAGTTCGTTAGTTTTTGGCCAATTCGACGAACTAAATATACCAGGGTGATTGTTTGTATGCATTCTCAAATGGGTTTCTTTCAAAGTTGGATTTTTTCACACTCTGTTTGGTTGTTCTGGAAATTAGGTTGGATAAGACCAAGTTTCATGCAATTGGGGCGGTGCTATTCACGTTGCAGTCAGCTTTACTTCACCCAACATTGGTGGTGAAGACGAGAATGCAAGTATCTGAGTCTGGACTCTCTCACATGCGCGCAATCACGGTGTTGAGCCATATACTGAAGAATGATGGAGTCCATGGATTGTTTAGAGGGTTTGGTACTTCTGCAATTGGATCATTGCCTGGTAGGGTCTTGGCTTTGACGTCCCTCGAAGTCACCAAGGATATGATGTTGAAATACACTCAAGGGATAGATATGCCGGAGGCTACGCGTGTGGGTGTTGCGAATGGAGTGGCGGGCTTGTTCTCGAATTGCATTTCTTGTGTCTATTTTGTGCCTTTGGATGTGGTACGCAACCTTTCCTACCTTCTTAGCCTCACTATTTCTTTAAATTTGTGGGAAAGTAAATACTAATTTAGAAAGTATAGAGAGGGGGATAAAGATTATCAGTATCTTTTAAGAGGATCTCCTCCGATGGTAAATGCCAGTTCTAAAATTTGGCATTGGCATGTCAAACTAATTGCAAGGTTGCTACCAACCAAGTTTTAGATTTTAGTTATTGCATTGACTTCTTATTTAATATTTACGAGTTTTTGGATTCTATTTTGTCTAGAGAAATCAATTTTTTTATGTGTGCCACATTATGTGCTAAATTGTAACTCATATAAGGTTCACCACTGTATGCCAGATTTGCCAGAGACTTATGGTTCAAGGACTTCCTGGGACTACATTCTGCAATGGGCCATTTGATGTCATAAAGAAAGTGATGAAGGCTGAAGGTTTTCGCGGTTTGTATAGAGGATTTGGATTGACAGCTGTGACACAGTCCCCGGCGTCTGCACTATGGTGGGGTGCCTATGGTGCTGCCCAACACATTATCTGGAGGTATAATTAGTTGTCACTATCAACAATGTTACAGTTCTTTGTAGAGCTAGCATCTCCCCTGTCTAATTAATGTCTTTCTAGGAGCTTAGGCTATGGAGATGAAATTGAGAAGAAGCCTTCTCATATGGAGATGGTGACAGTTCAAGCTACAGCAGGAATGGTGGCTGGTGCTTGTTCCTCATTTTTAACAACTCCCATTGACACTGTGAAGACTAGACTTCAGGTAATATAATCATATTTGCATTCTCTTCTGTTTCCATTGCATCTATTTCTCTATTTTTCTATGTCCATTTTCCTATTATAATGCTTTGTAGTAATGAAAAATCATCTTTTGAGAGACTGGTATATTAATTTGTTCTAGCTCTTCTTAACTCGAAGGTCATGGATGATTATGGCGTTGGAAGACCGTCAGTACTCAAGACAACAAAGGCGCTCCTTAAAGAAGATGGATGGTGGGGTTTCTATAGAGGATTTGGACCTCGCTTCCTAAATATGTCACTCTATGGAACTACTATGATAGTCACTTACGAATTGATAAGTAAGTTGCGTCCCAATCTCTTTTATTGAATTCTTGCAAAGCAAGTCTGGTTGTGGTAGAAGAAATAAGATGTAGAACACCAGATGGGTTCCACTTTAAAGTAAACTTCAGAGCTATGATTTGTGGATATTATACTTATAGTATTTTGATTGCCTACTGAAATTGATGTTAGAGATGAAATGTCTTATACCTATTATCCTTCTGGTTTATTCTAACTTTATTGATTATGCTTTCACTGCCTATGCTTTTTCTGTTGCAATGGTACAAACATCCATGGCACTGCCAAGCTAACCAGTTTTGAATTTTGTGCACCATTTCATCAGAGAGATTATCTATAAAGCAAATATGAGAATTTGAACTGGTGAAGGGGCAAGTTCGATGCAACACTCTGTGGTGTTTCCTGGATTCACAAAAGCATGGTTCTGGCCTTCTGGATTAGCTTTTGATTTTTAGTTACTTCTCAGCAACTATAAAATGGTACTTACCGCTGAGTGTAATTTTAGCTTTGGCTTAAATTAGAGCAGCTACTCTTTCTTGAGTGGTGTATTTTATTTATTTATTTATTCTATTCCATATCATTTTCCTGTAATTTGGAATAGAAAAATGTTGGATTTTCCTCTACTCATTCAAATCTTTTAAAGCTCCCACTAGATTAGTACTGCTTATTCTTTTGTTAACAAAGTATATTATGCCTGGCTACTACCTTTTTCTTCAATTTCAATATGATTTCTTTTTGTAACTATTATTTATTTATTTATTTTGGATTGTCTGAATTTTTATGATATGATATTATTAGAAATTTCAATTAGAATCCCTTGTTTTTTCAATACTAATTTTATATTTTAATGATAAAAAACAAAAAAATTAACAAATGAAATTTTAATTTCCTTAAACTAAATAAGTAAATAAATAAGTATAGTAGTAAAGCTTATCGGGTCAAATAATTCCCAACCCGGACGATTTAAGAAGGGAGCGAAGCTTCGTCAGGACGGCGGACCACGGTGTTGACTTCTATAGATTTCCTACGTCCACACAAATAAAAAAAATAAAAAATAATTTTAAAAATAAAAATAATAAACTCAAACGGATCTGTGCGCGTTTCCCGGTACCCTTACAAATAGCTTAATGAGAGAGCGAGAGAGAAATAGAGGGGAAGGAATGTGAATCTGCTCAGTCTCTGCATCACAACCCATTTCTCTTGCTTTCTTTCCCTCCCAATGTAAGCGTTTTTTTCTTATTCAAATTCTTCATTTGGAATGTTATCCATAATCGCTCCTTTTTGTTCCGTAGATCTGATCCGGTCCCGCTTTTGATCTCTGCTATCTTCACCCCTTTTGTATGGGTTCTTTCTTATATAACATATATTTATATTGTTTATCTATCTATCTATTTTTGTTTGGTTAATGTGAAAATTTTTGGAAGAACAAGGAAATAGATTTGAATTTATGAGCCTGATCTCTGTTTTACGTTTATTAAGACTTTGATTTAATTTTATTTTTTTGTTACTAAATCTACAGATTCGATTTTTTTATTTTTATTTGCTGTTTATCTAAGATTCGTGATTTATGGTTCAACCAATGAAGGAATCGCGATGTGAATTGTTCTGTTTGATATACAATGTGACAATGCCAATTAATATGTTCATTTGGTGAGATTTTTAGACTGCGTACGATTTGGATCGAATGCGTTCAGTTTCGGGTGAGATGTGTTTAGGTTTTTTTTTTTTTTTTTTTTTTTTNTTTAGTTTTTTTTTTTTTTTTTTTTCATTTATTGCTAACAAATTCTGGGTTCTCTCAGTTCTGTCTTTGGAAATGTTTTAATTTTTTTTTTTTTGAGTAATTGTATTGGGACGGCACGAAGACTGTGGTTTCTTCTGTGGAGATCTTATATGAGATGGGATTTATACGTGGTCGCGATAGTGGGAAATTATAGATCTTTGCATTTTACGCTATCTTTGCATTTTATGTCAATAATGAGATTTGATCCTTCCTATGGTAATTGATTATCCATGAAAACACCCAATATGAGTCGCTATTTGACCTTATTATGGCTTAGTGTAACACAATTCTAGTGAGATATGGATCATGCTTATCAAATATTAGAAAAAATTGTAACAACTGAAAATTTGAAGAACTAGGTCAATTATTGTTTGGTGTTATTAATATGTTCTAGAGATTTTTGTATAATTTAATTATCAGAATCTCTGTTACTTTCTATTAAATTCTGTGCTGATTTATCAAGGCAGGAAGCTATCTTGCTTATTTCCTTTCTTTTATTGCCGCCTAATTGAATGGTTGGAGATTCTCTTCGTGATTAATGTATCTTGGCATCCAATGGGGTTTCTGTTTCTGATTTGTTTTTTGTTGACTGGATATTTTAGATACAAGATGGGGTTGTCTTTCACCAAACTTTTCTCGCGACTGTTTGCTAAGAAAGAGATGCGAATTCTTATGGTTGGTCTTGATGCTGCTGGTAAAACCACAATTTTATACAAGCTTAAGCTAGGGGAAATTGTTACCACAATCCCTACAATTGGTATGGTTTTCCTTTAAACCTCTCATGCTTTCTTTTTGATTCAGCAAAAATAATCATGTTCAGAGTGTCTTCTTATATCATTGTCCTATTGTGTTTGACAGGTTTTAATGTGGAAACTGTGGAATATAAGAACATTAGCTTCACGGTCTGGGATGTTGGAGGTCAGGATAAGGTGAACAGTTGCTTTTATCAAGATTATCCAGCTTATTGTGCTGTCTATGGCTTGATCTTGAAGTTTTTGCATTTTTAGCCTGCCTGAGCTATCTCTGGAAAAATGAAAATGACACTAAAAATGAGCTCATGCGAGTAACTTCATTGTTAATCTCTCTTCTATTCCAAAAATGTCCAACTGCATGAGTCAATTACATTCTTTTCCAAATCAGGGACATGCATAATTGCTTTTATAATTATCATTTTGTTCGACCTGCAAACTTTGGAAATGGTCTTAAATAAGTTTTAGATAACATCCTTTTCCCTATATTTAGTGAAATTCTTATCATTTGATGGGCTGTAGATTCGACCTTTATGGAGACACTACTTCCAGAACACACAAGGGCTTATCTTTGTTGTTGACAGCAATGACCGAGATCGTGTTGTTGAGGCTAGAGATGAGTTGCACAGGATGTTGAATGAGGTACTATATTGAGTTGCAATATATGTTCCTATATTCATCATTTTAAGTTTGGTCGACATATTATCTATAGTGGCAAGTGGATGTATTGGTATGATGTGATTGTCTTTTATGAGCAGGATGAATTGAGGGAGGCTGTTCTGCTTGTGTTTGCAAACAAACAAGATCTACCTAATGCAATGAATGCTGCTGAGATTACTGATAAGCTTGGCCTTCATTCTCTTCGACAACGCCATTGGTAAAGTTGATAAAAGCTTCTGTTTCTTTCTTCTCTACCAACCATCCAGACACATCGTCTGATCATATATTGGTGATGTTTTGCAGGTATATTCAAAGTACGTGTGCCACTTCTGGAGAAGGATTGTATGAGGGATTGGACTGGCTCTCAAACAACATTGCCAACAAGGTATTCTGCAAATTTATTTTGTTTTAATTTCTCATTTTACGTAATATATTTGTACTTATATTTGTGCATGTCTTTATCTCGTTTCAGGCTTAGCTGACTCTTGGCATGGCAACAATTCTTGAGCTTATGGTTGCAACCTAGTGCCGAGTTATAGAGTTTTATGCTGTAATAGTCACTGTTTTATGCTGTTAGATGTGAAATGGTATTGTTATTGTTATGACAAGGAGTTTTTCTACTTTTTCTGTTAAATTCTTTTAGCAATCCTTCCATGTGTTCTTTTTATGGAGTTGATATTGTGTAAATTGTTGGCATTTCTTTTTGCCAGATAACCACGATTAGACATGAGACAGTCAATCTTTTCATGTTGATGATATTTCAATCTAATAGTTTATTTGTTGGGAATAAATTATTTCTAAATGTGATAGTATTCTAAGCAAAGTTGGAAGTTTGTTTTGGAGTTGTTGCTCTGATAATATTCTCCTGTTTAAACCATAGGCATCTATATACTTAATAGAATATAGTAGAAGGTGCAGATTATGTTCTGGTACAATTTCTTCAAACTTAAGGAAATACGATTGTCAAATTTTCCATCATATCAGCAAACCAAAAATTTTCAAAAATCAATCCGTGAAGATAAATTGAGATAATAGATTCCTTCTCACTACCATCTTGCAGGAAGACGAGAGGAGTAACCGAACAGTATAGTGAAATAATGAATGTCTTAATTTGCTTTTTTTTTTTTGCTGAAAAATTGATAATAGATAAAACATAAAAGCACAAAATCGAGACAAAGATAAGAATAAACATGCAAAATATTGTCAAGATCAGATTAAACTTTGTTTCTTTTTCTCAAACTTGATCTTGATGTCATGAAAATTGAAGATGATGAGAAAGCCTAGAGCGAATCAAAACATTTGTATGTAATGTGCTATGTATATCTCTATTTCTGTTTTGTTTTTCTTTTAGGGGTCTTGTGAGTTGAGTCAATTGAAATCCATAATATATACATATTGTTTTGTGCAGCAGAAGTGGATATAAATATATGCACGTTTCTTTTCCCGGTTGAGGACTGTAACATGTTTCTGTCGCACACAAGGGAAACTGTATTTAAGGGAGCAAAACCACACAAGCATCGAAGTTTCAACTTTCGAGAAGAGAAAATAATTCATGACCAACATACTAATTTTGTAGACTTGGAATTCAGTTCAGCAAATTCTGTGGTCTCCATGTGTCTGCAAAAATGTGCCTTAAGGCAGTGGATTCTGTATGTGCAGCTGGGGAATCTCAACCTTTGTAGGTAAACTTTCAATATCTTCATTTTAGACCTAGGCTTGGATTAGATTAGATTAGACTAGTTACCAAAAGGAAGAGCGGTATGGAATTTTGGGTCCATAATAGAATGTTTTTCTAAATTGTAATTAAGCCTTGGAAGCAGTAGTGGTAGTAATAGCCAGGTGAGAGACTGAGTATAATATATAGTGGAATGGCAAGGTGGAAATTGAAGGGCTGCAGAGGATCACTCATTTTAAGGCTGACAGTGAAAGAACCACCAAAAAGGAAGTTAGAAAAAGGAACCTAAGAAGAAAGAAAATAAATAAATTAAAGAAATGAAAAAGAAGGTCCATTTACATTTAGATGGTTCTCCTTCTAGGTAGCTGAAGCAAAAAGGGAAGAGAACACCAAGGGAGAGAGAGTTACTTTTAGCCTGGCATGCACAGTGACAATGACTGTTTCACTTAAGGGAAAGAGAAATTAGGAAGAAAATTGGGTTAGAATCCTTTGGAAGATTAATAATTATAGCAATTTGGGCACTGATCCTTCACCACAACATTCCTGTATAGTATTTTTTTTAGGAGTTACAGGAGGTCACTTTTTATTAGGTGTTTGCTCTCTCTTGGGAGTATAGCAATGAGTTGGAAGCCATAAACAAGCATAAGGTTCTTTCACCATTCTTATAAAGCCTTAGGACTGAAATACCAGAGTGCTACTCCTGTTATTCTTTCTTTAATTGGTAGCTTTTTTTATGAATAAAGAAGGTTTGATGGGTTGATGTTAGTGTGTCCCTGCAATCTTAAATGATGGACCTATCCGTATCGACCAAACATCCTGTGTACATCTATATTTATAGTTCTGCAAACATTATTGAGCTTCCAATTAAGATAATAATGAAAGTTGAGCCCAGCCTTCTTATTCTTTAATATATTGGTTGTTGCTACACATAATAATTGGAGTCTTCTAAACAAATGCATATAAGTGACATGTTTTACTTGTTTAGATTCCATTCACATCCCTTAATTTGGTTTCTTCAAAAACGTGAAGCATGAGTTCGCAAGGTCTAGCTAAACTCATAAATATATATATACATATATATATATATTCTGATTTCAGAGTGACATATATACGTAGAATTTAAGCAAAGACGAGATGTAAAGTTCAAAACAGTGAAAGTAGGGTTGTCCTCAGATAAAGCCAAAAACAAGTACAAGATTCTATATTTGTTTATTGATAAACAGGAAATATATCGATGCTCCAATAATTTTTCCTAGTACTATGTGGTATTTTGCCAGGTTCTTTCTACAAGCTTCCAGTTTAAACTTGCCAATGGTCACTCTTTTTCTTTTTTCTCTCTCTTTTTTTTTTTTTGTTGGAGGATCCATGTATTAGCTAGAGAATGCCAAAGTGGATAATAAGAACATCAAGTAAAACTCTCACTAGCCAGCTTTTACCCCAGTACTACACTTGAGTATTTATTCATTCTTTTAGTTATATAAAATCTCTCGTTTGCAATTATTGGCCTCTTATTTGCGGTCTCTCTTTGTCAAGTTCATATGTACGCAACAGTAGTTAATTCTTTGCTTATATACTTGTTAATCATAACTAAACCAACAAAGGAAAATGCAATATTATCGTGTATACAACCTCCATATGCAGCAATGTTTTGATTGATTTATTCATTAACATCTACAAGCCGCTTCTTTAATAATATTTAGCTGGTTTTGCCCGGTATCTTGGGCTTTTCAAGTCACCTTTTTTCCTACGTATGTATACAACCCGCAAACTAAAATGCATTATTTGGAAGGTGCAATGATATATAAACACTAGGCAGTCAGTTCTTGATTGATATTAATCTCAAATAGTAATGCACCTTGAATGAATTAGCGGTTTAAGTGATATATATATGTATAATATAGGTGTTGAGCAGAATCAAATTGGTAACCTTGTAGTTTTTTTTTTTTTTTTATCAAAAGGGAGCTAAACGCTCAAGAACTCACATTAATAAGCTTGGAAGAGAAACTTCCCATACAATCAGTTTTTTTTTATCAAAAGGTAACCTTGTAGTTACTCGATTAAATTTACATAACGATTACATTTACATACATGTTTTAGTCTTGTTAAATAATTTCAACAGTGCCTTTGATTCTAGATATAATGAGTACTTAATACTTATCATGACGAAATAACACCAGCCGCAAGATCAGAATCTAGTGTTGCTCATGTAAAAATATCGATGACAAGAAGATTCATAAAATAAAATAAAAAAGTAAAAGAAGAAGAAAAGAGACCTGAAGGAATATATATAAAATGTGCATTATTTATTAATAATGAAAAATGTAATCTGGGGCATAATTAATTATTGTATCTGATAAAACATTTAGGATGCACACTTGCAAGTGAATTACAAGAAGGAAATAGGAGGAGGAGGAGAAGAAGGCAGAGCATATATAATAAAAAATGGAAACCATGAGGTCAGAATAGTGAGTAGGATATATATTTTCTAAAGCTACAGAGACAAGAAGAAGAAGAATGGCAAGCTTCATAATGGAGCTTCATGCATGGCCAGGCTTGCATTAATGCATACTGGAGGGGACATCAAACAGCCAAAGTCTGGCGCTCAGAGTCAGAAACTCGAGATTCATAGAACCTGGCAATGAAAGCAGAAGCTTTGCGGTCGATACCCGGTTCAGCAATCCATCCACCTCTATCTTCATCGCTTGCACAATTTCTTCTCCTAATGTAGTAACCTTCTTCTGAATATGCATCTTCATTGCTTCCCCTTGAAAAGCATGCCTTGAACATGTTGCAGAAGGAGAACAATGAAGCTGTTTTTCCCTTCCCCATCTTAATTATAAATTTCTGATATCTATATATAAATATATATGATCTTCTTCTTCTTCTTCTACTAGAAGTATATAGATATATATAAATATAGCAATAATATGTGTTTCTTTAACAGCTGAGGTTTCTGCAATAACTCTATGAAATATCTCACTGTATTTATAGAGGGGACAGATGACAAGGGGGGTGTTTGGGATCTAACTAAGCCACTTTGGCAGCTAACTTAAAATAAAAAATGGACGGCAGGGATTCATTGATATGACAATGTTCAAGATGATATTTTATGACGGTCTTAAAACCAAGACAGAGAATAAATGTTGTTGTCCTCTGCTTTTGAATTGACCCAAACACTTGGCTCTTCTCTTCTCTAATGTGGTACAGTACCTAAAACCTCCTTTTCATAAGTTTCTATTGTATATTTTGTTTTTCCTTACTTTTCTTTTTCCCTCAGAAGATGCCCTCTCTTTCTCTCTCTGGCTAACAATGTTAAACTAATGCCTACGGAAACTATCTTTATTGTACTCCTAGTTGTGATTTGTTCCTTTTCTCTATCTCTATTAATTTTAGGCTTCTTAATTTTTTATCACCTGGCTTCTAAACTTGGAGGATATGACTTTTAATTATTTTTTCTCTTAGTAATATTATAGAAGATGCATAGTATTTGGAATTCAAAGACCCTTTTTCTATTGTATTAGACTAGAAAACTTGGAATTAAGTTTAATGGGTTAAACTTGCACGGTATACTTTATAAACCGGTGGCATTCTGAAAAGCAAAAGAGTTAGATCTAAAAAGGAAAAGAGTTGCGTCTAAAAAGATGAAAGATAGACAAAAATAATAATAATAATGAAAAGCAAAGCTTTTGTGGGTTGGTGCTTTTGTGTAATGATTTTTATGAGAAGCTTCGAGGCAGGGATTGAAGGAGTTAAAAAAGTACCCTCTACCTCTACCTCCAATTTCCCTCTAGCAGTGCATTCAAGCTGTATAGCTTTTAGGCATCTTGAGCAAAGAAATAAGAAAAATAAACATCAACAAAGAGTTTTTTTTGGTTTTGTATGATCAGATACAGAGAACAGTATCTATCTTTTTGCATTTAGGGTGTTTGATTATTCATTATTTTAATGTTATTTTGCTGTAACAGATCTGCCATAACTCTTTCTTTTTTCTTTCTTCTTTCTTCGTACGAATAAATATCCTCTATGGAAGGAGGGGTTGCAATACTATGAGATTGTTCAATACGATCGTTATATATAAAAGCATTCTCTTTAACATGTGTCAACTCACTATTGGTTGTCAAATATTATTATAATAATATATACATGATAAAAAGCAATCTTCCACATTTTATTAGCCTAGTTGCTTTTCTCTGATGATTAATTCCCCATGAGATTTTACCAAAAAAAAAATTCCCCATGAGATTGATGAGAGAGTCTCTGTTTCATATTTGATTTCATAATCGCAAATAAGTTTACTTTGCAACTTGGCTTGGGCCTGCATTTGGTGTTATATATACATCGACTATATGTCATTCTAGCTAAGCATTGTGGTTGTGATGGTGACCCATGTTTAATTATTAACTAAAGGATTTTCTTTCCTAGAAAAGCTTCATTGAGTATGATAGCTGTTGGGAAAAAATTGTTGAGAAAAAAAAATGAATTGACTTTTCGTTTCTTTTTTTCTCCTCATCTATTACAAATTATCTTAGAGTAAAACTCTTATAACTAAGAGTGGAATTGAATGGTTTTGCTTTTCTAATTTTTTGTCAGCATAGCGAATATGAAGAAAATAATGAATATATATATATAAGAGTAAAATTAGAGGTAACAAACAAATCTATTAATATTAATATGAAAGGTAATAGATTAAGAATCTGTTTGTTAATGCATTTAGTTTTTATTTTTAATTTTTAGCTTTTGTTTATGGTTTATATTTTATGATTTATAATTTTATTTTTAGTTTATATTTTTGATAAAAGAAAAAAAATAAAAAACAACAATTATTTTTTGATTTTATTTCAATGCAAAAAAATTATTTTGGATAATCATTTTTATTTTTTTTATTTTCATTAATTTTTTTCAAAAAAACTATATAAATAAATTTAAACAAATTCATATTCGATTATTGTCAGTTCCAGATTTTAGCCTCGACCATAGTGTCCCAGAATCTGACCCTAGCCAGGCTGTCCTGATCCTGGGTTTCAGCCTGGACTAGGCAATCACGGTGGTCCCGGATACTACCCTCGACCTGGCTGTTCCAAGACTGGGTGGTCCCTGATTCTTGCCATGAGTAGGTTATCCTGGGTTCCAGCCCGGACAGGGCTGTCTCAGATTTTGGCCCCGACTGAGCTGTCCCGGATTCCAGCCTGCACTAGGGGTCCCCGGTTGCAACTTTGACCAAGAGGTCTCGAGTTCTGACCCCGATCGAGAGGTCTCGGCTTCTGGCCAGGATTGGACTGTCCTGGGTTCCAGACTAGCCCGTCCCAGGTTGCGACTCCGACTAGGCAATCTCAGGTTCCAGCCTCAACCGAGCGGTCCCAAGTTCAGGCCTGAATCGGACGGTCATGGGTTTCAGCCATGTTCGAGCAATTCGTTGTCTCGACCACATCTGGACTGTGTCAGAATGGGCAATCTCAGATTCAAACTTTGTTCGAGTTGTCTTGTATCTTAGGCATTATCAAAGACAAAAAAAAATGAAAACTGAAAATGAAAATGACTTTTTAACGTTTTTTTTTTCTTTTAAAAGGAAAGTGAAAATTGTTTTTAATTTTTAAAAAATGAAAATGGTTATCAAACACATTTTTGTTTTTTCAAAAAAATAAATGAAAATGGTTATCAAACGCATTTTTATTTTTGGTTTTCAAAAAATTAAAAAAAAAACTAAAAACCATAAATAAATTAGTTATCAAACGACACATAAATATTTTATTTATATAATCTAGTTATAAATGTGTATTTTTATACATCTAATGATGAACACAAATTGATATGGACCAACTAAACTGTTCTAATCGAACTAGTTCAATCCGGTTCAATTTTTTAGTCTACAGTCAATTCACTTTAGTTTTCGATCTATAGTCAATTTGATTTTTTTTTTGGACAATTTTTAAATCAAACTAATCTGAATTGGACCAATTATATATATATATATATATACACTTAATTTGTTAATAATTTTATTATAATTAATTCTATTACTAATAGATTTTAATTTTTCAAATAATATCAGTTTAAATTATTAAAAAATATTTAAAAAAAAATTAGATTATAAAAATAATAAATAATACAATACTCAACTAAAGGCCAAACTATCAAACCAATGATAGTTCAATTTGGTTTCGTTTTTTCTAATAGTTTGATTCTATTCGGCTTATAAAAAAAAAATGCAAAAAATCGACTGAATTGAATTGACGTTTGCTCTATATGTATCTTTGAGAAACTTATTTGATATTTCTAATATTATTTATATAAAAGCAAATTATCCCGTATCAATCATAGCATACTATCACGTAAAAATCAACTATAAATGCATCGTGCATCTACATGATTTCTACAGTGAGTTTCGAATATGAGAAAAAAAGAAAAAGAAAAAACGAAGAAAAAGATAATATATGTATTATATACGATCATAAGAATAAAATTAGGCCCGGATTAAATTTTGTTGGGCCAATATCCCTCCTATCGAGCCTGCTTAAACTAGACAAAACTTAACCGGTGCTTCGATCCAGGCTCAGTTGAAACGACATTTTTTAGTTTTATAAATTGGATTAAAATTCCATAAAAATTATTGGTTAAAATGGATACGAAATTTTACTGTTTATAGTATGGTATGAAATATTTTTTGTTTTTCACCATTACGTATCTTTCTAAGTTTGATCCCAAAAAATAAATAATGTGATGGAAAAGATTTAATAGAATTTTTTTTTCAGTCCATGAAAATGATTGGTAATTTACACAAACTCTAAAAAGAATAAAAGAATCAACTATTTAAGTATTATGATGGTGATCAATTATCAAAGAGAAAAAAAAAAATGATGGTGATAGAATGAATAAATAAATAAATCGGTATTTATTTATTTTGATCGGTAATCTTGGCAACCCAACTGCTTTCTTGGGCATAAATAAATAAAAGCATCTTCCTTTTTAATTGGCTTCCTAATTGTTCCGTTTTTCTAGTCCTATGGTCAAGTGGATGAATTATATCTTCAACATTATAAATTCGAAAAAAATATGGACACAACAAAAAATTGGCTTCCTAATTTGTTGTATTTTAATTTAGTTAGATTTTTCCTTTCTTAAAAAAATAAAAATAAAAATAAAAAGAAGAAGAAGAAGGGAAGATCACCTAATATTGTTTACTGTCCAATATGATATATGGAAGCGCGCAGCCTTGTGGGGTTGTGGCCACCTACCACCACCTGTTCGTCTTCCTCATCTATCCAACCAGCTGTCCTCCCCTCTACTATGCCATCGCTGCTTTAGCCGTCCAAAACCCATTACCAAATCTAACCAAACCAAACCAAAATCTTTAATCTCTTTCATAATTCTCACATGGAGGACAAGCAACAGCTTTCTTCTTCTTCATCTTCCAAGACAGAGGCTTTGGATGCTGCACTTCATGGCACGGGCTTCCGGGTCGAAGAATTATCAGCTCAAAGAATCAGCGGCCACCTCCTTGTCACCGACAAGTGCTGTCAGGTCCATCTCTCTCTCTCTCTCTCTGAATACAGATCCTTCTTTTTACTGATTCAGTAAAGGGTTGTGTTTCTTTAATTCTCTTGGGCTGTAGTAACTAACATGAACATTGATATATGATGATTTGAAATGCGACTTGCGAAATGTTTGGAATTGTGGATCAAGCAAAGCAGCCATTCAAGGTGTTACATGGTGGAATATCGGCACTGATATCAGAGGCTCTGGCAAGCATCGGAGCTCACATAGCTTCTGGTTATAAAAGGGTTGCTGGAATTCACCTCAGCATCAACCATTTGAAGAGTGCTCAGCTGGGTGATCTCGTCCTTGCTGAAGCTTCCCCCATCACTGTTGGCAGAACCATTCAGGTACTTCTTTCTTTTCCTTTTCTTTCTTTCTTTCCCTTCATCATCGTCATCTTTTGCCATCAACAAGTAATTCCGTATGGTCCAAAGTAATTCAGGCAATCATCTACCAACAATGTTCCCCACCCCACCCCACTGCAATAATTAAGCAAATTTAGGGACGATGTTTTAATTGGGGTAAAGAAAACTCATATCTCTTTCATAATTGAGGGTAAAGGAAGGAAAATAGCTAGAAAAGTGGAGGCTAATAGAGTGCAATATTTGACTGACATTTTCTATGATCAGCCTTTCCTACCAACCTCCCTTTCCCATTGCCGTCTGAACCTTTGCAGCAAAATATATAGCAAAAACATCCATTCTACATATCATCAAACTCATTTGGCAATAATTAATGTGGGAAATTGTAAGCAGGTTTGGGAGGTACGGCTATGGAAAACAGATCCCTCAAAATCAAACAGCAAATCCTTGGTATCATCCTCCAGAGTTACCCTTGTATGCAATTTGCCTGTGCCAGAGCATGCAAAAGATGCTGGTCAAGTTCTCAAGAAGTATGCAGCAAAACTATGAGCCTGCAAATTAAAGACAATAATTGAAATGATATATAAATCTCCTCATACAGGAATCTCTTTTTTATCTTTTGTAACAAACTCTTTGAGCAACTCTGATAGACATTGTGTGTCATAAACATGTTCAATATTAGTTACCGATATTCTTACTCAATCCCATCAACTCAAAGCTTCAATAATCAAATACATTTTATATGCTTCTCATAAACAAGCAATTTTTCAGTTTATGTATACATATAGTAGCAAATGCCAATGATCACTACATTAAAATACAAATTCTGGTTATTTAATTACTTGGCTCCTTCCAAATGAAGTTTTGCTTCTCAGTACTTACTACTGCTTCCGCTTTTTTTCTGCATAGCGACTTGCAGAAATCTTCTCCCTATAAGAAAACCAAGCAACAAATACAAAGCATATAATTACAATTTATGTACATAAGCAGCTACCAATTAAGTTTAAGTTGAGAAAAAAACTCCTGCTTCAAAATGAGTATTACATTTACCTGCAACTAGCAAGCTGTTGGGTCAATTCCTGAATCTCGAGGCCAGAAAGTTTGAGAGAAAACAAGGTTCTGGGTACCTCCTGCGAGACTATATTGGACAGCTGGTTTGCTGAAGCTTCCAATCTTCTAAAAGCCTTTTATCAATCAGAGACAGAGACAGTTCAGGTATTTAGAAGATAATAAATAAAGAATGTAAAAAAAGGAGTGGACTTGTACGTTCACAGTTGGAATGGAAATCGCAGCAATAGAGATGAGAGCATAAAAAGCCTGCATTTCCAATGTAAAATTAAACTCGATGAGGGTTTTAGAAACAAATAGGAATAGCAAAGCCAGTAGAGCCAATGGGACGAAATGGGATAGTGAGGATTATGTATATGTGTGCATAATAAATCATATGTACCGTGGAGAGGACAATGAGAAGAGAAAGAAGGCCCAGTTCAGGAGTTGCTTTAATGGGCGGCGGAGATACGGGATCAGAGACGGCAACGGTGTAGGATGGTGAAGAAGACGGCATCGATGACTCCCTACTCGAGTTTGGAAGCTGAAACGACGTCGTTTTAGCAACTCGTGGAATGTTAGCAGTCGTTAGGCGGCGGTTGAGTCCCGCAGCAGCTACAGTACGGGGTGTTGTCGTTTTGGCCGCTGCAAGTGCAACTACGGGAAGCCTACACCACAAGCTCTGCATATCCACGCCGTTCAAGCCTGCAATTTCGATGTTGCTTAACACCAATTCCGGTAATAATATTGGAATATAATTACGTTTTCAATTATTATACGTATTATGGTATTCGATAAAAGGTTATAATTTGTGACCGTGGATATGAATTGTCTAGCTGGTCGTGTTTCGGGGTCGCAGAATTTGGAAATTATTTTAATGTTTTATTATATTTTTAAGAAATAGAATATAGAAAAAAAAAAAAACCAAAAACATGTGGTTAGCTCATATGGGTTTTGTTGGATTTATTCGGAGATTCCATTTTAATTTACACATATTGGATATCTCATATGAGTTGGGCCAATTTTGTTTTTTTATTTTTTAATATTTTCTTTAAAAAAGGGAAGAAGAAAAACAGTCAATATTCAATAAAGGAGGAAGAGAAGAAGCAGAACACCACAAGCAACTTCCTTTTTGTCTCTTTTTCAATCTTCCACCTTACCATACATATAATTAGTTGTTTCTCATCTCTGAGTAAGATCAAAGATTAAAAAATCGTTTTTTTTTTTGTTATTATTATTGACATTTTTTATTTTGTGATCCAAGTTCAAAAATTCTGCGGTCGTTTTTTTCCAAAAGGGGATTCCTTCCCAGTTTGATTTGACAGTGATATATTAGGTGGTCCAATCTTATTGGAGGTCACCAAACACATTGACATGGCCATGGAAGAAGCTAAAGGTAAAAGCCTTTCTCTGTCTCTATATCAATCTATATATTTTTTCTCAACTCTCTTTTTATTCGTTTCTGGGAATTTTTGGTGTTTTTAGTATTGTGGTTTTTCTGTTTCTTTATTATCTTACATATGGGATCTGTTTCTCTTTTCAAAGGACGCTTCCTGATAATGGTTGATTCAATTTTTAGATTACATAATAATCTAGTTTCATACCCTTTGCCTGTTTTACAATCTCAGTGGTGGAAACCAAGGATGGAACTGTTTCTGTTGCTTCTGCATTTGCTGGTCATCAAGAAGGTAATGGCACTCAAACTGATCTGCCTTCTTCTTCTCTGTTTTTGCTGGGGAAGAATAGAAGGAATGCCTAAATATTTTTCTCAACTTTGGTTTTCTCATGTATTTCTGGGGATGGTTGGCAATAGCCATCAATAAATCAAATATTTTAGGTCCATCACACAGAATAAATTCAAATGCTTTTGGATCCCACTGACAAACCAGAAAAACAAGAGTTTGATTCATACAATTGTATGGTCTTTGATTATTAAGTCATGTTAGCATACTTTGTTGGTATTAGTTTATTTATCATTTTGGTTTTTTGTTACTGGCCATCATCCCAGCTGTACAGGATAGAGACCACAAATTCTTAACCAAGGCAGTTCAAGAAGCGTATAAAGGAGTAGATTGTGGAGATGGAGGGCCTTTTGGTGCAGTTGTTGTACGTGATGATGAAGTCGTTGTAAGTTGTCACAACATGGTTTTGCATAACACAGATCCAACTGCCCATGCTGAGGTCACAGCAATAAGAGAGGTTAGGGACCCGAAGAAAAATACTAAGTTTATTGTTCATAGAGTATAATAATATCAGCTGAATTGTTACTCGAAGAATCTGCATTTGACCTAAAAATGATTTTATGTTTACCAGGCATGCAAGAAACTGAAACAGATTGAGCTTTCAGATTGTGAAATATATGCATCTTGTGAGCCTTGCCCTATGTGCTTTGGTGCCATCCACCTTTCAAGAATTAAGGTTGGACTAGTCTTGCTCTTCCTTCATTTTTCTTTGCCTGTCATTTTTGGTTTAGCGCGTAACAGTTATAATAAGGTGTGTATTATTTATTCTGAACAGAGGTTAGTTTATGGAGCAAAAGCTGAAGCTGCCATTGCTATTGGTTTTGATGATTTTATTGCTGATGCATTGAGGGGAACTGGCTTCTATCAAAAGGCTCATTTGGAGATCAAAAGAGCAGATGGCAATGGGGCTATCATTGCAGAACAGGTCTTCGAGAAGACAAAGGAAAAGTTCCAAATGTATTGATTTCAGTTTAATCTGTCATTGTCTGTTATGCTCGAATGGTGGCTTCACTTCTTTTTTTTCAATTAAATCGCTTAATAATATATAGTATACTGTTGCAAGCTTGAAATACATCTTTCTTTGACCTTTTCAGTAAAGATTTAGTCTTTTTTCATTATACTTGAGCTGCAATGAAGCTTTTCTTGTTGAAAAGATTAAATGCTAAATCTGTTCAAAATCACAGCCAAGGGTTTATACAAGTTTTTTGAAAGAAAATTTGCATGCCTTTTATTCATATATCGAAATACTTTTACAAAATGCTCTAACACATCTTATTCATACCCAAATTATTTCAGCACAAGGCCCTGATGCATATTGATAGGTGAAAAGGACCTAATGAAACATTTATCCCCCTATCATATTTTTAAACCCCACTAGAATATTGGCTTTCTAGTTTCTATTAACCTGAACAATTTACAGACACAATAGGACCGGGAGATCTACAAGGATTACTATGCAGCTTGTGCAAATCCTACCTTGAGTTTACCATAATCAAACACTGTGTGGTATGCTCCCAAGAACAAATCTCCAAGAACCCTGCATTTCACATGCTTAGGTTATCACTTTCACTTATAAATCTTATACACAGATGACCCTTAATCACCATATAAATGCAGTAAATCACAGAATTGTAATTACTTACCAAAGAGGACCTTGTGGAGGAGGTACATCCACAGCAACAAACCCACTGAGGCAGACAGTGGAACAGCCTTCTTCAATTCTAAGTGTATACTGAAAATTCAAATCAAATTGTTCTTAAGCTTTCAGCCACAAAACTAAAAACTTCTTAATGTCATCAGCTTACACAACTTTGAGTTGATCATTTGCTATATGCACCAGTATTTGTTATCATATTGGCATGAATGTAAGGAAGGCGAAGGAACATAATGATGATAAAAATCACACCTGATCTGGAGATAAAGGGAAGGATTTGTTTCCTAACATGAATGTGACATTTGGCAAGGCTGCAATTCTATCGCAGTCAATAAATGATTTTCCAAACGGATTCGGGAGCCTCTCACACACCTTCAACACAAGGAAACTTAGAAAAAGAATAAGAAAAAAGAGCAAAGAAGAAAGAATTTGAATACTCACCTCATCAGCAAATTTGAATACTCTATCCCTTGCTTTTTGTTGTTTAAGCTGTACTTGAAACCACAGGACAAGCATCTCACAGAAAGTACACAAAGGACTTTCAACAACTGGCGACCCCTTTCGAGTTTCATTTTCAACCACAGTCTCAATATGATTGCTGCAAAGTCCAAGTTTGTCCTTGAATTATTAAGAAGTTATATTACATTCGAACCAGCATTGCACCCCCACCACCCAAAAGAGAAGAAAATGAAATAGAAGAAGAAAATAAGGAAGAAAACCAATATAACCTCACATGATGAGATCCATTAATCAAACAGAGTCCAACATCTACACAGATTATCTCGGGCCGTATCTGCAAGAATTTTCTAATATATTTCGTCATTACTATAAGTAATCATAGAGAGTTTTCAAAGGAAAAGTTAAGAGGATATATACAAACCCCTGATATTAAATATTCCCATATCATATTTCCATAGTCTGAAACAACACTTTTACATTCCAAGCTCATAAATCCTTCTGCTCCAATGGCATGGTTGATTTGAGCCACAATAGCCTGAAAACAACAGCTAGTCAAGGATGTAATAGAGTTGTTAATGGAGAATGAAACAAAACAGCAATAAAATTGAAGCTCCAAGTATAAGCCTTGAGTTCATACAGTTGGACCAGCAATAAAGGATGTCCCTGAGTCCACAATGGCAGCACAACCAGTCTCACACAAGCCTGAAAAATTTATGCTTGGTTTATTGTCACTGTTTGTGTATGGAAAAATGCAACTCAAGAATTCCCTTTTATTATGAGAGTTTGGAAATTATTGAAAAACTAACCAAAGCAAATGGAAATCCACCTAACCTTAAGATTTCTCCTTACATAATCTTTTTGCAGTTTAGGAACAATGTTTTAGGATGGAATTTTTGGCTTGTGTAGTTCAGAAAACATGCACATAGAACATATTGCAAGTAAGGATACTTTATATGGATTTGTAAACTTAAAATATCTTTGCAATTGTTTTTATTTCAACATGGACATGATTTCATTGATTGATATTATTTAAAAGAGCAAGCATACAAAAGAAAGTTAAAGCAGCGTAAGAAATGAAAATAAGATGTCACCTGTAGAATCCTCTCCAATACTAACATCTCCCACTTCAATCTGAACAGATGAAAATAAGTAAATTAAATGTCAACACATTCAGCAAGAAGAAGATGATAAAAGGGAACAACCAAAAGTTTCACTATAAAACACCTGCCAGTAACCCTTTCGAGTGATCGGCAGGTAAGTGTGGTCTCCTCTAAAGCGCCTCCAGTCAATACCTCCAAACACAACTTCACCCCCCACCTTTGCCTTTGGGTCCCGATTCAGCCAGAAAGAGATAATTTTCTGGGTCATATGACCTTGGTTCACCATATTATACCTGTACCAAAAAGCTAGTCTATATGGTTTAAGATATCAAGAAAGGAAAAAAAGGAAAAGAAGAGAGAATAAACTTCTTTTCTTTACCCTCCTCTAACAAGGAGGATGTTCAGCAGTTGAAAGTTGAAACAGTATACTAGTCACAAGTAAACAAGCATAACATTGTAGAGTAAAAAGTTGTAATTATTTGTGAGAAAACTATACCACACTGGCGTGGCTTGGCCAACAGCAATATCCTGAAATCCAAGTCCAAGAATCCCATCAAACTTGGTAGCTAAAAATGTTAAAACTCCTTGCCTTGTAATCTCAACAAATTCCTGAAGGATGGGAACAGATATAGCATCAACTCATTGGAAACCAACTATTTCCAAGAACTAATTAAGCATCATGCATGCCTAAAATTACATTGGAAACCCACTTGGTTTTTTATGACAACATCCCCAATTTTGACATTATCCAGGCTGAAGAAGCCCGAAATATGTCCAGAACCATAAGGAATTTTGCAAGGTACTCCTGAATCAAAACACAACGAGGGTTTTCATTATTATCCATCAAAAAAGAAAAAAAAAATGGATAGGAGATTTTACCTATCTTAGTATAAGTACGAGATAGTTTAGCCCTGTACTTGGAGTGGAAATAGCAAGAAATCTGCAAAGAGGAGTTTATAATTATAAAACACTTACACTTATAAGAGATTAAGGATTATTACAGAAAACTTAATAGTAAGTGAAGAACTTACAGAAAAAATGCATTGTGATGATGGAACCCAAAGATTGGAGCTTCCAGTATCAAAGACAACAGTCAAGGTTTGTGGGGGTGAGCCAATCCCAATCTCTCCAAAATACTGGGTATCAAGGTAATTCTTTAAATATACTACATCAGCGTGCGCAGTGTAAAAATTAACATTTTCATCCCCTGGACCTGGACTTGGACCTGGACCTGGAGGTGGAGGTGGAGGTGGAGGATTAGGAATTTCTCCCCTGGCGATTGTTGCAGCATCTATTCTCTTAAGGTCTAATGGTCGCTTCTTTAGACCAATTCTTAGCAACCCATCACAGCATGCTGTAAAACTCAAAGAGCTTGACCATGCCCATATACAGAGTGCAAGAAGCACACACTTAATCTCCATGCTTATTAACTTATCTATCTGGTTTCAAATGGAAAGAATAGTTTCAGCAAAATGTCTATAGCAACCATATTACTATTAATTAGACAGATAACAGAGGAAGTAGAAATAAGTTTTTAGGCAATAACAAGGAGAGGCAAAGAACAGAGGAGGGAGAGGAAGTCCACAGATACAATAGGAGGGAGTGACATGGCTTTTACGCGGTGAATGGTGTGGGATCAGCTTGCCGCTCTTAAAAAGCTTTTCCGTAACATTACGAGAGACTGAGGATGCCATTATATTCGTTCTCTCGAATGGTTACTACTATTGTAGTTACCAGAAGAAAAAAAAAGAGACTTCATTTGGGGAGTGGGTGTGTTGTAATGGGGTGTGTTGTTACATTACAACATAGGAAGAGACACAAAAAAAAAAAGTCAGACGGTCGGACCAGGAAACCACAACGTAACTTCCTTTGGGAGTACACATAAAGTTTACAGATTGACACTTGTAACAAGGAAGACCCAAAAAAGAAAAAAAAAACTTATAATATTCCAACTTAAATGAATGGGATCTAGAATATGCTCTCATAATCTTATCCTTAATGGACTCCCAAACAAAAACTATCACCATGCACCTGTTTTACTTCCAAGTTCCAAGATAAATCAAAATCTTTCTTTCTGACTAATATTATTTCCTTTTATTTATTTCACTATTTGTTTCTAAAATAATAACTTGTATGTAAGCTTAATTATAAATATTGTGATTGATATTGTCTTGTATTATGGAAATTATTTTGTCATATAATTGTCGGTTCATATACTTCATAGATAGTTAAACCTCTGCCGATGCAGTGGTTTTGACACCCTTGCTTTTAAGTATTCAAGCATTCCAAAAACCAAGGGTTTTGCCTTAAAGTTAAAAGTGAATGCCCTTCACTTCTCTGGATTCTTTGCAACAATTAAACTGCACTTGTCACTTTGATTGTTTAGGAACACCCCATGAAGTTTCCATACGTGTAGGTATTATAAGGATTTGTAAGCTATTGAGGTTTACTTGTTACGAGAGAACGTTTCCACATGCCCTTTCCTGTATATAAATTGCCAATGTGTAATTGAATAGTGGATCTTACCCTTCTAGTTTACTATTTACAGGAGGAAGATCATTTCATTCACTATATGCTTTTATTACCATTGTTATTCAGACTCATATTCTGTGTTAAAATAATGTCAACAAAGGAGAGAATACAAACACATTCGCACTCAACCATTACTTTATTGTGAACTTGATGGATGCGATGTTTGTATTTTAATTTTTAGCTAGTTAAGCCAACGTGTCTCACATGGTTGCAGACCCAATTAATATTTAGGTGCGCTTATTATTTGTTCAACAATATCAGCTTCTAAAGGCAAGCAAAGTCAGAAGAGGAGCCTGGACATGAGACTTTGGTGATCCCAATTCCCAGCTAACCCCCTCAATAATCCTAATATACAAATACCTACATGAAAAGTGAAAACCATTAGGATTTAGGATGAACCAAAAAGCAAGGAAACTGAAATTAAATAATGCAATTGCTATAAAATGTTGCATTACATATAAACTACTCAGATTTTTTTTTTCTTTTTTTTTTTTTTTTTTCCATTTAAAGGGACTTTGGGACATTAATACTTTCAAGACATAAAACACCATATTTACACCCTCCTTAGATCAACAAAGAGCCTAAGCTGCAGCCAAACTCAAATGTTTACTCTCTTCCCCTCCTAAACTAGCCACAATACCATCCACGTCTTCCAACCCAACCCCAATGCACAGAGGGTTAGCTAAAGTCTTAATAGAATCATCTACTCCTTCCTGCGTTTGAGTCTTCAAAACCCTCACGTTAGGACCATCTCTGCATTTTCCCATGCATTTACACCCTACAACAGCACCTTCCACACCCATCACCCTCTCAAATTCTCCCAACAATGCTGCAGCTCCTGATTTCTTGCACTTATTACCCATGCAGACTTCAATCCTCGTAGCGGATGCTCCTCTAAAAGTGATACTTCCATTGATATGGCCAATGCTACCAAAGCCAAAACTGGTGCTAGTTTTAGTGCAGCATAAACCATGTTCCTCGGTTGCATTCCCTTCGCAAGTGGAGGGTAAGCTCGGAAGGGGCAATGTTGCTACTTGTTGAGAAAGTGGCTGCATGTCATCTACTTTCGTTTGGCTACGGGCTTCAGTTCTCAGGCGGCTCATATCAATTACCTCCCCACATTCACTATCGCTTGATTCAGATGACGATGATGAGGATTCAGATGATGATTCATGGTCAACCATGTTTTGCATCAGTTTGGTTTTTTGTTTGGCCTTCTCTTTTTTCCTCTTCCTCTTCATTTCCTTTTCCTCCT
Source organism: Ochetophila trinervis (assembly GCA_003254975.1). Lineage (NCBI taxonomy): Eukaryota > Viridiplantae > Streptophyta > Magnoliopsida > Rosales > Rhamnaceae > Ochetophila > Ochetophila trinervis. The sequence continues at coordinate 147,625 of QANX01006520.1, forward strand.
CTCTTAACTGTTCAAGTTGTTTTAGCAATACCTCTGAAGCTTCCTGAACACAGAGCAAACCATACATTTAATAACATGAATTTCACTAAAGTTTCAACAGCTAAAATTTATGATAACCTGCACCAAAGACATAGATATATATACACATATAACCACTCATTTTTCATAACATTGTAATCCAAAATTTACAACATAGTTTCCCTTTCCTGATAACCAGCTATTTCATAATAACAAAACAAACAGGATAAAAAACTCATCAAACAAATGGAAAGTCAGTTTATCCGGGAGTCAATTGAAAAGCAATAAAATCAAAATTAAAACACTGAAATACTTAATAAAGTTCCAAACTTCAAAATGATAAGGACCCATCAATCCAGTAACTCAAAGTTGAAGAGAAATCAAAAGGCTCCAAAGGATAAAAACCAATTGAATGTCTAAATAGAGCAGTTATAAATGCGCAAAACATATAATGAAATTGGGAAAGCATTTCCAAAGGGGAAAAAACGTTCATACTGGAGTCAGCTTGTTTCCAAGCTCCGCCACGAAACCCTCTTGAATATCCAAACCAAAACCGATCTCAGAAAGCGCGGACAAGTTGTTCGAAAACCTCCTTAGCAATTTCATCTTCTTCTTGGTCGGCAGCGCTCCCATAACCTTATCTTTCTTCTCCTTCTTCTTCTCTCCACACCTGGGACCAACATAATACTGTACGTGGGCGGTATCGCAAAACCCAGAATCCATGGCGGTGGAAAGCCTCTTGGGTCGGAAAGAAACTCCAGAGTTTCCGTGACCCAGAAGCCGAAGGTCGCCAACAGGCCGAGCACGGGGAGCGACAGATACGCCGGAAAATGGATTTGAAGGGTGGAGGGTATCAATTCCAGCGCCGGAGAAGGATGGAACCTGCCGGGAAATAACACCGGGAACTTCCATCGCTCTGCAGATTTCAACGCTAAAACTTCAGCCCCGTTAGTTCGCGTAAAGCCGCAGACCCTCTCCCCCCTATCTCTCTGTGTATGTGTGCGTAGAGAAACGGACAAATTGTTTATATTTTCCGGAGGAGCAATTTTATAAATTGTTTTGCCACGTGGGTGGCTTCGGTTGGTGTTCAATAACTTGATCCTACGTGGACTCTGCTATTTGCAGACAATCACAAGGCTCGTGACCGTTTTCCGTTGCCACGCTTTTTCCATCCCCACGCCATACGAATTTGGTCAATCTCCACTGTCCGATAGATTTTAACGGCCAAGATATACGCCAAGTGGCGCCACGTCTGATTCCAAATCGCAATTCGCTTTTTATTAGTGTTCGTCCACATCATTGCTCGTTCTCGTATGGTTGGGTCAGTCAGTCCTCGCACTCTGTTGGAAATGATTTGGGCTTGGGCCTAATGCAAAACCATGAGCATCTCCACCAATTCATTTCTTCTACATGACCCTTCTAAATTTTTTATTTTTTTTATTTTTTTATAAAGTTGACTAATCATATTAGGTAGTAGCTATTCCTATTAACTGTAATGCTATCTTTTCTTCCTCTAATCTTAGATCTCTTCCAAAAAATTTGAGTGACATTTATGTTGCTGATATTGCTGGAAGTTATAGTTTGTAATTCCCCTGTTTAGGGGCTCTTTTGTGCTTAATAGCAATTATGTTTTACCAAAAAAAAAAAAAGTAGCTATTCCTATTTGAATATTATATATTTATCCACTGTTGGAGGTTTAGACATTTCGGTTTTTCTAGGCTGTAGTCTTTCATTTTAGTTGTATATGGTAATATGCAATGTACGAACATATAATGTTAAGCATAATTCCAATAAGCAATGATGTCTGTGTAAGCCAAAGCGCACTTTCCCGCATCTAACCAGCACTCCTCGACATCAATATTTTTCTATCATCACATCGCTGGTTCGAGATGGGCAAAAGAGAAGATTAGGGTTTTCGATCATGGTTAGCTTCATCAGCGCTATTTTAATCAAATACATTTGTTAAAAATATTGGTACATGGAAGGAGCCTGTATATTAGATAGACCAACAAGAAAGGAAAAAAAGACAAATCCTGTGGGGTTTTATTTTATTTTATTTTTTTATAAAAATAAAATTATTTGGGTTCTAACCGTAGCTTGATTATAACAAATGGGTTAGCTACATTAAACGTAAGGATATATACTGTTACAGAGTGTATATATATAATTACATAATAAAATATTGTTCTCCATGCAAAATGGAGACTGGAAACACAGACGATTAATTAATAAGTGAACATTGTAGAGCTTTGGACATTAGGACATGCTGCTAGTTCATTAAAAGATTAGCCACATCATATCCATCTTCTTCCCCTTTTCAAGAAACATTTGCCAGGTTGCAAAGTTGCTGGACCTTTATCTTCAAGCCAATATTTTCCAAGTTTTGTAAGCGGTTGGTTGTTGTTAGAAGATGCTTCAGGGGCTTGTTATTGTTATGACGATGGTATACCAGCCAGTAACTCCCGGGAGCCTCCCAATTGTCCAGGAAACCGCTGTCTTATCTCTTCAAAGGCGCATAACGTTTCTGAATCGAGACCTCCAGCAAACTGCAGAATGCATGCCAGAAAACTGGATGTGAAAGGATTTCCATGGCATACAGAGAGGATACAAACTCTAGAGAATTTATACACAATCCTCATCTTTATGATAGAGCTTAAAAAGAAAGAACAGTTTCGGTTCGCTCAAGGCTTTTACCTGGTGAGCTCGATACGCAAACTTTACTCCTTGCAGCAGAAGAGATTCTTGACTGTATTCTCTATCAGAATTCTGAATGGATTCAAGCTCCAATGTCACTCTCTTCATGTACATTTTGGCCAGACTCATGGAAGCCTGCTTTATCTGTATAAATATGTATATAATTTTTCAATAAACCTCTTCTATAATAAACTATTTTTTGAAAATATACAAACAGAAATGAAACAATTTCTCTTTGTAAATATATATATATATATATATATATAAATGACAACTAAATAAAAACATTTTTATTTGTTTCCATTAAAATTGCATACCTTACTCACAATTCCTGAATCAAGCATCCATTCAGTTGGAATTCTGCATTCTTGATAAGAACGCAGAACTGAGTTTCGCAGTTTGATCAACCTCTGTATGCTTCGCTCCGACCTTGCATATGGAATTGAAAGAAAGAAATATAAAGCTCCAAGCAAAGAACCATGACAAGCTTACAAGTTCGTTAAACAAATAAAGCATAGTTCTTACTTGTCAAGTAAGCTGCCCATCTTCTTCAAGGAAGCTGCACATGGAATGTTGGTATCATCCTTAAAGGAAGAAATCTCTTTTTCCAACAATTTAAGCTCACGATATTCAATTGCAGCTTCTCGCATGGCATCAGCTTTCCGCTCAGGCCACTTAAAATGCTTTAAAACAGCCTGTTCATCAGCCTGTGAAAGATACAAAAGCAAATACAAAATAAAGGTTAGAGTTATTGGCAAAAACAATATATAAACAATTACCTAAATGCAGGCCTCGTCTTTTATAAACATTGATCATGAATTCTTCAATGTGAACCCTGTTACGGATATATTTTCTCTCAATATATAAATTTTAGACTTATGCAGCTTAACTGAACCAAAATATAACAGCCTTCCTTTGCAAGTAGCCATGGATTATCAGTAGAATTGGATTGGGACAATAAATTAGTCGAGTAATTCAACTAAAATAGAGAATCTAAAACAAGAAACTCAACTAACACAAAGTTCCTTGAAATGTGAGCAAAGTACTCAATTTTCTTCCACCTTATGTGATAGAAAATATTTCACCTTCAACAGGAGGAAAAGACCCCTTCACAGAAAACCGTCACCAGGCAACATGTTGCTTTGATATTTTATAGAAAACCTATGTGAATTAATATACCAGCCACCTAAATGATAATAATATACATACAAGGGAAAGCAGACTTGTCGTGAGATGCTATCATTCCATAGGTGCTTGTGACTTGTAAAAACCTTATGGACCACAACATATTAAGATTCACTTTGTTATAGGTCGACTATCTGTCCTCTAACTTACAATAAGTCTAGCAGTCCGAGTTGCTTCTAAGAAGACAAGACTTTTTACTGTATTGGTGGTCCAACAATATAGTTTAAAGGAGATATGCCTCTTCTTTTTAGATATACCTCTTCTTTTTAGATATCCAAAGGAAAAAAGAAAAAAGAAAAAAAAAACCAAAATGAATGGAGAGAGAAGTTTGGGGAGAAAAAGGTACCAGCGATAAGAGTTCTGCATCGAGCCAATCCACAAATTTCACGACATCTTCAATATCCATATAAGATGCAGCCAGCACCTTCTCAATGAGGCCATTGATGAACTCTCCTTTGGTTTCAATGTCAGATTTTATCTGGTCAAGATTATCAAATGATAACAGTTTTAAACTTAAGGATAAGACACATTATGCAGAAACAAATTAAGCAAATCCATGAGGGAAATACTAGACCCTTACCGCTAACAAATGAGCTGATCGATTTTGGATTTCTCCAACTATGCTATTATGTGCACTAAAAGCGGCTGGTTTATGATGATGATGATGATGGTTTCTTGATCCTGCAGAATCCTTGTTTCCCTCTTGCTTTGTCAATGAGTGATAGAATTGTAAAAGAGTTGAAGGCTTGCGAGAGGTAGTTGGTCGTGCTGAGGCCCGAGGTGGAGGCGGGGGTGGCGGGGGCAGAGGTGGCAGAGGAGGTGGTGAGACTTGGTCCTTCCCGTCTACGTTAGCACCTTTGGAACTCCTATCAACTGCTGGTGGTGGTGGAGGAGGGGGTGGCAGGGAAAGGGAAAGGGAGGGCCTTTTGATAATGTTTGCCTCATTTTTAACGACTGAGCGGTCTAGTTTATTGGCAATCAGTTTCTGAATGTCTTTAAATTTAGGACTCTGGTGCTCTCCAATTGACTCCCTCTACATCCAAATGACAATAATAATAAAAATTCTAAACATCATCGTTGAGACAGGAAATAAGCTAAGAGACAGAGAAAGGCAGTTCCTTTTTTTCTCATTTCTCTTTTTTCCCTTCTCCAAAATTCAACAGTTTGTTTTTTCATTGAACAGAAAAAAGGCAGCAAAAGCCTCTTGACTAAAAAAATAAAACAACCACAATTTCATAAAAATTAAAGTCCTTACCAGGTCAGGTCTGCTAAGAGCTTGAATCTTTGCTTCAGCGGCGGCAAGATCCTGAGAGAGCTTATGGTTCTGCGATTGAAGCTCCATATTGAAGCCTCGAGCTTTATCCAACTCTGCCTTCAAGTTGAGCATTTCAGACTCCAAATTCAGAATCAAACTCTGGCTCATATCAAGCTTCTCCTGGAGAGCCTCCAAATTCTTGTTGCCGTTCCCATCCGATTCTGGTGGGTCATCCTCAATTTTCTTCGAAGTGGGACCCACAGCCAAAGGTCGTTGCTGGCGGCGTGGGCGAGCAAATTGCTCAGCAGCAACAGCAGGGCGGTATCCATGCCGACCCACAGCGGCTTTAGATTCGTCGAGTTCCCGACCCTTTTGAGATCCCAAAGGCAAAGGTGGTGCTTGTGGATTTGGTTGCTCTGCGGAAGATTTCGGCTCCTGCTTGCTCGCCCCGACTGACCTCCGAACCTTATTACAACTTTGGTTGTGGTTCGCATCTGGGGACGATACCCATTTTGCTCTTGGGTTTGATGGTCTTGGCGACAATGGCGAGTCTTTGAGTTTCGAAGACGCTTTGAGGCGAGATGGAGTGTTTGCCTGCTGCGACATTCTTAACTTGGTCCTTCTTCCTCACACTGCAAAACAAACTCTTTACTTCAAAACTTCTTTGTTTTAGAATTCATAGGCAAAACAAAACAAGCAGCAAAATCTTTGCCTTCTTTCAATCTATTGCGAAGCATCCCCAAACGGAGGACAACATAGTACAACGTACGCATCTATGTTTTATATTTATATTTTATTTATATAATATACTAAATTTTTTAATTTTTTCAACTGAGAAAGATAAACCTTTTTGGATAAAAACAAATAGAAGCGCCACGTACATATCCCAATTTTTATTCCTATTTCAATATAATTACCACAAATATTTAATCTTGAAAGAAACGGCCAATTTATTCATGAAAAACACCCTTTATTATTTCCTGACGTTTTTTTTTTTTTTTTTTTTTTGAAAATGACCCTGCAGTGTGTAAAGAAATCTTTGAAACTGTCAGGATTTTTGCGTTTTTTTCTTTCTTGTCAGTTTTTTCTGCATTTAACAGCTGAAAACATTTATCTCCTTTTTTTTTTTGTAAAAGAAAACATTTATCTCCTTAAAGGTGTGTTGTTGAACATGTTTTTAGAAACATTCTATTTCCTAAAATAAAAATGTTGTTTCGTCATTAATTATGAGTTTATGACCACTTATTTTAATAAAGTCGTTAAAATCGACAAAAAATAAATAAATATAAATTTGAAAAAAATTAATTTAATACTTTTTAAATATATATAAATTCTTTGCCTATTTATCAAAATTTTAATAATTTTTTTTAGTAAAAATAGGGCCACCTGATTTTTTTTTTTTTGATTGATGATGGATGTTTTGATAGCCATGAGAGACAGAGAGAGAAAGAGAGATCAGAGATGGGTCCGTGATATATACTGACAAGCAGACAAAGTAATCATTATTAAGTCGAAAATTAGGAGATTATGATTCATATATCATTCAAGTTGTCTTTCAAGCTCAATTTGCTCCACTATGGCTTGTTTGGTTACATGTCACAATGAATGGAAAGCCATGACTACGACAAACTCCAATAGCCTTTTCTTTTTTTTTCCTTTTCTTTAAAAAAAAAAACATGGGGTTGGTGAATGTAACCATTATGATTACTAAAACTATTATAAGCTTGATTTGTTGATTGTCTTCTTGTAAACATTATGATAGCCTAATAAATGTTATATTGTCCCTCAAAGCTTTTGAAAACTGAACAGTATTTTTTGGGGTAATAAAACTGAAACAGTCCTTGTTACGCTTATTGGCAGTAATGGTTTCCACCATATAGGATGCATATATATTATTTGCAAACACAGAAAATAGACAACAAAACAAAACTCTTTTAGCAATTATATGTATGGTAATAACCTAATTGTCATTTGATTACGATTTACGAAGGAGAAAGAGTGAAAGGAAGAAATAAAGAAAAGGAAATAAGGTTATTGATGATATGATTATATATATATATTTTTTGGGTGAATTATTGACAATATGATTAAATCAAGTCCATTAACAGAAATTGACATTTTTAAATATAATTTTAATGAGATAGCTCTTCAAAGCTTCTGAAATAGACCCTAAAGATTATTTTCTATAAAATTATTGAGCGAGCCATTGGTGCGTAGCTTTTGAACTGTAGCTTGTATATTATAATTCACCATACATTCTAGATCGATGTTGACAAAGAAAAATTAATGATCATGTATAATTATTCATGAATGATATATACAAAGAAATTTTACTATATATTTTGGTTTTTAATTTTATTTTATAATTTCGGTACTTTGCAGAGCTATTTAATTGTCAAATATATATAACCCAGTACCAAATTATTAAAATACGTATCACCAAGATACCTACCTTTTAGAGACGTAGACTTTGACAGTGCAAAAAGGGTAAAAGTTGTAAAAAGCGAAAGCCTTAAGAAAAGGAATTAGAAGGGAATAACTTTAGGAGCTAAACGGTCTCAATTCCTCAAAGTTTGATGGGGGTGATTTTTGCACACATTCTCTGTATTTCATATCTAAAAGTTGCAATTTTCCAATTGCTTAGAACATAAAAAAGGAATGAAAAATTTATAGGCAAAAGGTAAGAATTCCCGTGGGTTAGTTTTTGTTTGCTTCAACAGTACTCGGTTGCTTTTACTGCACAAGCCCATAGAGATCACTGGCAAAGATGACAAATCCTTTCATTTACACACAGCAAGTTTCACAGGACTTATATATATATAATATATATAATCCAAACCCACCATATATAAAACTGGATCTAAAACATATAATATGATCAAGGTGTATATATGTGTGTGTGTGAGAGAGCATGCATAAAAAGACACAAATGGACTAGTCATATATGCAACCATACCTTACTTGACGCTCTGAAAAATGTGTTGATGATGCTTTTGGTTTTATTGTAACGAGAAATCCAAACCCTGTTTGGTTATACTAGTATTTAATCTCTGCCATGGAATTGGACTGAAAGAGCTGTCATAGTTTTGATAATTGATATGCTTCTTACATCCCATGCCACGTGGGTGGGCTTGCAATTGCATGCTCTGTTTGTAACTTCAGAGGCTTAGCAGCGGAGCTGATATACACAGAAAGCAATACAAAATAGTATCGAACGGACCCGTGAAACTCCAACTCTAAGCAAACATATATATCGCACTGTTATATGCTTTGCAAGTTTCCAAAAATTACAAGCATGTGAAAGTGAGTGCGATCCATGACTTATGTATTGTGAACAGTGAATCTCTGCGATTTCCATATAAACCTTACCGCATACAAATGTGGATATACAGAAGCTCTGCTTTCGTGCCACATAAGGAGTCTTTCATTGGATCACATGTTCGATCATTGGATCACATGTTCGATGTTAATTCCTCTATTTGAGCATATCTGATAGAACGTAGATTGTTAAAATTTACAATCCAGATAAGCATATATATATATTTTTTTGAAAAAATACTCTTTAATGAGAATATCTATAATGAATGTCGAACTGACGTGACTTTGACATTGTCAATGTGAATATCTACTTATAGAAACTCTGTCAGACATTATCAAATTTCTAAAAAATAATTTTTTTTGTAAAAATCTGAGTTGCTGAAAAACTAAAAATACTTAATAAAATATATAATTAATTAATAACTATAAATAATCTTTGTGCACATTATCATTAGAGAACAATTTTTAAATTGATTGTGCATTTATGCCATATAAATTTAGATAGTGTTTATTTTTATGCTACATATACAGCAATCCACATTTTTTTCATTGGAAATGCATTATGGCGAAAGCCATTCATTACATATATATTTGGGGTCACTTTTTTTTTCCTTTTTTTTTGTGGGTTCACGAACAGTTTTGTAATTTCAGAATTTTTTTGGTGGATATTGTAATTTCAGAAATTAATAACCATATATAAGAAGTACAAGTCCAAATTAAAGGCTACCGTTTGTAGAAATAGAAAGGCTGCCTAGGCAGATTGTATCTTACATTGATTCGACCAAATAACATAAAAGTTTCAATCATGAAGAACCAGAGGAAAAACAAAAAAACACAAACAAAAAGTTAAAGTACCTTAAAGAAATTGAGCCATCTCCTTAATCTCTTGCTGTAGACTATATAATTATATAACATATTTCCTTCTAGCTCTTCCAGATTTGCATAATAATCAAATCTCTCTCTCTCTCTCTCCCCTTATCAATCTGTCAGTATTTCATTGTAGCAGAAAATTTCATAAAGGAAATAGGGAGAAGACAGGAAAGAATTAACACCTTAAAAAATGTTGAGTCAAATACTCTTTCTAATAATGAGTTTTAGCTGTGCTTTAGCTTATTATGATGATTTGTCTGATCAGGAAGCTTATAAATTTGCTTAGAATAATTTTGCATATCTGTTTTAGATTACACGTTAACGGTTATTTTTGCTTTGCTTATTGTATGTGATTTTCATATTTGGTTATTATTAGTATTTTAATAAAACTTGCTTGTTTAGCTTTGAATAGGAAGTACTACTTGAGATGCTACTCTCTAAGCTCTTCAAGTAAATCATTCTAATTATATAAACTACAATACTAGTGTCTGCATAATATAATGAATGACCAATCAACTACTAGCTTGCTTGATATAAAGTAGGAAAGGAAAGCCTAGAATAAAGGGTGTTAACCTTTGAAGGAAAAAACATAACATATAATATATACACACGCACACATTGATTAAGATTATTTTTTATAATCAAATTAGCTTGGAGAGTTTTGTGTTGGAATTAGTTGCAACTTCATATCACATGAGGTGTCATTTGTTGCTTTGATTATGATGTGTATTTTGTTGCCATCTTTCATTATATTAATTGATGACTACCAAATTTCACGTGCTTAATATAAGGCTTTTGTATAATGAGAGGAGGTTGACAACCTTTCACTCGTCTACTTCTCCTTTCTCCTAATTCTTTCGGTTAGCGCCTATAAAAATTAATTGTTGCTTGACGTTTGAGGTATACGTCGACCTCCTTTTTATATTTCACATAATGGGTTCCAATTCAACTTTGTTAAATAAGTAATAATCACAACATCCTCAACTCAGCTCGAGTTATACATCTATTATAGGCTAACTTTTGATGAACAAAAAACCAACCAGGTGAAACAGAAATTATTGATACCTTTCTTTTTATGTGATTTTTTAATGGTTTTTTTTTTTTCTTCCTGCTAACTGTTTCTTTTGAATTTGCAGTGGGTATCAAATGGATTTGTTGAATTCTAGCTCATGGAAAACATAGTGGAGGAGGAAGAGCAACAAGTGTAGGACTACATATATATATATATATATATATCTTATTTTTTTATTTATAATTTAATTTTAGCTTTTAAATTTTATACGTGAACATAACAAATATTAAATATATTTTATTATAGCTTAATTTTATATATATATATACACTTATTGGATCCCAAATCTCTAAAATTTACAAAGAATGATAATTTTTTTTTTTTGATTTTCTCAATGATTGGAGAAATATATATGGGTCCAAAAGAATTTTGTGTAATAAATCTGTCACTGTGCCGTGTCAGTGAATATTGTTGGAGAATTAAGGTATATATGTCACTATCATATGGTAGAACTATCCTAGCTACAGGGATTGTGGATACCATGAGAAGTTCAATATGGAACTTTAACATTACCCCATTAGTACTAATCCAGCATAATGGTCTAAAGAGTAAAATATACTCACTTTTCCAATAATAACAAAACCAAAATATCATGTGGTGGGGGTTCTTAAATCAAATCCAAAAATAGTTGATAAATATTGGTGGTGGGGCTGGATTTTAGTGCTAGATACAAAATTCTAATTCTTATTTGATTTGTCCCCCTTTTCTTCTAGGGATTCATATTTGTGAGCTTTTTGAGCCTTTGACAGCACGAAAAGGTGTCAAATGAAGCAGGAATCAATGGTTTTGCACCTTGAAAGCAGAACTAAAAGGAAAAAAGAAGAAGAAGGGGACTTTAAAGTGCATTATTGAGGTTTGTGATAGGTAGTGGGTCAGATCAGGGGTAGGCAGATGGTTATGTTTGATGGCAATGGCAGTCTCCATCAACAGCCAATCAATATGTTTCTTAACTACTCTATTGAATTAATGGAAGAAAGAGAAAAAAGAAAGCTTTGCATTTGATTTCTTTAATTTGTCTGGATTTTGTGCTAGCTTGCAAAACAAGTTGTTTTTTTCTTTTCGTTTTTTTGACAAGGGATACAATATAAAAATTGTATTTATTTTTTGATGAAATTTTTTCTTCTTCATTTACGTTATTCAGTTTTAGTAATTTAGATCTCTCAGCTCTCATCTTTAAAATAAATAAAAATGAGAGCTAATTCATGTCAAAACTAAAATCATCAATAAGATGACAAGAAACAAAATAAGAGAAGATTGATTTTTATTAAGGAAATTAAAGTTAATTTTGCATTTCTTTCTGATGGAACAGCCCCACTAGAGAAGTAATAGCTTTTTTAGTCTTTCAGCTTAACCATAGCTATATTCCTCTTCCTGGAATTATAAGGTGTTACAAATTTCATCAAAGTTAACAAGATGTTTGGATTTATATTCTTGATGGTGATTGAACATTAAACTCTCTAAAAAAATCAATGTTTTCTACTATACCCACTGCAAATTAACATGGACAGCACAAATAGTTAAAGCTTTGCCATTATGATTGAACTATATATTTCTCTTCCTCCACTACACAAGTTTAAATTATCCTTCCAAGAAAGCTAGTTTAGGCCTCATATTATGAGTTTTTTATTTTAATGAGGTTACATTTGATAAAAAAAAATGGAAGAATTAATCTTGTAGAGTAGGAGTAGACATATATGTATGAAGAAAGAACATTCCTAAGCTGAGGCAGTTGCATGTAAAGCAGCCAAAGAAGCATAAATTCCATTCTTTATACTGATTAGAGTATCATGGTTTCCCTTCTCTGCAATCACTCCATTCTTCACCACTGCAATTAAATCTGCACCCTTGATTGTTGACAACCGATGAGCCACTACAATCGTTGTTCTGTTCACCATGACTCGGTCCAATGCATTTTGAACAAGTCTCTCGGATTCAGCATCGAGAGCGCTGGTAGCTTCATCTAGTAATAGTATTTTTGGTGCCTTCACTATGGCTCTTGCAATGGCCACCCTTTGCTTCTGTCCACCAGACAATTGGACACCCCTCTCTCCTACTATTGTATTGTACCCCTTTATAAAATTTTCCAAAATAATATGTTAATTCAAAAAACATGGAAAGATGATTAGGAAGAAAGAAGAAAAGTGAGTGAGTTGTTCATAGATCACTCATTTTGTTGGACCTGTTGTAAACTGCAGATGAACTCGTGGGCATTTGCCAACTCTGCTGCTGCTATGGTTTCAGCTTCTGTTGCATCTCCTTCCTTTCCATATGCAATGTTGGCTCGGATGGTGTGGTTGAATAACACAGGCTCTTGGCTCACCAGGCCCATCTGCTGCCTCAACCACTTCAGTTGCAGCTTTCTGATTTCTATTCCATCCAGCGTAATATGACCTGAATCCGGGTCATAAAATCTTTGCAACAATGATATTACTGTTGATTTTCCACTCCCACTTTCGCCAACAAGAGCAACTGTCTGATTAACATGATTTTAACTTGTAAGTTTCTAGGATATCAAAAACCAAAGGGATGATCCAAGGATTTCAAATTACCTTGCCAGAATGAATAGCTAAGCAAAGGTCCTTGAATATCTGTTCATCAGGTCTAGTGGGGTACGTGAAACTGACACTGCAAAACTCAACCTCTCCCTTTACATTTTCTATTGTTGTTCCTGAGTCATCACTAGAGTCTATTTTTGATTTCCTGTCAAGAATTGCAAATATAGACGCAACAGCGCTCTTTGTTTTACCTGTATCAGGAATCATGGAGCTTGAATAAGAAATTGCAATTGCCATCATAGTGAGTGCAAAGAAAACCTGCAATCCAAGAAATTGAAATCTTATCACAATGGAGAAGCCAAGGAAGAATATAGCTATCCAAAAAGTTGTTTAATATGTGAAACAAGGCAGAAGATGAACTTACTTGGAAAACATTGGAGAACTCTGTCTTGCCATCTGCAACAAGTAGAGCTCCAGCATAGAAACTGCATGCATATACAGAGTAAAGCAAGAAGAATGATAGCCCAAAACCTATCCCACTAGTTACACCTTGACTTATCCCTTTCTTCATAGTTCCTTCACATTTCTTCTCGTACAGTTCCATCACCTTCTCTTCAGCACAAAAAGATGCTACGGTTCTAATACTCCCTACTGCATCATTTGCTATTTGACTTGCCACCTCGTACATTTTCTGCAGCCAATTACAGTTTCATTAATGAACAAAACAAATGAGTTATCTGAATAAATATTGTGGCATATTGAACAGTTTCATTCATTTTTCAAATAGATATTATTTTCTCTCATCATTTGAATTGAATGCTTTGAAGTGAATGTTGTTTTCATTCTTTTGCAAAGTTTGGGCTATGGAATGAACCTTTGCATCTGCACTGAATCCTGTCATGAACTTCATTTGAGCGTATCCATTTAGTCCTTGTAGAGGTAGCATAACAAGGATTATGAGTGCCACTTGCCAACTTGCTGCAAATGCAACAACCAAACCTGCAACCGCAGTTGCACTATTCTGAACTAGTAAAGCAAGAGCATCTCCCACCAAACTCCGCATAGAAGCTGTATCTGTAGAAAGCCTTGCACCAATAGCTCCGCTTGAGTTCTCAGCTTCGTCAAACCAACTTACTTCCATAAAAACCACTTTCTCAAAGCACATTGATCGAATTCGTCTTATTAACCTACATCCTGCCACACCAAAAAGGAATGACTTTGATGGACTTAGGAATAAAGATACGACACCAAGGCCAACAAAGGTTAATGCCCAAAGGTTTGAATCCTTTTGAATTTTATCTAAAGGCTCAAAATAAGTTTTGACTACTTTGGAGAGCACTACTCCATAAGCTGGAAATACCATCCCTGATATTACTGCAAGTATAGAGCCTGAAAGTAAAATTGGGATCTCTGGCTTATTAAGAAGTGCTAGGCGGCGAAGTGACACTTCTTGAGGTACTTTGACTGGTGCTGATGCCGAAGTATTGGGTTCTGCAGCTGATGTTTCAAGGGTATTGATAGCAGTTGGGCCAGCAAATGAAATTGAAAATGAGTGACCACTACAGTTCCCAATTCCAGATGATTCCCGGCTTATGGACCGTGATAAAGAAAACCTCTTACTTAAATTCCTCTCTGAGTGCAGGATATGTATGTCTTGATCAATGAAAGAACCTTGGTCTGACGCACTTTTAATTTCTTGCAATTGTATAAGCTGGCTGTATGCTCCGTCAAGATCCTTTATTAGTTCTGAGTGTGGTCCTGTATAATTGAAAACAAATGAAAACTTATGATGTTTTTATGTCTAAAGAATAACAGAAGGTCAATGAAGAGCTATAATTGGCATACAGACAGACATTGAAATCTAGTTTACTACAACACAATTATAAATAAGTGACAAAATGAGAAATTACATTGAGATTTGATAGACTGGTTTTGCATGACCATGAGAAAGTGAGAGAGTGTGTAAGTGAACCAAGACTAGTACTTGCAACTTGCAATAATCATGCATAGTAAGGTTGGACAACTCTGAGTACAATACAATAACTAGAGAAAGAAACTAGAAACAAGAATTGCACCTTTCTCCACAATTTTTCCTTGATGTATGACAGAAATTGTATCAGCATTCCTTACTGTGCTCAAGCGGTGGGCTACAATGACAGTTGTTCGGTTGATCATAACTCTATCTAGTGCCTCTTGTACAACTCTCTCAGATTCTGCATCAAGTGCACTTGTGGCTTCATCCAAGAGTAAAATTCTTGGATCTTTTAGAATTGCTCTAGCTATTGCAACTCTCTGCTTTTGGCCCCCAGAGAGTTGAGTTCCATGTTCACCAACCATTGTGTCTAGACCCTAAATGCATAAATACCAAGATCACATATACTGAATGTGCAAAGAAGCAAGTTACCAAAAGCCAGAAAAATGCATGTCAAATGTTAAAAGTAAAGTATTAACCTGGGGAAGTTTATCTATAAATTTAGCGGCATTAGCAAGCTCAACAGCAGCCCTTATTTCTTCAGCAGTTGCACCATCCTTCCCATAGGCAATATTATCTCTAATGCTAGAAGTAAACAGCACAGGTTCTTGACTCACAAGGCCTATTTTCTGTCTAATCCATTTCAGCTGGAACTCTATGAGGTTTGTACCATCTATAAGGACTTCACCAGCCTGAGGGTCATAGAATCTCTCAATCAAACTGATCACTGTAGATTTGCCACTTCCACTCTGTCCAACCATAGCAGCAGTTGTACCACTAGGAATTGAGAGAGAAAAACCACTAAAAATTTGTTCATATGGTCTTGAAGGATAACTAAAGTAAACGTCTCTTAGTTCTATGTCTCCACGAATGTCATCTAATCGTTTCCCGTTGTTGTCATAAGCATCTATCTCTGGCTTCCTGTTTATTGAGTCAAACATCTTAACAGCTGCAGCTTGTCCAGCAGCAAATGCACTCATACATGGAGATGCCTGCCCAAGAGACCTGCAAAATTTTGTCAAAGTAAATATTTCAAATTTTTGGTTGGTAGTAATAGGAAAGAATAATTGGATCTGGATTTCACTTTTTTGAAAAACATACACAAACATGCTAATCTCTCGACTGCTAAATGGATAAAAAGTTAATAAACCAATAAAAATCATGGAATTTAAAGCTGAAGTGAAACTTACGATGAGCCAGTCAACACAGCAAACATTATATTGATAACATCTCCAGGAGAGTATCCTTCCTTAGCTATCATTTTTCCACCATACCATACAGCCAAAGCATAACTTCCAAACAAAGTATACATAATAACCCCAAAACCCAGCCCAGATATGAGGCCCGATTGCACGCCAGATTTGTAAGCCGTTGTTATTGACTTGTTGTAGTTATCTATCGCTTGTTTCTCTCCTACGAAAGATGCAACCTGTTTGGGGAGCATTCAACATTGATATAATTGAAACATTGAAGGAGTGAACACTTAGCAGTCCCTAAGCCAAGTATACATACAGTTCTGATTGAACCAATGGTTTGCTCTACCACGGTTGCAGCTGCTGAATAAGCATCTTGTCCACGGGCAGCCAGCTTCGCCATAGCTAGACCCATGATTGCACCAGAGATTCCAAGAACAGGAATTGAAGATATCATAACAAGGGTGAGAAGCCATCCTTTGGAAAATGCTATAATGAAGCCTCCTAAAAATGTTGCTCCTAATTGAAGGCACTTTCCTACCTGAAACAGGAAAATTGAAGAATACAATGAATTTTCGACTTGTCATGTTTTTAGCCTACTAATGGAGTTTGTATGCTGTTTATCATAAATACCTTCTCAGCCATGGCATCTTGAATAAGCACAGTATCACCTGACATCCTCTCAACAATTTCTCCAGCGTTAGTTTCCTTATCAAAGAAGCCAACTTCTTGCCTCAATATTGTTTTCAAGTAAAGATTTCTTATTCTTGCAGCCTGTCTTTCGCCAGTGACCATCCAGCAAGCCACCTCTGCAATATATGGATTTCTAAATTTCTCACAAGAAAACTATTCGTCGAGCCATACATGCATACATACATATACACCTGCATACATATGCATATTGTAAATTTCATCTGCAAGGGAATTCCTTGTACTTACGTAAAAATGAAGCGACAGAAGTCCCTAGAGCCAAGTATACAAAGTGCACAGCTACCTGATGATATCATTCATCAAACTGTTAATAACTAGCAGTAGCACAGCTACTAATATTAGATACAGAGAATAATATAAATAACATAAGGCTTGTTCAATGTTGAAATTTATTGATGGAAGGGGCACGGCTTTTGAGCGAGTGAACTGAAGATGGCAGAGAACCCAAATAAAAGTAATTGTTGAAAGCTTAAAAATTGGAACTCAAAATTCTGGTGCTCTTGGATACAACAGGACTCAGAATAATCTATATTTTTCATGTTCCGTCTGGAGCTAAGCTCTACAACAACTACAGATGTTTTATCAACAAAGATGAGCAACTATCAGTATTTAGTATAGCAGCATACCTTGGAAACTTCACGAACCACTTCTTTTGTGTTACCATTGCCTCCAAAGGAATTAACTAAATTTCCAAAAATAAGTGTCATGAGAGGCATGGACATCCCATTTACAATAGCTCCAGCTGTGCCAGCAAACATAAGTAGGTAATCCAAGGAGTCAGCAAATGAGAAGAGTTTGTAATACGGCACTGAATTTCTGCTTCTAGTTCTATCCATCCTCTTGCTTGTGTCTTGCTCATTTCTGATGTTTTCTGCTTCTCTTTTGGAATCCATGATTGAGAAACCACTTGTTTGTGCAGTTGCCTGCTCTGTATCCACGACTCCATTCAAAGTTTTCTCCTCAGCCATGTTGTTTTAGAGAAATTGGATATAGAATTGGATCAGAGATACAGGTTAAACATTTCTGGTTCAAGTGAGCAACCCATTAGAACAACGAGAATTAACAAAATAGTTACTAATTTTAATGATTTATCGATTCAACAAAAATGAGATGATTGACTATAGTCACTGAAACAGCGGTATTACGTAATGTTAGTTAGGAAAGTAGTTGGAGATATTTATTTAGCTACTTAAATAATTTCATTAGAGTTTCCATATCAGATAACAGTTAAGAAAGTAATTAAGCCTAATTCAAGCAGCACAGAGAGAGAGAGAGAGAGAGAGAAGTGCAGTTGAGGTATAATGTGTGAAAACAAAAGTACAATTATATATATATATATATATGTTGGAAAAAAGTTACATTGAAATTCAGATGGAAGAAGGTTTCACCAACAATGTCATTGTCAAGTACAGACTACGTTAACAGGAAACTTTTTTGATATAAAATGTTGATGAAAATGAAAATCTCACACAGCGTTAGAAGATAGATGAAGTGTATCTCCTCCTCACAGTCACACAAACAATGGAAACATTGATAACATGAAACTTGGGATTTTAATAAATAAGTGTTCAGAAAAAGAAGAAGAAAAAAAGTTTCCATCTGATACAAGCTAAGCATGCAAAAAAAAAAAAAAATTGCTTTGAAGTAGAATTCACCAAGTGATAAAAAATAACTACTATCCTATTAGCTAATACTGCTACCACCTTGTGGGAATTGGGAAAATGGATTGCTGGCGATCCTATTAGCTAGAGCTTAACAAACTTTGCTTTTTATAGTTGAATTCAAAACTACTTCTAAACCAATTCCGCTTTGCTTGGACTGAACACAAAAATCAAAGTTTTGTTATTAAAGAGAGAAAACAATGCTTTTTCGTCACTTTAATTTTCTTTGACGTTATGATTTACCACCATCATATTATCTGTCCCCTCTCATTTTCTTGGCTTTTATTCGTCAAGGTTGCCAACATATGGGACCACATATATATCACATGTTTCAGCAAATCTGAATCCGATTCTGGTGGGTTTCATATACTATTCGCCAATATGTTAAGCACGTCCTCTGATGATAGATAAGAATAATACGAGATTAACAAGCCGGTAGGATTTTTTATGAACTAGTTTAATTTTTATTAAAAATAGCATAAAATTATATGGATGTGCATATTTTATGGTCCATGAGCTTCATTTGGCAAAAAGAAAAGTGGAGTGCAAGACACTACTACAGAAAATAATTCTATACAATATGAGAGAGAGTGCAATATATTTTTTGCAGCATTTCCATGAAGGGAAAAAAGAAATGAGATCAAAATTATTGCTTATAATTTCAATTAACTTTTAGTTGGGACTACTTTTCTGCAGCAGATTCTTTGATCCAAATATCACTCTGCTATATGCATTTTAGCAAATTATTTTCAACTTTTTTTTCTGATTAAACAACTTTTATTATTCCAACTTTCACAGCGAATATGGCGCCCCACATATATATATATATACATATAAAAATGATAATTCTACGGAATATAAGACTACCAAACATAAAAATCACAAAAAATATTTAGACACGACAACTTTATCTGTGAATAGAATGTTTAATTTCTTCATTTAACGTGAATAAAGCCAAATCATTGCTCTCTTTTGAGTTTGTGTGCTGTACTTAAGCATCAAATCTCGAATAGTTCATTGATTTTGTACCTAAAAGTGAAGCTAAGATCTATTTGTCTTTGATGTTCGCAAAAGGAATCTCTCTAGCTAGCTGTGTCAGTGTGGAAGATAAATTGTTTCTAAACTGGGGATTTTTTGACATATATAAATTCTGTCAACCATGTAAATGAAGTTGATAAATGCCAAATTTGCTTTCTATCGCGAGGTAAATCGATCGGTTTGCTTCTTTGACTTTCTTTATTCTATTTTATATTTGTCAATGAAGTAATCCATTAGGTACTTGCTTTTACAATTAACGGTCATGTTGCACAGAAACATAGTACATATATTAAAAAAGAAAAAGAAAAAGAATAATGTTCCGACTATACATGCGCAGCGTTTCTTAAGGAAGAAAATATATATCCTAAATCCTAATGGGGTCTACGTGTCAGGACAAGAAAGTTCATGTGGCGTGAATCACAACATTTCGAATGTGAATTGCTGAAATTTAAAAATAGATATTATTTAAATTTATATAAAATAATTATATATTTAAGTTAAAAATTATTATTCAATAGTAATATACATAAAAATTATTTTTAGTTATTAATTAATTATATATTTTATTAAAGTATTTTTAGTTTTTTAGCAAATTGAATTTTTAAATTTTTTTTATTGTTTTAGAAATTTGACAATGTTTGATAAAGTTTTCAGAAGTAGACATTCACTTTGACAATGTCAAAGCCATGTTAGCTCGACATTCATTATAGACATTGTCATTGGAGTGTTTTTTATATTTGCTTATATAACATATTAATTTTAACAATGCATATTCCATTAGAGATGCTTTCATATGACATCCTCCAATTGGATAATGTTAATTGCTAGGGTTAAATCACACTGAAACTCCAAGAAAAATTAAGGCATTAATTTTTTTTTAAATAATATTATATCCAGAATAAAGATTTGATTCATAATGATTTAATTGTCCATAAAAAATAAAATTATTTGTAACTAATAATATTTAATCTATATTATTCATAATCAATAATATTTAAATTTTATAACGAATAATATCTTTAAAAATTTCAATAGAATTTCCCAAATAAGAAAAAGCTATCTATGACTATGAAGGCATCAAATTCGGGACTTTGCTGATCAACAAATAGTAATAATAATCTTAATTGAATTTTGATATCTGTACTTTAAATTAGAGGAAAAGTTTTCTATCTGGGGTTAAATCACACTGAAACTCCAAGAAAATTTAAGGCATTAAAAAACATGTTTGTTTTTTAGAAGCCAATGAGATAGCTCATCCTCCAACAGTAAATATCCACCCACCGGTAGATTTATTGTCACTGGCACTACTAATCCAACTAGCATCTGAGTATCTTTCTAGTACAGCTGAATAAGTAGAATAAAATAAACCTAAATTTATAGTTCTTTTAAGATAGCCAAGAATTCTGGAAATTGCTTTCCAATGGTCTGTACTAGGAGTACTTGTATATCTTGAAAGCTTACATACTGCAAATGTTATATCTGGCCTTGTACAATACATAGCATACATCATGCTGCCTATTACACTAGCATACTCAAGTTGTGCAACTGCTCTGCCAGAATTCTTAAAAAAAATTAATACTTGAATCATAGGGGGTATTTGCTTCTTTTATATTTAAATGATTAAATTTAAAAAGCATTTTCTCTTTGTAATGAGACTGACACAATGCATAACCCCCACTGTGTTTTTTAACTTTAATTTCTAAAATAGTATCAACTTCATTTAGATCTTTCATGTTGAAACTTGAAGTTAAATACTTTTTAGTCTCATAAATACCTTCTAAGTTTGTACCAAAAATTTGTACATCAACATATAGGCAAATAACTACACCAAACTTATTAGTTAATTTAGAATAAATACATTTATCAGAATTATTATGCCTAAATCCATGTGAAATGATCACATAATCAACTTTTTCATACCACTGCTTTGGTGTCTGTTTTAAACTATACAATGACTTTACTAATTTACAAACTTTTGTTTTATTTTCGGGCAAAACAAACCATTCTGGTTGTTCCATGTAAATTTCCTTATCAAAATCACCATTTAGAAAAGTAGTTTTAACATCCATTTGATGGACATGTAAATTATTAATAGATGCTAAAGCTATTAACACTCTAATAGGTGTAATTCTAGCTACAAGTGCATATGTATCAAAATAGTCTATTCTTTGTTTTTGTGTAAAACGTTTGGCAACCAATCTTGATTTAAAAGTTTGAATAGACCCATTAGTGATAAATTTCTTTCTAAATACCCATTTACATTTTATTGGTTTAGAGCCCGGTGGTAAACCCACTAATGTTCAAGTTGGATTAGAAAATAATGAATCTAATTTCATCATATATAGCTTCTTTCCAAAAAGCTACATCTCTCGAAGCCATTGTTTCATTCCAAGTTTTAGGATCTTCTTCTATATTTAATAATATGGGTATTTTTCTTAGAACATTTTTGCTATCTCCTTCCACTAAGAAAATAATAGATTTGAGATGAAATAAAATCTGGTTCTAAAGACTTCTCTTTCCTAGCCCTCTGACTTCTTCTTAATTCATTACATGTACTATTATCTTTTCTTTTTTCTTTAGAAGAAGTACTAGTCCCTAAATTTGTCAAAGGTATTTGAGAAGATTCTGTATCAATACTAGAATCTTTTACAAATTTATTTTCAATAAATTCAACATCTCTAGATTCAACAACAACATTTGTATCCAAGTCTAGAAGCCTATAGGCTTTAGAATTATTTGGATACCCAACAAAAATACTTTTGATACTTCTAGGATTTAATTTTAACCTTTTCGGATCATGAGATCTATAAAAAACTAAACACCCCCACACTTCAGAATATTCTATATTTGGTTTCTTTCATTTCTATGATTCATATGGTGAAATATGTGTTTTTCTAGAAGGAATTCCATTGTGAATATAACAAGCAGTAAGAAGAGCTTCTCCCCACTAATTAAAAGATAATTTAGCATTTATCAATAAAGACATAACCATGTCAATAAAAGTTCTATTTTTCCTTTATGCTAAATCATTTTGCTGTGGAGTGTATGGTGCAGTTTTTTTATGTACAATCCCATGCTCTTCATAGAAAAATGAAAAAATATTTGAAAAATATTCAACACCTCCATCCATATGAAATATTTTAATTTTCTTTTCCTTTCGATTTTCAACTTCAGCTTTATAACGCTTAAAGAAATCAAAAGCTTCATCTTTATTATTCATTAAATATACATAGGTATATCTAGAATAATCATCAATAAATGTGATAAAGTATATTTTTCCTCCTCTAGTTAAAACACCGTTAAACTCACATATATCAGAATGAATTAATTCCAATAATTGTGTATTTCTTTCAACTTTAGGAAAAAGGTTTCTTAGTCAGTTTTGCTTGAATACACGTTTCACATTTGTTAGAAACAATTTTACTATCACAAGAAATCAGACCATGTTTAGACATATAATTTAAAGATCTAAAATTTAAATGTGCTAAACGGCAATGCCATAAAGAAGAATAAGAAGAAGAAACAATATAAATAGAAGAATTCACTTTATTGATACTGAGTTTGAACATTCCATTACATGTATATCCCTTCCCAATAAAAACTCCATTCTTTGACAATATTAATTTGTCAGACTCTATTACAACTTTAATACCATTCTTACACAATAGGTTTGCAGACACAAGATTTTTTCTAATTTCTGGAACATGTAAAATATTAACAAGAGTAAGTTTCTTTCCAGAAGTAAAGTGCATTTCAACACTTCCTTTTCCAAGAACCTTGGCAGCATTATAATTTCCTATTAAAACCTCTTGATTATTAGTAACCGTCTTATAACTTATGAATTGTTCTTTGTCATGACAAACATATATAGTAACTCCAAAGTCAAGCCACCAATCAAAGGTCTTAGTTCATGTAACCATATTTAATTCAATAATCATGCTAATCTGCATTTCAGAAACCATAGCAACAAGTCCAGTAACTTTCCCTTCCAATATATTTGTATTGCTTGACTTGTCCATAAAAGTGACAATATCCTTATTTCCAAATTTATTTTTCTTGTACCTGCAATCTCGAATGTAGTGACCTTTCTTTCCACAATTATAACAAGAACAAGGATTTGTCTTGAACTTCCTTTTATTATTCACCTTGAAATTCTTTTGAAATTTGTTCTTTTCAATGTTATGCACATTGGAGAAATCTTGAAAAGAAATTTTCTTACCACAAGGTTTAGTTTCTTCTTCAATTCGAAGATGCTTTTGTATATCCTCCAAACTAAATTCTTCTGTCATATGCAAAAGTTTCTTTTTATAATAATTCCAACTTTGAGGCAATTTTGCAATTATAGCCCCCACTTGGAAAGGTTCGGGAAGAACAATTTTAAGTTCTCTAATCTTAGCAACCAGTAATTGTAATTCATGGACTTGATCCATTATGGATTTTGTATCAATCATAGTGAATTCAAGATACTTAAAAATAGAAATTTATTAGTACCTAATTTCTCTATGGTTACTTGTGTTCCAAAGCATTTCATATTTCTCTTGGAGATTTGACAGATGTGTAAAGATCAAATAGACGATCTGTAAAGGTATTCAGAATGTGTCCTCTGCAAATCAGTTCATTTTCTTCGCGCTTCTTTCTTTCTTTGGTAATCTTTTATGTATCGTCTTCACTTGGTGGAGGCAAAGGTTGTAGATTTGGATCCAAAACATAGAAAATATTGAGGACTGTGAGTAGAAACATAACTTTCTCCTTCCAACGAGTAAAGTTTGAGCCATCAAATTTATCTAACTTCAGAAAATCTTGATTCATTACTTTGAAAGCCATTGAATCTTATATATTCTTTGAACTATAACAGCTTAAGATTGGAAAAACAATTTAAAGATATGTCATAACAATGGTTTTGAGGTGTGTAGTAACATTTTTTTTAAGGTGTTATTTGTCTCTACCTCAAAGAATTTGCTAACAGGATGTATGGCAAATTACCTCCAAGATACAACAAAACCAGAATACTGCATATAGTAATGAAGTATTCCAACAACACTCAATTTGAAAATTATATGATTGTAATAAGACGTTTCTTTTTGTTAATTTAAATTAGGATTTTAGAGTCCTATTTATAATACAATATGTGCATTTTCAATAAGTTGAAATTTTTCACAGTTATTTTTAATCTTAACTGTATCTGCTATTACACTGTTCTATTAAAATATGTATGTTTGATAAGTTGCACTCTTTCGTTAAAAATACAACTCTTTATTTAAATTGTATTATTTTATCACAACTTTTCATTTGAACAACCTATAATTACAATATATATATATATATATATATATAACATTTGTGTGCTTCAATTCATCAAAAACGTTTGTGTGCTGCACTTTAAGCATCAAATCTTGAATAGTTCATTGATTTTGTACCAAAAAGTGAAGCTAAGATCTATTTGTCTTTGATGTTCGTAAAACGAATCTTTCTAGCTAGCTGTGTCAGTGTAGAGGATAATTTTTTTTGGTGAACATAATACACTTATGTAATAAGTATAGAAATTATTTGGTCAAACTCAGATCGACTTTAAATTTAGTAGGAATCTACATTGTAGATGTTACTGAAAATTTTTTCCTCTTCGTACAGTAAGAGTGAAAAAGAGCACTTAAATCAAAATAAAATTATCAAAATTTAAACTTTAACTTTCATATTTACAGATATAAAAACTCAACTAACTCTATCACTGACATAAATTGTTACTAAACTGGGTATTTTTTTACATATATAAATTCTTTCAACCATGTAAATGAAGTTAATAAATGCTGATTGGTTTGCTTCTTTGACTTTCTTTATTTTATTTTATATTTGTCACTGAAGTAATCCATTAGGTACTTGCTTTTCCAATTAACGGTCATGTTACACAGAAACATAGTACATGTATTAAAAAAGAAAAAGAATAATGTTCCGACTATATACGTACAGCGTTTCTTAAGGAAGAAAATATATATCCTAAATCCTAATGAGTCTACGTGTCAGGACAAGAAAGTTCGTGTGCACTAAATGCGTGAATCATGCATATGACATCCTCCAATTGTATAATGTTAATTGCTGGGGTTAAATCACACTGAAACTCCAAAAAAACTTAAGGCATTAACTTTTTTTTAAATAATATTTTTCCCAGAATAAATATTTGATTCATAATGATTTCATTGTACATAAAAAATAAATTTATTCATAATTAATAATATTTAATGTATAATAAATAATATTATTTATAATATATTTAAATTTTACAATGAATAATATTTTTAAAAATTTCAATAGAATTTCCCAAATAAGAATTTCACTAAGAAATTTCCAATTGGGTGATCAACAAATAAGAAAAAGCTATCTATGACTATGAAGGCATCGAATTCGGGACTTTGCTGATCAACAAATAGTAATAATAATCATAAATGGGATTTTGATATCTGTACTTTAAATTAGAGGAAAAGTTTTCTATCTGATCAAGTTAATGATCCTAATAAATTAAATATTAATTCCAACCAATATATCTACTAGCATGAATAGCTTAAATTTTATGTTAATGAAAAAGTGGACTATTTAATAGAAGGAGAGGAAAATCGTGCACAAGTGGTGGACACTAATCATGATTTTTTGGCCAACCAAGTTATTATTTATGTGATCGTCACTTACAACTAAACTAATTGAATTAATCGTTATATATTCATTCTCTCATCTAGGAAAATTCTGTTCAAAATCGTATAACACAACTCTTAAGTGGAGTTTACCACCATATAAGAGCGAAGGTGGATAAATGATGCGGCATGCAGTTTAACTCTTATTTTAGAGTTAGTTTTTTATACGCCATGTCATCATCCACTATAAGTGGTTAGAGTTCTTTATTACTAATTGCATATATATACAATACACACCAAGATGAGAGACATTAAAAATACCTTTTAGAATCTGAGAGAGTGGAGAGAAGTTCACTACCAGATAAGAGCGAAGGTGAAGAAATGACGTGCCATGCAGTTTAACTCTTATTTTAGAGTTAGTTTTATATATGCCATGTCATCATCCACCGTGAGAGTACTTTTTATATGACTTTGAATTTATCAAGTAATAGATTTGTCATCAAATATTTTGAATTTTTAAACTTCTCTATTGAATTCGAAGGTCAAAGCTCCTTCGTGAACAAACATAATTTTTTTCAATTTTGATAACCTGGTCATGAGCCTGTAAAAAAAAAAAAATTTAGAATAAAAGTTAGAAATAAAAATCAAAGCACAGTCTCTGCCAACAGCGCTAAAATTTGATCTGTGTCGTAAATATGAAAATTAATTGCTGAATCAACCAAAATTGTAGTAGTGACAAGTCCAGGTCAAATTCACAAAGGCAGTGTTGAATTCCAATTTCAATTATATTCTAGTAACTTACTGAACTAAAATTATAAAAATGGAGAATTTTTGATTGCTTGCAAAATAATCTAAATCAAATCAAAACAAGTAAATACTAAAAAGAAATCAATGAGAGAAAATCTTGGAATTAGAATATTCATAAAACTAGCAAACAATTGATCATATACATAAAAATTCCAATTCTTCATTCAGTTTGACATAAATAATTGGCACGGCCTAATTATTCAATATTTTTCACTAAAATAAATTAATTCATATACGATCATGAATTAGTAAGAAAATAATCAACAACAAAAGAAAAGCCAAATAAAGATAAACTCTACAAACATTGCAAAGTTTTAATCTAATTTATATTTTTCATAGACAATTAACAGAAATTGAGATCATAACCATTAAAGTTTATTTGCTACTAATTATTAAAAACTCAATACGATTGAGAATCTAATTTAGCAATAATACAATCTCACATAAAAATAACGGTACCAAATTATAATTATGAGACATTGAAAATATAAACTATTAATGCAGAAGAATATAAACTGAATGATTAAATTGGATTGAAATAAAAATAAGTCTTACAATTGCATAACTAGTTTAGAATTATTCATACTCAAGAAAAGAAGTTTAGAAGCACATATTTGAGAGAAAATTCAATTTTAATGATAAAATCCCTCTAAAAGTCAGCTATCCATTTTACAACAATGATAAAACATATTTATATTAAAACATATGACTAAAATTGATAAAATCACACAAAATGACTAAATTCGCGCCCACCCAGGCGGCTGGCCAGGTGGCATGCACCTGGACTGCAGTGCCTTGCTGCCAATATCCGTTTAATTACAGTTTTACCATTGTTTATTCATTTTTCTATTTAATTACGCTTTTACCATTGATTATTCATTTTTCATCTCTTTAAACTCAAATCCACCTAAAATATAGAAAAATACAAATTATTCAATTTTAAGTGAATAAAACATACTCAAATAAAGTATTAAGGTATATACAATATATATACATTCCATCCAATCATGCAGCCTATAATCTTTTTTCCCTTGGGTTTCTCCACCAAAGTCCATGTACGATTCTTATGTATAGCATCAATCTCTTCTTGCATTGCTAGTTTCCATTTGGATCATTCAGAACTCTTAGTTGCTACAACAAAAGTTCTTGGTTCCTCAATTTCTATAGTATCAGACATATTTAGAGCAAATGCAATGACATCTGCATGAACAAATCTTGATGGTGGTTTGATTTGTCTCCTTTCCCTATCTCTCAAAAGTCATAATCATGAAGATCATGCACTTGGGCAGGATTTGGAAGTTCTACTACAGCTTTTGAATCACTTTGATCATCACTTTGCTGTTTTTCAACAACATCATCTAGCAGTTGTTGCCCATCCAACAAGTGCTCATCATTAGCATAAATTTCTTCCCTTTGATCTATAATGATTCTAGGTGTTTCCACCTCAAACTGTAATCTTTTTATAGATTTATCTGACTTTTCAAAATCTTTTTCATGCATGTTAGTCTTAAAGAAAGCATTTTCATTGAAAATAATATCTCTACTTATTATGCATTTCTTATTATCCAAAAGCCAAACTTTATAACCCTTAACATCTTGAGAGTAGCCAATGAAAAATCCTTTATTGGCTCAAGGGTTCAGTTTTCCTTGGCTAACATGCGTACAAGTGACGCAACCAAAAGTCCTAAGGTTTGGAAGTGAATCACTCCAAAGTTCCTCAGGTGTTTTACAACCTATAGCAGTAGATGGTGATCTATTTATCAAGTAACAAGCAGTGTTGCTTCTGCCCAAAAATGCTTAGGCAAACTTGATTAAGCAAGCATGCATCTAACCCTATTCATTCGTTTAGTCAATCCATTTTGTTGGGGAGTATAAGGGAAAGTTTTATGTCTAGCTATACCATTTTTGCTACAATACTCATGAAACTCTCTATTACAATATTCCAATCCATTATTAGTCCTAAACCTTTTAATTTTTTTATTTGTCTGATTTTTAACTAAGGTTTTCCAAGCAATGAACTTAGACAAAGCTTCTCTTTTATTTTTAAGAAAATAAATCCAAACATTTCTAGAATAATCATCAATAAAAAATATGAAATATTGAGATCTAGCAAGAGAGTTAGGTACTTGAGGTGATCCCCAAATATCTGAATGTATGTAATCAAGGGTACCTTTTGCTCTTGTTGTTGATGATGCAAAATTGAGCCTATAAGCTTTTTCCCAGCACATAATTTTCACAAAACTCCAGCTGTTTGATTTCATTGCCATTAAGCAGCCCCTGCTTGCATAATTCTTTGAGTCCCCTAATGCTCATATGCCCCAATCTGTTGTGCCACATCTCTGTTTTATCATAAGTTCTTGTAACTGCAGCACTATCACCCATTACCGTGTGACCTTGTTAGAAGTACAACCCATGCTTCAAAACAGCTTTCATTATGACCATAGCACCTCTTACAACCTTCAATGTACCATTATCTGATTTATAACTGCAGCCCTTTGAATCCAACAATCCAAATGCTGTCAGATTTTTCTTTAAACCCAGTATATGCCTTACCCCTTGCAAAATCTTAACAGAACCATCATGCACCTTGATTTTCACTGAACCAATTCCAACTACAGCACAACTCATGTTATTTCCCATGAGTACTTTACCTCCATCATACCCTTGGTATTCACAAAACCAATCTTTTCTAAGTGTCATGTGGAAAGTACATCCAGAATCCAAAATCCACTAATTTCCTAATTGAACTTCTGACACACACAAAACATCTGCATCCTCAGATCCATCTTGGACTACTACAATATTACCAGCAACATGATCATTATCTTTCTTTATGGCTAGAACCTTATAATATAACTAGACTTTTGACAGTGGTAACACACCCTTTTACCTCAAGACTTAGATCTTGACCTCCATTTACCTTTCTTTTGGCCCCTAAATTCAGTTCTTCCTCTAACATTCAATCCCTCTCCACTTTGTGATAATTTCTTATGAGATTTAATCTCAAAATCCTAGGCATTAATTACATCATCCATTAACAAAGAATCTCTTCCATATTTAATTGCTGCCTTAACATCATAACATGTTTCAGAGAGAGAATTCAGCAAGATAATAGCTTGATTTTCGTCATCTATTTTCTGATCAATATTAGCCAAGCTAATAGTAATTTTCTTGAAGTCATCTAAATTATCCTCTATAGATTTTCCCAGATCTATTCGAAAACCAAATAATTTTTCTTTTAAATAGATCTTATTTGAGAGTGATTTTGTCATATACAATGACTCTAACTTAAGCCATACCTTCGCTGCAGAGTCTTCTTCACTAACTTGCCTCAGAACATTGTCTGCCAGCTGAAGAACAATCGTGTTATATGCAGAATCCATCAGCTCTTGCTTCTGATCTGGAGAAAGAGTCGCTGGAAGTGTTGTATCTCCACCCAGAGCCTTGACACACTTTTGTTGTGCCAAGATTGCACGCATCTTGATCCTCCACATGTTGAAATCTCCTTTGCCATCAAACTTATCAACCTCAAACTTTGTGGTTCCCATTGCTATGAAATTCTTGAATCTAAGAAGTTCAAGAAATTCTCAATTGAAGAACAGATTCTTACCAAAACTTCAAGCATGGCTCTGATACCAATTTATGCGGAAATTACCTAAGAATCTAAAGCCAATTGAATGGACAAAACAATAACACAAAAATATTACTTGGTTCAGTTACCAATCATAACAACAACATAAAACAACATGTTACAGGATGTTATACTGTCACATAACATGTTATGTGGCGTTGTCCTAGATAATTCTGAACAGATTTTTCTTGTACTCTTCTTATATAGTCATTCTCTCATCCAAGAGAATTCTGTTTGAAATCGTCCAAGACAACATAAAACAACATGTTACGGGATAGTTATGTCGTCACGCAACATGTTCTGTGACTTTGTCCTAAATAATTCTGGACAGATTTTTTCCATACAACATCATGAAACGGGATGTTATACCATCACACAATATACTGTGTGACCTTGTCCTAAATGATTCAGGACAAATTTTTCCCAGATTTTTATTTTTTATATATATCCATGCTTCCAACAATGATGGATCAATGTAACAAGCGGGAATTCAAAGACACATTGCAGCACCGTGTGTCAAGTCATAGAAATAGGAAAGTAAGATGGAGGCATACATAGAATGAGACGATGAACAGCTAAGAAATATATTAGTTTTTTTTGTTTTTTTTTTCTTTTTTATAATTTTAAACATATCTGCAACACGATGTATGATGCAGAGTGTTGGACGCCATTTAACACTAGTCTTTGAGATTATATGAGACAAGATAGATTCTTCGAGTTAAAGTTTTCTGGAGGAGGCTTGAGGGTCCGGTCTTATTGGTCAAGTATAATAGTGCTCCAAATTAAAGTGATTCACAGCCTTAATCTTTATGCAACATAAGAAAATATTTGAACATGAAAATATATAAGTTGGATAAGGAAAAGAAAGAAGTTTAATATATTTCTATGCTGATGCTGGTGCAGATGCATGTAAAGCTGCCAAAGAAGCATAAATTCCATCCTTCATATTGATCAAACTTTGATGCTTTCCCTTCTCTGCAATTACTCCATTCTTCACCACTGCAATTAAATCTGCACTTTTGATTGTTGACAACCGATGGGCCACCACCACCGTGGTCCGGTCCAACATAACACAGTCCAATGCATCTTGAACCAGTCTCTCTGATTCAGCATCAAGAGCACTTGTTGCTTCATCCAGTAGCAGTATTTTTGGTGCCTTCATTAGTGCTCTTGCAATTGCCACCCTTTGCTTCTGCCCACCAGACAGTTGAATCCCCCTCTCTCCTACTGCTGTATCATAACCCTGCAGGCATTCCATTTTCCAAATCAAATCTCTAGTGTTAAGAAAGCATGAAGAAAATGAGTTAGACGCGGATTGTTTATTATAATATTTTTGTGTTGGACCTGTTGTAAACTGCTGATGAACTTGTGTGCATTTGCCAATTCTGCTGCTGCTATGATTTCAGCTTCTGTTACATCTCCTTCCTTTCCATACGCAATGTTGGCTCTGATGGTATCATTGAATAGCACAGGCTCTTGGCTCACAAGGCCCATCTGCTGCCTCAACCACTTCAGTTGCAGCTTTTTGATCTTGATTCTATCCAGCGTAATGTGACCTGAATCCGGGTCATAAAATCTTTGCAACAGTGATATGACTGTTGATTTTCCACTCCCACTTTCTCCAACAAGTGCAACTGTCTGAGTAACATAATTTTAAATTGTTAAGTTTCTAGAATGTCAAAAAAGCTCAAACAACCAGGTGTAAACCAAAGGGATGATCCAAGGGTTCCAAATTACCTTGCCAGCATGAATAGCTAAGCTAAGATCCTTGAAGATTTGCACATCAGGTCTAGTAGGATACTTGAAACTAACATGGTGAAACTCAAGCTCTCCCTTTACACTTTCTAGTGAAGTCATACTTACAGAGTCATCAGTAGAGTCTGTTTTCGATTTCCTGTCAAGAATTGCAAATATAGAAGCAACAGCGCTCTTTGCTTTACTTGTATCAGGAGCCATTGAGCTTGACTGAGAAATTCCGTATGCTGTCATAGTGAGTGCAAAGAAAACCTGTAAACCAAGAAAGTGAAAAATACAGTGGAGAAACCAAGGAAGACTGCTTGAATTCTTGCCCTTAACTAAGAATAGATAACCAAATTTGCTCAATCAGAAAACAATATACCAGGTGGATGAGGCAAAACATGAACTTACTCGAAAAACATTGTTGAACTCTGTTTTTCCATCTTCAACAAGGCGGGCTCCAACATAAAAACTGCATGCATATGCAGAGTAAAGCAAAAAGAATGATAGTCCAAAACCTATCCCACTAATTAAACCTTGCCTTATTCCTGATTTTATAGGGGCTTTGCATTTCTTCTTGTACAATTCCATCACCTTTTCTTCAGCACAAAAAGAAGCAACTGTTCTAATACTTCCTACTGCTTCATTTGCAACTTGACTTGCCTCCTCATACATTTTCTGCAACCAATTACAGTTTCATTACTGATAAAAAAGGATGACTTCTTTGAATTAATATGTTTTCATATTGAACACATTGTTAGTCATATATTTTTTCATAGTATGTGTGGGTACTTTGGAGGTAGTTTAAGTTGTTATCATTTGTGGAGTTTGAATAAAACCTTTGCATCCGCACTGAATCCCGCCAAGAACTTGATGTGAACATATCCATTTATTCCTTGTAGAGGCAGCATTACAAGGATTACAAGTGCCAGTTGCCAACATGCCTCGAAAGAAACAATCAAACCCGCAATTGCAGTTGCAATATTCTGAACTAGAAAAGCAAGAGTGTCTCCAACTAGACCTCTCACAGAAGCGGCATCTGCAGAAAGCCTTGCAGAAATTGCTCCACTTGAGTTCTCAGCTTCATCAAACCAACTTATTTCCATGTAAACTACTTTCTCGAAGCACATTGATCGAACTCGTTGTATTAACTTACACCCAGCCACGCCTAAAAGGTATGACTTTGATGATTCTGTCAGTAAAGCTGCTACACCAAGACCAACAAATACTAATGCCCACAACTTTGAATCCTTACGGAGTTCATTTTCTGGCTCAAAGAAAGATTTTACCATGCCTGATAGCAATACCCCATATGCAGGTAATACCATCCCATTTGCTATTGCAGCTATAGAACCCAAGAGTAGCACTGGCATCTCAGGCTTGTTAAGAAGTGCCAGGCGGCGAAGTGAGACTTCTTGTGGCACTTGAGATGGTGCTGAAACTGAAGTGTTGGGCAATGTGGGGACAACAAGTGAGACTGAAAATGAGTGAGGACTACTGTTTCCAGTTCCAGATGACCCCCCGCTTATGGATCGTAATAAAGAAATCCTGTGACTAGAATGCCTTCCAGAATCGATGGTAATTTCTTGTCTGTTTTGATCATTGAATGCACTTTGGTCTGATATTGATCTGATTTCTTGCAACTGTATAAGCTGGCTGTAAGCTCCCTCAGAATCTTTAACTAGTTCCAAGTGCGGTCCTGCTCAGTTGAAAAGGAAATTAGGCATTGAAGAGGTCTGATTGGCACATAGGTGACTTTAGAAATAAGGAAATCTTTTCCACAAGTTGAGAAAGTGTTTCAAGATAACAAATATTTTTTTTTTTACCTTTTTCAATAATTTTTCCTTCATGTATGACAGCAATTACATCAGCATTCCTTATTGTGCTCAAACGGTGGGCTACAATGACAGTAGTTCGGTTGATCATAACTTTATCCAGTGCCTCCTGTACAACTCTCTCAGATTCTGCATCAAGCGCACTTGTGGCTTCGTCCAGGAGTAAAATTCTTGGGTCTTTTATAATTGCTCTAGCTATGGCAACTCTTTGCTTTTGGCCTCCAGATAGTTGTGTTCCATGTTCTCCAACCATAGTGTCTAGTCCCTAAATACACAAAAACCAAATCACATTAGTTGAATGTAAAATGGAGGGAGTAACCAAATGCCAGAAAAATTGATGCCAAGTGTTAAAAATTACTAAACCTGAGGCAGCTTATCTATAAATTTAGCAGCATTGGCAAGCTCAACAGCAGCCCTTATTTCCTCAGCAGTGGCATCATCTTTCCCATAGGCAATATTGTCTCTAATGCTAGAAGCAAACAGCGCAGGTTCTTGACTCACAAGGCTAATTTTCTGTCTGATCCATTTCAGCTGGAACTCTTTGAGATTTATACCATCTATAAAGACCTCACCAGCCTGGGGGTCATAGAATCTCTCAATCAAACTGATCACTGTAGACTTGCCACTTCCACTCTGTCCAACCAAAGCAGCAGTTGTACCACTAGGAACTGAGAGATTAAAACCATTAAAAATTTGTTCATCTGGTCTTGAAGGATAACTAAAGTGAACGCCTCTCAGTTCTATGTCTCCACGAATATCATCTAATTGTTTCCCGTTATTGTCGTAAGCATCTATCTCTGGCTTCCTGTTTATTGTCTCAAGCATCTTAAAAGCTGCAGCTTGTCCAGCAGCAAATGCACTCATACATGGAGATGCCTGCCCAAGAGACCTGCAACAATTTGTCAATCTTTCTTTAAAATAATCATCACATTTATTTCTCAATTTTTTGGTTGGTAGGAAAGGTTCTGGTATTGTTTGCAGAATGGATTAGAAGTGAATAAACCAATATTATAGAATATGAAACCGAAGCTAAACTTACAAGGAGCCCGTCATCACAGCAAAAATGATAGTAAGAACATCTCCTCCAGAGTATCCTTTCTCAATTATCATCTTTCCACC
Source organism: Ochetophila trinervis (assembly GCA_003254975.1). Classification (NCBI taxonomy): domain Eukaryota; kingdom Viridiplantae; phylum Streptophyta; class Magnoliopsida; order Rosales; family Rhamnaceae; genus Ochetophila; species Ochetophila trinervis. The sequence continues at coordinate 182,856 of QANX01006520.1, forward strand.
ATACCATACTGACAAACCATAACTGCAGAATACAATACAGAAAACAGCACCCATTCCCAACCCTGATGCCAATCCCTCTTTCACGGCAGACTTATAAGCCTTTGTTAAAGACTTGTTGTACTTATCTACTGCTTGCTTCTCCCCTGTGAATGATGCAACCTGTTTGTGGGGAGTAGTCATCATGGTTATAATTAAGACAGTGAGAAAGTAAGGAGTCTTTAGGCCAAGCATGCTTACTGTTCTGATCGAACCAATGGTTTGCTCAGCCACTGTTGCAGCCGCTGAATAAGAAGCTTGTCCATGGCTTGCCAGCTTCGATATAACAAGGCTCATGACTGCACCAGAGATGACCACCGCAGGAATTGAAGATAGCATAACAAGAGTGAGAAGCCATCCTTTGGCAAATGCTATAACAAAACCTCCCAAAAATGTTGATACCAATTGAAGGAACTTTCCTACCTGAAATGGTTAAAAATTAAATAATAGTTGACATGAAGAAGTTTCAACTTACAATGTTACATATGTTTCGCACTATATATACCTTCTCTCCCATTGCATCTTGAATAAGCACTGTTTCACCTGACATTCGCTCCACAATTTCTCCAGGGTTGATTTCCTTATCGAAGAAGCCAACTTCTTGCCTTAATATCGTTTTCAAGTATAGAGTTCTTATTCTGGCAGCCTGTCTTTCTCCAGTGACCATCCAGCAAGCTACCTCTGCCGTACAGCAAACAAGAACTTCTAAGTTTCCCATCAGCCAACTATTTAAGTTCACACATAAATATATTTGTTGTAAATTTAGTCTCCATGGGAACTTGATGTACATACGTGTAAATGAAGCAACCGGAGACCCTAGAGCCAAATACAAAAACTGCAGAGATACCTGATGATATGGAATGCCAGATTATTAATCACTAATTAAACCCAGTTATTCATGATAGGTAAAAATGGAATATTGTAAAGAATACGAATCGGTTTCACTTGTGGAGCAAATCTCTACCAACCTGTATAATGTTTTATCAACAACTATCAGAATTTGCTAAAAGCTAGACTACCTTAGAAACTTGATGAACTAGTTCCTTTGTGTCAGCAAAATCTCCAAAAGAATTAATTAAATTTCCAAAAATAACCGTCATGAGAGGCAAAGACATCCCGTTTCCAATAGCACCGACTGTGCCAACGAAAATTAGAAGGTAATCCAAGGAGTCAGCAAAGGAGAAGAGTTTGTAATAAGGCACTGTATTTGTGCTTTCTTCCTTCCTCTTGCTTGTGTCTTGCTCATTGCTAACTTTCTCTGGTTCGTTTTCGGAATTTATGACTGCTGAATGGCTGGTTTCTGCTCTGTCCTCATCTGTTTTCACACCTCCATCCAAAGTGTTGTCCTCAGCCATGTAAGATAAGTCGGTGTGTCTTCAACTTCAACCAAAAAAGAGAACTTTGTGTATATATTACTGGATATATCAGAGAATTCTACAAGTGAAGCATTTATATTTTGAGTAAGATAACTCCATTGGAACAGCTAGAAGAGCAAAATGTTTTCACTTTTGAAAAGTTGGCTGCACAGTCAGAGTGATAAATAACAGAAGATTGACAATATACAGATGAATTTGTGGGGGGACCTTTTCATGTCATTGATTCTGCAGACACAAACAAAATTGATGAAATTGAAAAGTTTAAACCATAATATATACAAGCACAGATGAAATGATTCTCTTCCAGGGGAAAAAACAAATGATTAATGTTGAGAAAGGAATAAAGAAAGTTGGCAATATTCCATACCAGCTCAAATACGCAAGAAGAAACACTACTACACCACTGACGCTGTTTGGACTCTAAGAAAATCAATTTTTTCAATTGTTTAGGAGACTAAGAGAGGGTCATTTTGTCAGGGTGTATATGAGTGTATTTATGATCACCAACAATGGGTCCATGTAATATATGGTGTAGAATGCTACTGCATTAGACAGCAAGTTTAGTATATTTATTTATCAACATCTTCATGACTCATAAGGGAAAAAGAAGTAAGAAATGATGCGCAAAGCGATGAGGGTATCAAAATTATAATAAGGATCATAACTAAGGTTATTAACTTATTAGGGATCATCTTTCCCAGGTACATGCAGATACCATTTAAGTCTGCTTAACTTTTAATTGTTGTGACTAAACCTTTCATCCAACTTCCAGAGATCGAGTTACCCAAACAAAGATATTACCAAACATACAATTACTTAATTGTAAATTTCACTGAAAAGGAATCGAGAGCGGACATGAATGAAGCCAAAGCAGATCCTATCATTTGAGTTTGTCTGTTGCATTCAACTGTCCCATATATATATATATATATATATTTGAAACAATAACTGTCCTGTATTAACATTTTATATTTAGTAATATTTTTTGCCAAAAGTCTGTCGACCATATGAAAAGAAAGTCATATAAAATTCTATGTAAAATCATAATATGCCTTATTTTATAAAGCGAGTACATCAATGTTTATAATTGTCACCCACTATATTTTAGGAATCTCAACTGATACTATTCATCAAACAAAATAGCAAATACATTTACCCAAAAAAATAACAAAATAAAAAATACAGCTTTCGTGCTTTATAAGGAATTATATAATTATTTCGAGAATATATATGAACACTTTAATGGGCCTATTCGTGGATTATAAGCTGGGCCTCACATTGTGGATGCTCTTATGTCATTGAAATGGGTTAGGCCTCCCCTTAGAAGGTTCATTGAGTTTTACAGCTTGGGCCGCTATTCTATTCCCATCTCAGGTCCGTTGACTTCTGAACCTTGGAACTTGGGCTCCAAGTCTAAAGTCAGCTCTATCTTCGTCTTCTTCTTTTATTTATTTAGTTTTTTCTTTTTTTCAGTAAAGGTCCATCTGATCCCTTTTAGCACACAAATCGCACTCCAAGGAAAAAAATAAAAAAATAAAAAATAAAAATAAAAAAATCAGCGTGGTAATTCGATTTTTAATAGCATGTTTAGACTTGGGTATTCTTTTTTATTGTTACTGGACGAGGGGAGGAGCAGAGAGATTTTAGCGTGAATTTTCATTGCGACTTTTAACTGATTCACTCGTTAAATATTTGATAAGTTTATGATATGCTATAGGTAAACTTTTTTTTTATAAAAAAAAAAGGATAAAATATAAATCAACTTTGTTAAATTTTTTTTTAGAAGAATAAATCAACTTTGTTTAGAAAACAAAATCTAATTACTAATTAAAACTCCAATGATATTATTATATTTGCTAGGGCATTTTTGCTAATTAAAGATCTTAGTTTTGCAATTACTAAAAAAAGAAAAAGAAATAGAAGATTCGGAAAAGGACTAGTGCGAAGCGTTAGAATTGCAAGTGGCAATGAGAGAGATGGAAGAGGGTAAAACACTAGACATGGATGATTGACTGATAGCGATAACAAAAAACGGACCCAGATAGATATTTCTCTTCTTCTTCTTCTTCTTCTTCTTCTTCTTCAGTTTCAGAGCTTCCAGCAGAGACAAGCACCGAGAAATGTATGGAACAGAGGCTTTGTCCAAATTCTCAGTGTGCAAAGACTGGACCAACACCAACTATCTCAGAAAACCCGCCTCCCATTTTAACCTTTTTAGTCCTAAATTTGTGGTTTCCGTCAACGTTAGACCTCCGTCCGTCAACTGCGGCTGTACCAAAGTCGACGAGAAGTCTGTCGGAGTCGGAGACGATGTTTTTTCGGTTACGTCGTCCTCCAAGTATGACGTTGATTATCTGGGAGAGAGCACTAAAGGAGACTTGAACCTCAAGCTGGACCATCTCGAGTCTTTTGGTAAATTTTCAATGCTTTTTTTATTTTATTTACAAATCTGCATTGGTTTCCATATTCCATTTTTGGCTTTTCGGTTATGCATTGGCTTTCTAAAAAGATGCTCACCTTTTTGTCATTATTGAGAAGCATTTAGTCTAACTTAGAGCTGTGGCATTGTATCCAATTGTTCTCACAGTTACCAGTATTATGTTTTTGGATAGTACGAGAAAATGTATTTCTTGGAGGAAAAAGGTTGCTTGAATTTAGAAATTAACGTCTGCTATTTGTTCTCCATATGTTACAGTTGATGGCCAATCAACCTTTGAAGGCCCAATTGAGGAAGTAGCCAGGGTGGAGGCCGAAGAAGCTGATGATTTGCTCAGAGACTTGGGTATCTCGGTGCTGTAGAAAAACTTTTTCCCTGCTCTTCTATATTTATTTTGTATTTGTCTGATTTGGTTATCTGATTTGGTTAAGTAGACAAATCTTTTATGTCCTGCTATAGTATTTAGTAACCTTGATTGTTTAACTTGGTTAGTCCAAGATTTGGCCCGCTTTTTGGGTTTATCTGTGCTCATCCATGTAATGGAGCTTAATTTGATGCCATTGATCTCTCCTTCATTAAGCCATTTATGCTTATTTGTTTTAGGGGATCTGCCACTGCTTGTTTCGCATTCCTTATGGTATGAGTATAATTTGTGCTCTTTTGCTGGTTGATATGCAGAGTCCTTTTTCATCAAGACATTCACCCCGTGGTATATTTTGTAGCCGTACATTGAATCTCCGATCAATCAGTGCAATTGGATACGACATGGACTACACCTTGATGCATTACAATGTGACGGTAAAAATTAGCTTGCACTTTCCAAATATGTTCAAATAAAAATCTTTTATGGAAATTGTCAACCTTCCATAAGTGGAATCATTACTGTTTATGTTACATTTCTCATTGATTTATTATCAAACTGAGCTTCAATATTGAATGTTGGGAGTTCTTTACATTTTTTTTTTTTGTTATAGCGGTGCGTCATGATCTCTTATCCTTCCATGTGTAAATCAGTAGATGTTAAGCTTTTAGATATTGGCTTTTGGTTTGTAAGCATGAAAAGTCATATGTATTCATACATTAGTAGCAATTACCCTTTTAAGTACTACTGGAGGAGGAGATTTAATTGTATGACATGGATTTTTGTTTTGGTCAGGCTTGGGAAGGACGGGCATATGACTACTGTATGGATAATTTAAGAAAAATGGGTTTCCCTGTTGATGGACTTGCTTTTGATCCCGACTTGGTAATATCTTATTTAAGCAAGTTGAAGTGTGTATAAAATATTCATTTTTATGCAAACTGTTCAGTTGATATTCTTGCACATTATATACCATATTATCTTCCTATCTTTTCACATAGGTCATTAGAGGCCTTGTCATAGACAAAGAGAAAGGCAACTTGGTTAAACCTGATCGATTTGGTTACGTAAAGAGGGCTATGCATGGCACAAACATGTTGTCCACTCGAGCTGTAAGGTATACTTTGGCATTTTTCATTTTGATGTGGTAATCTTCTAGAGGATCCAGCATACCTGTCTGTTGAACCATAATGGTTTAAAAGAACACAGGCAAAATATTCTATTATTCCATGAAAGAAGTCTCGAAACAAGATATGCAAAGTGAATTTTCTGCGCATCTAAGGATGCCATGCTTAGGATTTGTTTCAATGGAGTAGATCTTCTAGGAGCCATTATTCAATGCTATTATTGCATACTGTCATGCAAACTGATAGATTTACTGCCTTTGCATTCTATGATATGTTTCCTGTTTCTTCAACATATATTTCTTTGTAATCACTTGTGGAAAATCTAGAGTAATAATTTTTATAGTGCAACTTAACTTTCTATGCATGGAAGTGAGATGTATGGGAGGGAACTGGTGGATCTTCGGAATGAGAGTCGATGGGAGTTTCTGAATACACTGTTCTCTGTTTCTGAAGCTGTGGCTTACATGCAGGTAATTTCTGTCATTATTATTTTCTTTTTCTACCAAAATATTCAAACATGTGTTAAAGTCATTTATAATGATTGAAGTTTGCAGTTTCCAGGGCCATTATCTACTTCTTTCTAATGTTTTTGCCTCTTCTAATACACAAGGATGTTAAGCTTTGTGTTTATATATATCAACAATATATTGACTTTAAGTTATATTATATGATACGGTTTCTTTCAGATGGTTGACAGATTGGATGATGGAACTATAACAGCAGAACTTTGTCCACTTGATTATAAAGGGCTTTATAAGGCAATATGCTGTGGACTATTTACATGGAATACTAGTATTGATGATGTATGCTCCTTTTTTTTAACTCCTAACATGGTTTCCAGGCCGTTGGAAGAGCCCTGTTCAGGGCACATGTAGAGGGTCAGCTCAAGGTAAATGTATTAGTATATGCTTAATGCTATAGTCTGGTTATTTTAATTTTGGCTAATGAGAACCAACTGGTTATGGATTTTTTACAGAGTGAAATAATGTCCAAGCCTGAGCTGTTTGTGGAGCCTGATCCTGAACTACCTTTAGCACTTTTGGATCAAAAGGAGGTATCTCTCATAACTTGTGATCTTTATTTAGCATTTGAGATTAATTTACTCATTTGCTTTGACATTTTCATGAATCAGGCTGGTAAAAAGCTTCTTCTCATTACCAACTCAGATTATCATTACTCGGACAAAATGATGCAGCATTCCTTTAACAGATTTCTTCCAAATGATATGGGTTGGCGGGATCTGTTTGACATTGTGAGTGAACATCATTTCTCTACTTTGCTTCATGCCACTGTCAATGCTTCTTATTATTTAATGATTCTGCCATGATTGAGCATCAAGAGCACTGCATTTTTTTATTATGTCTGTTCATTTCTAGGTAATAGTCTCAGCAAGGAAGCCAGAGTTCTTCCAAATGTCACACCCAATGTATGAGGTTGTGACGGGCGAGGGTCTCATGCGTCCTTGCTTCAAGGTTCAAACAGGTGATAACAGTTGGTCTTTGTGCTTGTTTAGTCCTTGACAATAAATTATACTAAAAAGTTTTTTACCCTGTCCAAAGTGTAAAAAGCAGTTGCAGATGCTACTAAATTCTTGATTGATTGAAAACAAATAGCTTGCCTTGTACATAGAAATATAGGGTTTTATGTAGTAAGTTCCATAATCAAACAATTTACATTAAGTTGAATTTGTTAATTTGCTATTTCTGTTTTCAGTAAAATCGTCAGGATTGCTAATAAATTTAACAAATTTTATATGTCTGGGTATTTCTCGTATTATAATCTGCATTTTTGTAGAAATTTTATTCAGCCATTTTCATGTAATTCAACTGTTTTGTTCTTTAGGAGGCTTGTACTCGGGAGGAAGTGCTCAAATGGTTGAGAATTCCCTAAAAATCCATGGGGATGAGATACTATATGTTGGTGACCATATTTATACTGACGTAAGTGTATCCAAAGTCCATCTGCGATGGCGAACAGCTTTGATTTGTCGAGAATTGGAAGAAGAGGTCTGTGTATCAATTTCCATTTTAATAATCACTAGTATTATAGAAACTGTCCTAGTCCAGTGTTCTGGAACTTATAAAGATGCTAATACCTTTGACTTAGTGAATGCTGAAAAAGGTCTCACTTGTTTGATCTAAAACTGCAGTATAATGCCCTGATTCATAGCCGGGGTAATAGAGAATCGCTAGTAGAGCTTATAAATCAAAAGGAGGATGTAGGGGATCTTTTTAACCAACTTCGGCTTGCTTTGCAAAGGCGAACTAAAGGAAGGCCTGCTCAAGTAAGCTTTTCTCCTGAGATGATGTTATTGCCATTGTTTCTGATTAGCTAATACTCTAGAATAGTCTTGTTTCCAATTGTCATCAAACAATATAAACCATTTTAAACCTCATCTAAAAAGTGTGGGCAAAGAGATGAGAAAATTGAAGAATAATAAAAGAGTATATAATGTTGTAGTCCATATGTCTAAAGTAGTCTTGTTTCCAATTGTCATCAACAATATAAACCACTTTATACATCATCTAAATGTGCGGCAAAGAGATGAGAAAATTGAAAAGATGATGCAATGTTGTAGTCCATATATCTGAATTCATTGTGGATTTTCAGACCCTTGCTGCAACTAATATGGATGATCAAGACTTGACAGAAAGCATGCAGAAGCTATTAATTGTTATGCAAAGACTGGACGAGAAAATTGCTCCAATGTTAGAAGCAGATGGAGAACTCTTCAACAAGAGGTAAAAGACCAAGTTGTAGAACTTATTAGGTTAACTCAATAGAATGACTTCACAAAAGTTGTATATCTAGTAAGATTATACTAATATAATCTCTGCATTAGACATAATTAAATGTGTTATGTTACTTCATTGAACATTCTGTTGACCTCCTGCTGTTCCTGTCATGTAAATAGGTGGGGCTTTCTTTCACGTGCCGGTTTATGGGATAAAAGTCATTTGATGAGACAAATTGAAAAGTAAGTTTCTCACGCTTTAAAATACTTCATATTTCTGAAATTGGAATCTCATCTGGTCATGGATGCGAGCCTGTGACAGCAATTAAAAATGGGATAAATATGATTACTTTGATTGGAATTGGTACTTTGGTTTCTTTCATCTTGCAGGTATGCTGATATATACACATCTAGGGTCTCAAATTTCCTACATTATACACCTTTTATGTATTTCCGGTCACAAGAACAGGTATTTACGGTGTCATAAATTTCTCAACTGTTCACTATCAGAATAGCATTTGGATTTTTTATTGCCATGGCATTCGAACCTTTAACTGTGTTCCTGCCTTCTTATTGTGCAGACTCTTGCTCATGATTCATATTCATATTACCATTCCAAGCTTAATGGGTGTGCCATTGACAACCAGGACAACTTTTGATAATAATTTTTGATGCTGATTTATGGTGTATTATAGATTGTTTAAATGGTCTGTACATTTCTGATGGATTAAGTTGCAAAACAGTAGTGAATGGATGATCTAAGGAATGCAGGAAAGGATCTGTGATTGTGATTGGTTGTTTTGCTTCTGACTATTACTATTAGTAATATAAACCTGCTAATCCCTAATCATAATTGATCCCTTGACTATCAACTAATGTGTCAAACAATAATTAAAAGTAATGGAAATGTGTAAATTGGAGGTACAAGATAAATGTATAGAATAAGTTAGGCAAAATGTTCACAACCCTTTAAAAAAAAAAGAAAAAAGCAGCTGCCAAATTAAGTAAATATTAACAAATAACTATTCTTATGTTTCTAAGGACAGCAAAAATTTCTATTAGTTTTTAATATATATATTTTTCCCTTTTCTTATATAATTTTCAAGTTAAAATCTTGAAAATTTTATTATAACTTCCAAATTAGTTTTTAATTGTTTATATGAGATGTTTTCTGTAATAATAAATTTGATTATAACATTGGAGCAATTTTGAAACTTGTGGATTTTATAAGATAGGACTTTTTTTGTGTGGATAATTTTTTATAGTATCATAAGCATCAAACTATTATATGGGCATGAGATTATATGAGACAAGAATAATAAATTATATTATAACATTGGAGCAATTGTGAAAATTATAAATTTTATAAGTTAGGATTTTTATTTTTTAGAATGAAAAAATATTTCAGTATCATAGGCAATAAATTATTGCACCATGCAATGAAATTATCTAAAATAATAATAGAACATATTAAAATTTAAACTTTAATTTTTAAATCTGTAAATGTAAAAATTGAGTCGGTTTCGTACAACTAAAATACCACATGGTAATGCTTGGTTAGGATTTTTATAATGCTTGATTTTAATACATGCATAAGCATAAAGAAAAGCCAAGCCATGGTTGCTTTGAACGCATTGTCGTCATCATGCGCATTGTTGTCGTATAGTCGTAAAGCTCTGCTTTTATCAGAAACTGGGAAATAAGAATTGGGAAACGAGAATTTGGTGGGAAGGAAGGATGAGGAAGCTGAGATGGGTAATGGATGGTTCTGGGTTTTGGGAGGTTGACGCGTCGACGCCCAGGACCCTTGAAGCTCTGGCTCGGGCGATTCCAAGTGACCCACTTCCACTGGGATTGTCCAGAGGCACCAGACTTTCCAGGCCCAAACAGATTGACTTCATGCAGCGTTTCATGGCCGCCCCTTTTGTCCCTTTCTATGCCGGAAACCCCTCCGATGGCGGCATTGGGTTTGCTTTGCAACGTGTCCTTACCATCCCATTTTCCAACAACTGGTAACCATCAAAACCAATTCTTTGTTTGTATATGATAAAATTCAACACCAACCCATATGTTTGAATGAAGCAAAATTTGAGCTTTTTGTTAATTTTACAAAATTTGGTATTGACTAATAGTTGGGTTTGAGAAGCTATGCAGGTTTGGGACTGTTCTCGGTCAGTTCAATGTGCAAAAGTTGGTGTCTTTGGTGATGGGCAGTCGGGAGACAGCACAGTCAGAAACCCCTTGGTTGCAAAGCATTACTAGACACCTAAAAGACAAATCTTTATATGCAGTTGGTTTTTGTTCCGAGTTATTATTAACAAATGATGATACACTGCTTTTTAGTTTAGACACTTATGCTGCTGATAACAATACATTGCGGAAGAAAGCGGTTTTTCATCACAAGGCAAGTCTTTTTCAGCTTCTTAGTCTTTACTTTATCATGGTTTCAACAATATGAATTCATTGTTTGGAGTTAGGACTTAGGAAGAAACTGAAAACCATAATCGAAAGTAAGAAAAAGATAATTCTCGAATTTTAGCTTGAAGTTCTTAAAGTGTTCACATTTGGGTTTGAAATCTCCAAGGTGGATTTCGAAGAGGTCTGACGTTGGTTGTTAACTAGTTTCAGTTTTTGTTTGTTAACATTGTTGCATCTTAGCTGGTTCTATGTTGTGTTTATATGGTTTACTATAGCCTGTGGCTTGCTGCTTTATGTTTTTGTCTGGTTCTTGTTTGTGTTTGTTGCCTTCATATTAAATGATGCTTAGCATCTTTCTTCATCTTTCATCCGAGAAAGATTTTTAGGTTCAGTTTATGAATGTTTTTTTAAGGAATCACTTCTCTACAAAGTGATTTTTGAGGAATCACCTAAATGGTGATTCTTCCACAATCACCAAATAGATAATTTCTCTTACTTAAATCACTATTAAAAAATTTAGATTTTTGTTGCCAAAAACTATATGCAATGTTTTTAACCATTTTCCAGTGCTTTTAGGGCTAAAGAAGTCACTCACAAATACATTCTTAATGATCTTATTGCTGCTTGATTACCCTGACATTTTTTTTTTTCTTTTTATGCTTTTTGCTCCAATGAGTATCATGGCCATTTGTTTCTCTTATGCGCTTGCAGTTTCCTCACCACAATTTAACAGTAGAGGCTGCTTGGCCAGGACTTTTTGTTGACAAGCTTGGTAATTACTGGGACGTACCATCCTCAGTGGCAGTTGATCTTGCTTCAGTTGCTTCTGACTCTGGTGCAAGTTATCATCTGTGTATGCACCACAATTCAGGCTTACCGGAACAGTTTGGTGGTGATCAGAGTAATAAAGTTCCCACCACTCTGCTTCCTGGTTTTTCAGTCAAAAGTGCCTTTTCCTTTAAGAAGAATATTGACATTTGGAGAAGTAAAGCTCAGAAGTTGAAAATGGTTCAGCCATTTGATATATTCCTTTCAAATCCTCAGATTTCAGCTTCGGGGATCATTGGTATGATATTTCCTCTTCATTTCCTGAATTCATAAAAAACTCGTGTAGTTGAAAATAAATTATTATATTTTTGCTTAATTGATATGTGCTATTCTTACTAAATAATATTTGAAATTCACTTTTCTCATGCGCACAGGTGCTGCTGTGACTGCCTCTTTTGGGGATAATTCAAGTAGGGTGCAGCTGCCAGATGATTTTCAAGGTTTTAGAGGCTCTTGTCTTCAAGCTCATGGTGTAAAATCTGCCTTTCTAGCAGATCTATTTGCAACTCTGTCATTTACAGCCCAGCATGGAAACTTCCAAAGGCTATTTCTAGACCTGTCAAGATTTCATGCACGCCTCAATTTTCCTTCTGGTTCTAAATTACTTTCCGGTGCTACACGTTTGGCACAAGATTTTTTCAACTCTGAACAGCCAAGTATGGAAGCTCTTCAGGCCATTTCTCCTTATACAACCCTTTCTTTTCAGCAGCAGGTATGAGAATTTCTTTTACAATATTCAGTTTCGGTATAATTTCTTAATAGCTTAGGTTGTTGATTAGTATGTGTGATTTCCAGAAAGGGTGAATATATTTGAGATGTGTTGGGAATAACTTGGACTGAATACATTCTACATTTAAAGATTTTAATTTTTTTTGCCTTTTATATGTTTTCATCATTGCAATATGCATGTCTCTAACCACCTGTAATGAGTTTCCTATATATTTGATTGCAGATTGCTGGACCTTTCAGTTTCAGGGTTGATTCAGGAGTGGCAGTAGATTTGAGGAATGAGAGAAGGAAGATTCAAGTGGATGAACCAGTATTTGCCATTGAATATGCGTTACAGGTCCTTGGTTCAGCCAAGGCTGTTGCTTGGTATTCCCCAAAGCACCAAGAATTCATGATAGAGCTTCGGTTTTTTGAGTCATGAAGCAATAGTTCGGTGTTGTTTAGGAATTCTATTAATTTCATATTTTTTTGTCATAATTTCTAAAGATTGGTTTAATGTTTTTATGGCTGTTGAAATTGAGAAAACTTCATCTGCTAGAGCTAGACCACGCCTTTTTTAACTTCTGAAAGCTATCAGTATGGGTTTTCTAGAAATGACAAGCAAATGAGTAGGGATGGACAAAACTGAACCAAACCGTTTAAACCGAACTAAACCGTTACTTTTGATTCGGTTTATAGAAGATAACGATTTGATTAGGTCCAAAAACCATCCAAACTACCACTTACGTTTGGTTTGCAATTTAGATGGTTTTTGAACCGAACTAACTTAAACCGTCACTAATATATAATATTTTTTTAATATTTTATTATTATTAATGTTATATATTACTAATATATATTTTTTAAATATTTTTATTATTAATGGGTGGTTTTGAATTTTAATATATATTTTTTATTTAATTATTTTTAGTTTGAACTTAGTATTGTAGTATTAAAATTAATTTAAATTTTAAAATTTGAACTATATTATTAAATTAAATTTAGACTATAAAATTAAATGATGGGTCATTAATTTGTATTTTATTTTTGTATATTAAGTTTGTACTATAAAATAAAAATGTTGTAGCCCAAAACAGTTTGGTTTGGTTTGAATAGTTCTAACAGTTTAGTTTAACTTGATATTAAACTAAATCACCAACTACGATTTAATTTGAATTTTTATAAAATACCAACATAAACCAGACTGCTTTTTACCAAAAAAAACATAAACCAGACTATGCCAACCCTTACAAATGAGTGCATAATAAGCATTCAAACCAATCCCAAATCAATGAAGAAGGTAATTTCAAAGCTCCTGGCACCATGGAAATGTATATTTTGCTTTGCATGTATGACATTGTATGTGCCTCACCATCAACTTCATCTAATACTAAGTCTTACCATTGTGCAAAGAGTTTCTCCGCATGTAAAAAAATGAATGTACGGTAGAAATGGTGTGTAACCAAAATGAAGATCCATGAGAAATCTTTAATTTCTGAAATGACATATTTGAAAAACATATATATATATATATATATAAACCATCAAGAATTCTACAGTGGGCAACGTTTCAGCCGTCTACGTGCACAATTATATGACTTTTGAAGGCTGCAATAGGTGGGAGAGGCTACAATAGGCTGTCTCCCACCAAATGGTGGGCGCTATCCTCCACCATAGAAAAACCAATACTGAGAGGAAAAAAGATGGCTTTTAAATAATCATTTGAATATTCTTTTTGAATTTTGTTTTGGTACAATCGAAATTTAGTAGAATGGAAGCTTACATCTTCTCACAGTATGATGCCTACCAAAACTGGTTATTGGGCAATTTGATGGAAGGCGTAAATGTTGTTCATTATACTTAATACTCACAAGACACAGCCCATGGGGTGGGGCAGACAAGGCATACCTAGCAAGCTCTTTACGATCTCGTGTTGCCAAAATCATGGGGACAATATCAGGAGGAATTGCTTCCTTTCCAATCTGAAGCAACAGAGCAACCTGATAAACTCAATATTAGAAAAATGCTGATTCAGCTTATCTTTTTACCATCATTTTGTTTACGATCAAAACACGATTAGTTGCATAGTAGCAAGCCAGTAACATTCTAAACAGAATTAATAAAGATTAATGACTTTACCATGTTGCGAACTTGTCTGTATAAGAAACCTGTGCCTTCAACTTCTAGCTGTAAAAGAGGGCCCTAGGTAATAGTATGACAGATAAGTAAGTTAAAAATGCAACATAATCATAGACTTATCCACACAGACAAGCTAATATAAGACCCTAAAATTCAAACAAGGCATGACCATTACCATCTCGTGAACATCAAAACGAAATATATCCTTCACTGGATCTCGCACTCTATCATTGTGTGATGCATTAACAAAAGCAGAGAAATTGTGCTTTCCAATAAAATACTTTGCAGCTTCTCTCATGGCAGTGGCATTGAGTTTATAAGAACATTGGTAAGCATAGTGGCGCAGAAATGGGTCCATGACAGTGTCATTGTATATCTTGTAACGATAAATCTTGCTTTCTGTTGAAAATCGAGCATGGAATTCTGGCACTGCAGGACTAATCTCTCTAACTCGGATGTCAGCAGGCAGAAGACCATTCAAAGCTGCATGAATGCTCTCCAAGCTATCATAGTTGAAAGGTGTGACAAAGTGTGCCACCTGAAATCTTTACTGATTGTTAGTTTGAGATTGGTCCATTAATGATTCTTGAATCCACTTAAGGCTCAGAAAGTCCGACCTGACCCAAGGCATGAACTCCAGTATCCGTCCTACTTGCTCCAACCAAACAGAGATCCTTCCTCTCTAGCTTTGTTACATGAATTAAAGCTTTTTCCAAAATGCACTGTATGGTTGGCGGTGACTGCTGATATTGCCAACCTGAAAAAACAAGATCAAATCTCTTGTTCATTGGGGTTTAATTTTTTATTTTTATTTAAAAAGAATCTTTAAAAGATAGACTGAGCAACAAGACGACCTGACACATGAAGACACAAAAACTACTGACCTATGTTGAATTGCTATTGATCCCAAAAGAGTCACCATCTCTTTTATATTTTATCTCCAATAACCTATTAGCAATTGTTTCATGAAGGATGATTCAAGATTGCAGAATTAAATATTTATAACTACACAAATAGTCAAGATGCAAAACAATACAGAATTAAAGAACCATACTTGATAAGCATGACCTAAAGACTAGTAAAGGCTGAAGAAGCAACACATTCAACCAGGAATTCATGGCATTTCACAGTTAGAGAAGTCCAACCCTAAGCTGACATGAGAATGCAGGCCAAAGAATGTAGGCATACCATACAAAATTGACACATAAGCCTTATACACCGTATGTCAGTAAGTGGGCATTTCCTTCGAAGTCACCCCTCTAAACACAAACAAGGTTCCAATTTTGTACTTTGCAAATTAAAAGTAGAAGGTTTAAGAGAAAGAGGCAATAATAATATAAATTAATTAAAAGGAGGCAAAGACCAAAATGGGCTTATAGAGAGAACCTGCATAATGGGTGCCGTCATATGCAATAAGCAAACGCCATTTAAACCCAGCAACAGTCGGCGTCAACCCCACACAGTTAGCAGCATCCTCGCCACCACCTTTGCTCTGCTAAATTATCCATTTTTATTTATTTTTTATTTTAGTTTCAGAGATTAATTCCCAAGAACCCACCATTAAGAAGCAGAGAGAGAAAGAAAGAGGTGATTACCGAGCTGCTGGCGATTGAAGAAAGAGACCCATTGAGATTTGGTGGAGCAGAAAGGCCTACCACTGCATAGCTCATATCCTCCCCCGCTTGCACAGCAATTAGACTTTCTGGGAGTTTCCAACTTTCCTTTAAAGGGGCTTCAAGAAATAGGTTCTGTCTCAGTGCTGGCTAATCTCTTTGTCAGACGACACTGCGCAGTCAATATAGTGCATTTTTTTTTTCTTTACACCTATTTATATAATTTATAAAATAAAATAAAAAAGAGAGAGAGAGAGATAGTAAGTACCAAAAAAATATTAATATTGGAGAGAGTTTAATTGTTTTATCTTTAAACACTTTTAATTCAATATTAGCCGGTCCCACATTGAATTTTTGAGCGGGTCCAATCGAACGGATAGGATATTCTTTTTGAAAATAATTAGGGACGATGAGGGATGACCCACAAACGAGATCAAATATTTGGATGGATAGAGATAGAGTCAAAGAGACAAAAGCTATAAGGTCAACGGATAGGAAAGTGTAGGTGTAGTGTAAGGAAGATGGAGGTTGGGGCAGTGAATGAGAAGTGGAAGGCACGGAACTCTTGACGTCTGAAAGTCCAGCTCTTATGCGGAGGCACCTCTCTCGCGCTTCCCTATTCGTGCGGCCAGCCGAATTAACCACCGTTGATTTTGCAGAAGTCGACCTCAAAAACAGAACAAAACTAAACAAAACCCAAAAAATAAAAATAAAAATAATTAGGAAAAAGAAGAAAACGGAAAAAAAGCTGACAAGAGGCCTCTTAGAGATTTAGGAGCTTCATTTTTTTATTTTTTTAATCTCAGTCTGGCTTCGAGGTAAGCGTCTTTTCCCTTATGCAATTTAGGGTTTTCTGTTTAGCATTAGGTTTCTTCTTTCTTTCTATCTTCCTTGTCTCCCGTATTGGTTGTGGACCTTTTTTCTTTCTTTTCTTTTTTTGCTTTCTATTATTTCTGATTATTTAGGGCTGGTGGGTTTTTCAAATATATGAATTGTTCATCTTGCTCTGGGGATTTCGGAACTGGGTTTGTACGGATTTGGATTTCATGCTCTATCTAATGTCGGAAAGGGTCCAACTTTATCGCTATATGTTGAATGTGGTTCTTAGCTTTTGTTTTACTTGTTCCTGTTCTTGGGACTGGCTTCCCTGTTGAAAACTGCAAAATTGATTTCTCATATGCAAAGTTTGAATTTCCCGCAAACTTGTAAACCACAGTCTTTTTGTATTATTTAGGCCATGGCTGCAAAGAAAATTATAGCAATATGTCAGTCCGGTGGGGAGTTTGTGACCAATAAAGATGGATCCCTTTCGTACACCGGGGGTGATGCCTATGCGGTAGACATTGATCACCAAACCCAACTCGAAGATTTCAAGTCGGAAATTGCCGAAATGTTTAGCTGTAGTGCTGATACAATGACCATCAAGTATTTCCTTCCTGGTAACAAGAAGACTCTTATTACAATTTCCAAAGGCAAGGACTTACAGAGAATGGTCAATTTTCTTGGGGATTCTGTCACGGTTGACGTGTTTATCATCTCTGAGGAAGCTGCTGCTAGGAATGTATCCAACATGCCAGCTAGTAGGTAGTTAAATATTCTTGTTTCTGGACTATTTCTAGCTGTTTTGGATAACTGCGTGCATTTTGTCCTTGCTATATGAACTTTTTTTGGTTCATTGTGCTCCATACTTTGCAGCATTCACAACATGGTAGAAAGGTCAGGTGATATGCTTCTCATGCAACTTAACAAATTTTCCTTGTTTTGTTATGGAAATTGACATGTTACTCTATCTGCCTTGCTTTGAATTATGATGACTGTACTTCTGAACCAAAATTGAGCATTTCATGGAAGTGACTTGAATGTATCTCGTCTGTTCCTTGCCAAAAAAGACTAATTGATGGTTTAATGTTTCAGGTCAAGCAGGACAACTGTGTCAGAAGCAGTGGTTCCTATAGTTGAGCCTATTGATGTTGCAGTTGATATGGGCAATGCTAGTGATCGACTTGATATGGAGCTCAATGAAGCTCCTTTGCATTGTGTTCCTTTGGGTTCTTATGAGGACAAGCATCACAAAGCTGCACAGCAGTGGGAAAACACAATTACCGGGGTTGACCAGAGGTTTAATAGTTTTAGTGAATTCCGAGAAGCATTGCACAAGTATTCAATTGCTCATGGGTTTGCTTATAGATATAAGAAAAATGACAGTCATCGTGTTACTGTAAAATGCAAATCCCAAGGGTGCCCATGGCGGATATATGCATCGAGGCTGTCTACCACCCAGTTAGTTTGTATCAAGAAAATGAACACGAATCATACATGTGAAGGCGCTGCAGTGAAAGCTGGGTATCGAGCAACTAGAGGTTGGGTGGGAAGTATCATAAAGGAGAAGTTGAAAGTTTCTCCTAACTACAAGCCAAAGGATATTGCAGATGACATCAAACGAGAGTACGGGATTCAATTGAATTATTCTCAGGCATGGCGTGCAAAAGAGATTGCAAGGGAGCAACTGCAAGGTTCCTATAAAGAGGCATATAATCTGTTACCCTATTTCTGTGAGAAGATAAAGGAAACTAATCCAGGGAGTATTGCAACATTTACCACCAAGGAGGACTCAAGCTTCCATCGTCTGTTTGTAACTTTCCGTGCCTCAATTTTGGGTTTTCAACGAGGTTGCCGTCCTCTTATTTTCCTCGATAGCACTCCTTTAAATTCAAAATACCAAGGTGTATTGTTGACTGCAACAGCAGCAGATGGTGATGATGGTATCTTTCCTGTAGCCTTTGCAGTTGTGGATTCTGAGTCTGAGGATAACTGGCGTTGGTTCTTATTAGAACTGAAATCTGCCCTGGAAATGGAACCGAAACAACTGTCAACATCTCAGCAGTTCACGTTTGTTGCTGATTTTCAGAATGGTCTGAAAGAGTTATTGGTTGAGATATTTGATAAATGTTACCACAGCTATTGTTTACGTCATCTTGCAGAGAAACTTAACAGGGACTTGAAGGGGCAATTTTCTCACGAGGCAAGGAGATTTATGATCAATGATTTTTATGCTGCTGCTTATGCACCGAAACTCGATGGTTTCCAGCGCAGTGTAGAAAACATTAAAGGCATTTCACCTGAGGCTTACGATTGGGTCATTCAAAGTGAACCAGAGCACTGGGCTAATGCATTCTTTGTAGGAGCAAGGTATAACCAAATGACGTCAAACTTTGGTCAGCAGTTCTATAGTTGGGTATCAGAGGCACATGAGTTGCCGATAACACAGATGATTGATGTGTTAAGAGGCAAGATGATGGAATCTATCTATACACGGCGAGTGGATTCCAACCAGTGGATAACAAAACTAATACCATCCAAGGAAGAGAAGCTAGAAAAAGAAACTTCGATAGCTCGATCTCTACAAGTGTTGCTCTCACACGGTAGCACATTTGAGGTACGTGGGGATTCCGTTGAGAGTGTTGATGTTGATCACTGGGATTGTAGCTGCAAGGGATGGCAACTTACTGGTTTACCTTGCAGCCATGCCATTGCTGTATTTGAATGCATCGGTAGGAACCCGTATGATTACTGTTCCAGGTACTTCACAACTGAAAATTATCGTCTAACATATTCAGAGTCGATTCACCCTGTTCCAAATGTGGATAAACCGGTCCAGAGCGAATCAACTCAGCCAGCGGTTACTGTAACCCCTCCCCCTACAAAAAGACCGCCAGGCCGGCCAAAGATGAAGCAGTCTGAATCAGTAGACATAATTAAACGGCAGCTCCAGTGTAGCAAGTGCAAGGGCCTTGGCCATAATAAGAAGACATGCAAAGGTTCCCTAGTAGAAATACTTAGGTAGGAAGTTGTAAGTAGGTTGCCTGTTAGCTGTATATGCTTCTGACTTTTTTTGGGGTTTGCAGTTTAGGGTTGAATTTTTCAAGGTTGAGATAGCTGTTCAGATAATTTATTCTATTTGCAAACCACTCTTTGGTTTACAAGTTATTCCATCATTCTTATTCTCAACTTGTTCCGCTGCTTGACCTTTAACTTGCGATTCTCAATGCTCTCTTAAGTTACTTCAATATATGTACTATTATTTTCAAGTTCTGCGCGTTTTTCTTGCTTATATGTGAATTTCCATCATCAGGTTTTCTAGTTTGGAAAATAAATAAAAAATAACATATAAAACATACTGTTTTGCAAGCTAAATGCCTTTGTATCCTTTGCGATATTACAAGGTTTGGTTTTATGCTCCGAAGTAAAAAGGACCAAGGGGTGGGAAAAAGATTATCATATCCTAGAAAACAAATTGTAGATAAAGCAATGAATTATGGATAGCATAGGTGTGCAATTCAATTTAGCATAAGTTTATGAAAAAAGGTATAATATCAGAGTCGGCTTCCTTGGAGGCGGCCAGTGGATGAGATCCAGTGATTTCTGGAGGACTCTCCCTGATTCTGACCATAAATAAATATTGCAAATTTTCATAGCAACTGATAAGCAAGCTGTTCGGTTTTTTTAAAAAAAAAGATTAGAGAGTATAATTTAATGATCGAACGGTGAAGCAATCGCAGTGAGTGCTTAGGAGGGTGACACCTGGGATGTTATAATAGGACACATGGCTAGCTCCCAACACTTGCAACATTCTGAATTTGCCACGTTGCATTACACCCGTCAGTTTCAGTTTCAAACCATCTTCTTCGCTTTCCTTAAATCCCCCGCACCCCACATCTCTCGCTATCACGTTCTCATAATCATTCCCTCTTGTTTCTCTTTTTCTCAGCAACTTCCAAGTTTCCCATTAAATCAACCTCTGCCAACTATATACTTTTACCTATTATAGACAGACATAGTCGCTTTATTTAGCACTGATACTATTCCATTAATAAATATGGCTTCCATTCGACATTCTCGGGTCCTTGTTTATGTGGTGGTGATGGCGGTTGCAGCAGAGATGGTGACGGTGTCCGTGATAGGCTGTAAAGCCTCCAGCGTGGGGCATACACCATCTACGAATGAAGATAGCCGCGAGTACGAGGAGTTCAAGGACAAATCTCAGGAAGCGCAGCACAAGGCCAAGGAGACAGCAAAAGACGCCAAAGAAGCTTCGGAGTCATGGACTGGATGGGCCAAGGACAAAATCTCCGAAGGACTTGGTTTGAGACAAGAGGAGGCCAAAGATACCGCAAGAAAAGCTTCTGATGCTGCTTCTGGCACTGCCAAGAAGACCAAGGACAAGATTCAGGAAGTGGCTTCTGGTTAGTACATTATATATACACACACACACACACTAGCTTCACAATTTCTATTGCATGATATATATTTATATATATATATATATATGTATGTATATGCTGCAGAAGCTGGGCAATACAGCGCAGAGAAGGCAAGAGACCTGAAAGATGCAGCGGGTGAAACGGTGAATGCAGCAAAGGAAAAGGCCGACAGCATCAAGAATGAAGCAAAGAATAAGATGTATGACACTTCCGAGTCAGCTAAGCACAGCGCCGGCCAAACCATTTCAGCAGCCAAGGAGAAAGCGTACGACGCTTCCGAGGCTGCAAAGGAGAAGGCGTACGATGCTTCGCAGGCAGCGAAAGAGAAGACCAAGGAAGCGAGAGACAGAGCATCCCAGGAGGCAGAGGAGGCAGAGCATGAAACATCTGAGAAGGCAGAGGAGGCTATAGCGGCAGCGAAGAGGAGGCAAGAGGAGGCAGAGGAACAGACGAGTTGGGCTAGAGAGAAAGCAAAGGAAGGTTATGAAGCGGCCAAGAGCAAAGCTGAGGAAACGGTGGAGGCTGCCAAGCACAGGTCTAAGCAGGTGAAGGATAAAATTACTGGTGCTGTTGGTGGTGGATCAGGTCGGGATGAGGAGCTCTGAGCTTTCTTTTTGTTAATATTATTTTTATGAAAGATAATGTGTTTTGTGGTACATAGTTAGGCATATATAGGAGCATTGGATTGTCTTTGGTTTCCTAATCGATCTAGTGTTCTAGTGTTTTGCTTTGCCGCATGCGTGTTTAATGTTTTAGCTCTTTCTTTTGTGTTTCTTTCTCGTCTCACTCGCAGCATATTTCGTATTAATTTGGATGTATTAGTTGTCTTTTTTTGGGTCATATATGATATGATTACGCATAAAACATTAATAATATGCTTTAGAATTGGACACCAATTAAACTGCTGCATGCAAGAGCCCAAAACTCCAAAAGAGTTGAGTGGAGTGCTATTTATATCCTACGCTGTTTACAACCCACTATGATATAAATTAAATATATAATAGTTTGGGCCTAACTTATACGAGATTGAGAAGCTAGTAAAAGTTATAAACTGGGCCGTTCCATATATAGCCCTTGTGAAAATTGAATAGAGCAGAAAGCAATGGCCTGTGTTTGTTAGGGAGTGATTGGAGGAGAGGGAGAGAGGAGTCAATTTGTTGAGCTGTGCAAAACCAAAACCGAGCCTTTTTCATATTCTGTATACACGTAACTTTCCTTCCTAGCTTACTTGGTTTGGTTAACTACATCGTGTATCTATATATATACATACATATAAAGAAAGGCACATGGCAGTGCTACTGCTTATCAAACAAGAGTAGACCAAGTGTGTGTCCTATAATGTGTTCACAAGGAACAATAAGATATACTATTTTTATACCAAAATCTGTGAACAAATGCAAACTAATTTACGAGGGGGGTGTTTCTGATTCTCATCCACAACAGAAGAGACAGAGATGTGGATTTGGATTACGATCTGCGAGTGTGAGAACAAACAATCCCAATGGAGAATAGACCAGGAAATAATAATAATAATAATAAAAGGGTATCTGCGATCGTGTTAATTTGAAGGCCGTTTGAGTGGTAGATAGCAGCAGCAAATGAGATGAGAGTAAATCCATCCATGTGATCCCAAGATCTGACCAACCACCACCCCAGGCCTCAGTAAAGATAAATTAGTAAAGATGTGGGGCTGGCCAATAATCAAACTCCACATTATTGGTGGGTAAAAGCCAATCGCAATCATCTGTGTGCCCAGTGTGTTGCACATGGTAATGGCTAACTACCCCTTCACTGATTTCACAAACCAACAAACTAAACATGAAATGCATTTCCTTTTTTAAATTCAATCATTTCAAATAAAAAAATGGTTCTGCTGCACCACGCGGTTTTTTTGTGGTTATTTATTGGCACCCCATTCTTGAATTACACAAGTAGAGCCAAAGTGTGACAAATTCCTGGTTAGCAGCTAAAGAAAATGGAACGAGTGGTTCATATTGCATTTACCCAATTAGACCTCTCTTTTTTAATTATTTTTAAGTTTCAACTTCATTTAGTTGATGGTTTGTTGCTAACAACACCATGAAAAGGGTTACTGTCGTTTGTTTCTTTGCCCATCACTCAAAAAAGAAGGCCTCGATTGAGACATGTTCATGTGCTATCCATGTCCAATGATACAGATATGTCCATTCATCTCGACCTTTTTCTTCTTCTTTTTTTATTTATTTATTTATTTATTTATGGTGAATACGATACATCTCAACCTGGTGGTGTATAAGTTTCCCTCATTGTGTGGTCACGGCCACGAGTTCACAAGATATTGTAGTTATCTGTTAAATTAAGTGTGTCGTCATCATTATTAATTACATCAAGTTAAATTACAAAAAAGAAAAAGAAAAAAGTGCACACTCTCATCCAGCTACGTACTACTCTCTTTTTAACTTAATTATTGGGTTTTTATATATTCTTCCTATCTAAATATTCACAAATATATGGAAGCTGTGTTGACATATAATTTTGGTTCTTTGTTTTAGAGACCAAGATCGATATGGCGTGTATATAAATATCCACTCATCAATTTTTATAACAAATTAATGAGAGAGAAGATGTAGGTGAGTTGATCGATGTTAAAAGTTTAGATGTGCATTTGTGTTTTTATCGAAATGCTTTTAATTTCTATGAAATTTTTTTGTTTGGAATTTTCAACTGCACATATTGATTTTTTTTTTTTTTGTAAAAACTGTACATATTGTTGGAAAATTATTTTAATATTGGGCGTTTCTGATTGTACAGGTTTGCTACTTTTTGGATTATAAAAAATGAGAGAAAAAAAAAACAATAATAATAAATGCTAAAAGAATAGTGATATGCAGAGAAAGTTTTAAATTGCTTCAATGATAAAATATTTAAAAACTAAGATAAATAAAGAATAGACGGTCTAAGACGGTAAAGAAGTATAGTTTTTTAGGAAATAGAATAATTTACTAATTCAAAAAAAAAATAGTATAAAAGATGTTGAAGTCCCTTTTAAAAGCTAAAGCCACCAACAATTTTTTTATTTTTCTTATATGGATTAATGCTAAAATTTATACTTTCAAGAATCAATTAATTTTTTTCCTCCCATATTATATAGAATGATAGTTTTTTTCATCTCCATATCTTCTAATTTTCTAGCCGAAAATATTGGCCACACTCAATATATATATATATATATATATATATATATATCTTCATCATATTGGCCTGACACGGTATTAATATATATATATATATGTCAGTCATGGTCAATTGGTCATACACCACACGGCGTGTATATAGTTAAAGTCAAAAATAAATAAATATTAACACCGTGGCAGGCCAATATAATGAAGATCCAGGAGATCCCATATGTATGGGTCACATTTTTCTTTCTAATTATGGTCTTTAATTTAAGATTTCATAATTTTTTAAGTTTCTTTTAATTGTTAACTTCTTACCAAGGTTTATTAGCAAAAAAAAAAAAAAATTCTCACCAAGGTACTCTCATATGATCAAGACTAAAACAGTAAAACATACATAAAAATATATATGGAAATCATAATGTAACAGTGCATAATTTTTTTTAAAAAAAACACAATCATTATTTTATTTTTTTTGGTAATAACAATTCATACATAATGATATATAAATATTTTCCGGCTCGGATAATTTTTTTTTTCAATTATATGTTGGTTCCTCAAACATTAGGGCTTGTAGGGGGGGTGGGTGGGGGTTACACATAAGTTCGCTATTTTTTTCCCCCTCAAGTGATCAATATAAATGAGATGGAATTACCTAATTAAATTAAAATTGTATAGTAATAATAATCATCAAGGTGGTTTGAGGTGTAAATGAATATGAAATATTGGCGGTAGATCAATATTGATGATTATTACAGATTGGGTTTGTATGCAGCTTTGCAGGTGCATATGTAAGTAATATAATAATAAAACATGTGGGCACCATAATCTAAGACGGAATAGAATAGTATAATTTTCAAAAAAATAATCCCAATGAAAAGAGAAACGTTTTTAAGGTGATTAATGATTATAGCTGGTACGTGAAACGGTCAAACCCTTGAAACCGTATCTTCAATATTTTTTATTTTTTTGGTTAACAACCGTATCTTCAATACGAGATATCGGAAATTAACCAAAAAATATATATATACGAGATATCGGAGAGGGAGAGAAAGAGATCTTTATGTAGTATAGCTATAGTATTAATTAATATTAATATGTGATGGAGATATATCTGCTGTATAATAATCCGCCTTAATTATAATTTTCTCCTTCTTATGCATGATTAATTATTATGCAGAAAGCAAGCGAAGCAGGACTCAAAAGGCATTTTTTTTCCTTCTTTTTCACCAAAAAAAAGGCATGGTTTTTCTTTTTTAATAAGTAATTTAATTAGCTTGTTTCTGGGGAAAAAAATAAAAATAAAAAGTAATTTAGATCGTGGATAACCTCCAGCATCTGTGGAAACTAATTGTCCACCAAACCATCCTCCAGGGTGATCCTCATCGTCTCTCTTTTGATGTATCAATATTCACGTTTGCCCCTCAATTATTTATTTTTCTTTTTTTCTTTTTTTTTTGGCTAGCTGCAACAATTGTATAGTTCATGTATTGGAATCTTTTTTTTGGTAAATTCATGTATTGGAATCCCTAGTAATATGCTAGTGGAGTATTGATATTCCTTTTTTATTTTTTTTTCCTCAACCATTATATATAACTTTTTTATGATGTTTGTACGAATTCGTAAATTTTTTACATTATAGATATACATAAGACAACATATTATTTAAAAAATTTCAAACACAAAGACTATAATATAAATTTATTCATATGTGCACTATAAAAAAATATAATATAATACTCATAGATTTAATCCAATGATAAAATAGAAATACATCTTCAAATTCATGTTCACAAACCTTTAATTACCTGAGTGAAATCTCTCTACTTCAATAATAAGTTGTAATGTTACAAAATATATATAAATTCTTTTGAGTGTGGATTTTCGCAACTTAAATAGCTTGCAAATTAAATGTTTGTGCTGTGTAGCATGATAAACAATAAGTTGTAGGCAAAGATTAGGATTGATTTAAAATTTATTTACACCGTTATTTTTTAACTTTTGTATTTTGTGACAATTTAATATTTAATATTTAAAATTGATAATTATATTTAAAGGTTATTTAGGTACTTTTATTTTATGGTGAATACGATACATCTCAAACTGGTGGTGTATAAGTTTCCCTCATTGTGTGGTGACGACCACGAGTTCACAAAATATTGTAGTTATCTGTCAAATTAAGTGTGTCGTCATCATTATTAATTACATTAAGTTAAATTACAAAAAAGGAAAAAAGTTCACACTCTCATCCAGCTACATGCCAATCTTTTTAACTTAATTATTGGGTTTTTTAAGTACTCTTCCTATCTAAATATTCACATGTTTTTGACATATAATTTTGCTTCTTGTTTGTAGAGGGTAAGATCATTTTCAATAAAATTTATATGGCAGAAAATATAAAAGTATTTTTATTTATGTGGTTTGATATTTATTTAAAAAATAATATCTATTTAAAAATTATTTTTAGTGATTATGTTCTGAATAAATTAAAAATTATATAAAAATTAATTAAAATTGATAAAAATAAATAGAATTGATGAATCAGACTATTTAACAAACCCTCTAGAAGTAGGTAGTCTTCTAAGAGCATCTTTAATAATACTGTAGATTGAGTTTATGTGGCATGTAGAATATAAATCATATTTGTTTATGTAGTAAATGTTTATTTAATAGACAGTGAATATTCAAAAATAATATTCAATATAAACTATTTGAAATAAACTTAATTGATGATGTGTAATTTAAAAAAAATATATATATAATTAAAGTTAACTTTAACTAAAATAAAACCGTCAAAGATAATGATAAAAAAATAAAAATAGTTTTTTTTTTTGAATCAGCATGTCTAACAGACTTTTTAAAAGTAAAGGGTCAACCTGACATCTTCTATTTTTTATTATTACATCAGTCTAACATAAGCTTTACACATAACCATTGTTGAAATTTTTTCTCAAATACTATCTATTTATTTTATGTGACAATATTTTTTCAGCAGTTAACAGACCCATTTGAGATGTTTTAAATATTTTTTAATTTTTTTATATCATATCAGCTTAACATACTATTTAAACAAAACTATTAAAGAAGATTTTTAAATCAGTATGTCTATTTATTTTATGTAATAATAACTTTTAAAAAATAAAAATAAAAATATTAGAGATGCTCTATTGAAATAGCGTGTATATAAGTATCTACTCATCAATTTTTATAACAAATTAATGAGAGAGAAGAAGAGATGTATACATTTGATATACGTGAGTCAATGTTGGAAGTTTAGATGGACATCTGTGTTATTATCCAAATGCTTTTAATTTCTATTAAGTTATTTTTGTTTGGAATTTTCAACTATACATATTATTGTAAAAATATTTAACATTGGACGTTTTTTTTTTAAGTGAAAAAAGGTGACTTGATATTAAGAGCATCTCCAATGATACTGTGGATTGATTTAATTTTATTGCCACATTATAAATGTAGAAAGATGTAAAAAAAAAAAACTCTCCAATGACTCTGTTTATTAACTCTGTTAAGCTTATGTGGTAAAAAATAAAATAGACACTGTCAAATAGACTGTCTACTTTCAAAAAGTCTGTTAGACAGTGTGACTCAGCAATTAACTCTTTTTTTATTCTTTTTCAAATATTTTAAAATTTTAAATATATATAATTTATAAAAAAAATTATACATAATCTATTATTTTTATTGTAAACAGATTATATTGGAGACTACTTTTAAATATTAACTATCTATTAAATAGATATTTGATACATAAGCAATAAAAACTTCTATTCTATATATGTTATGTAGATTCCAATTCACTGAGCCATTAAAGATGCTCTAAGCACAAAAGTAAAACTAAAAACGATCAGAGCATTGGACGTTCTGGACGTTTTTGATTGTGCAGGCAAGCGACTTTTTAGATAGAAAGAAATTAAAATAAAATAAAATAAATAAATACTAATAAAATATAACTATGCAGTTCTAAATTACTTTAATGATAAATAATTTTACAACTAAAATAAATAAAAGAAGTAAAAAAGTATAATTTTTATTGGAGAGAATAATTTATTATTTAAAAAATATATATAATAGATGTTGAAGTCCCTTCTTATAAGAGCTGGAGCCACCAACAATTTTTTTTACTTTTCTGATATGGATTAATGCTAAAACTTAACCTCCCAAATTATATATAGAATAATAGTTCTTTTTCATTTCCATATTTTTTAATTTTTTAGCCTAAAATATTAGCAGAAACATGCGCGCGCGCGCTCACACACACACATATATATATATATATATATCATGGTCAATTGGTCATACACCGCACGGCGTGTACATGGTTAAAGTAAAAAATAAATAAATATTAACACCGTGTTTAGTTTCGTTTAATTGTCAACTTCTTTACTGGGTGCACTGGTATCGTCACGACTAAAACAGTAAAATATGCATAAAAGTATGGAAATTATGATGTAACAAATTAACAGTGCATACATAATGATATATAAATATTTTCCAGCTCGGATAATTTTTTTTTTCATTTATATGTTGGTTTTTCACTATTACAGAAAATAGCTACTGACGACGGCCATACTTTTATATAGACGTCGGTTGAAAAAGAGAGCCGTCGTTGATAAAATAAAACGACGGTTAAAAAACATCAACGACGATTTTAACTATAACCGTTGTCTAAAGTTACATTAAAGACGACGGTTACTTCAACAACCGTCGTTGATAAAAGACTAAAATACACGTGGCAGCAACATTGTGGCCACGAGTATGTTGAAGAGTATAGACGACGGTTCTTAAAGGAACCGTCGTCTATTGTTAACTTATCGACAATGGTTCCTAAAGGAACCGTCGTCTATACTTACATAATAGACGACAGTTCAAGGATCCATCGTCAATACTTTGTGTATACCTGGGTAAAGACGACGGTTCTAAGCTAAAACTGTCGTCTTTTGTTTTTTTTTCTTTTTTTTTTTTTGTTTTTTGGGGTAAAGACGACGGTTCTAAAGTAAAACCGTCGTCTTTGACCCGGAAAAAAAAAAAAAAAAAAAAAAAAAAAACGACGGGTCTGACTATAGACCCGTCGTCTTTATCAAAACAACGTCGTTTTGTAGCCGTGTTATTTGGGTAAAGACGACGGGTCTAGCTTTTGTCCGTCGTTTTTAACTCAGTGTTTTGTTCTTTACACGCTTTTTCATCTCTTATTTTTCCTCACTTCTTTAGAAACCCTAAAACACCCGCCGCTGTTTGCTCATCTTCTCCACTATGGTCGCCGTTTCTCCTCTTCTCCACTTAGTCGCCGTTCCTCATCTTCTCCACTATAGTCGCCGTTCCTCATCTCTCAATTGTAGTTGGATTACTTCTTCATTTCACATAATATTTGTGATTTTTAACCCAAAAATTTTAAGGTTAGTGCTTGGTAATCTATTTAAATTGTTTTTAACAAATTGTGAATGCATTATTCCGTGAAAATGTTTGAATCCGTGCATTGAAAAGTAATTTTGTATGATTAGATTGAGTATATAATCAAAAATTGTATATGAGAGTTTTGGTTTAATTAGTAATTTTGTATAAGAGTTTTGTAATTAGAATATATTTAATATTTAATATAATTTTGTATAAATGTATTTAAATGCTGCTGAAGAAAAAAAAAAAAAAACATAGACGACGGTTTATAATAAAAACCGTCGTCGATATTTAAACATAAACGAAGGTTTTTAACCGTCGTCGATATTTTTTGAGTATTGACGACGCTTTATTAGACGACGGTTTCGTGTCCGTCGTCTAAACACGTAAGACGACGGATTTTAACCGTCGTCTTTGACCCTATTTTGTAGTAGTGTCTCAACTACTAGAGCTTGTAGGGGTGTTTGTGTATATATATATACACATATATATATATATATATATTTTTTTTTTCCTGAAGTGATCAATATTAATGAGATGGAATTACTTAATTAAGTTAAAATTTATTGTATAGCAATAATAATCATCAAGGTGGTTTGAGGTGTAAATGAATAGAAAATATGGGGGGTAGATCAATATTGATGATTATTACAATTTGGGTTTGTAAGTAGCTTTGCAGGTGCATATATAAGTAATATAATAATAAAACATGTGGGCATCATGATCTAAGACATAATAGACTAGTATAATATTCACCAAAAAAAAATAGACTAGTATAATTTTAAAAATATAATCCCAATGAAAAGAGAAACGTTTTAAAGGCGATTGATGATTATAGCTGGTACGTGAGAAGATCAAACCCTTGAAACCGTATCTTCAATATGAGATCTCAGAGAGAGAGACCTTTATGTACTATAGCTATAGTATTAATTAATATTAATATGGTGATGGTATCTGCTGTATAATAATCCGCCTTAATTATAATTTTCTTCTTCCTACGCATGATTAATTATTATACAGAAAGCAGGCAAAGCTGGAATCAAAAGGGCATGGTTTTTTTTTTTTTTATTCACCAAAAAAGGGATATTTTTTTTTATAAGTAATTTAGCTTGTTTCTGGAAAAAAAAAAAAGTAATTTAGATCGTGGATAACCCTCAGCATCTGTGGAAACTAATTGTCTTGCAGGTGATCCTCATCATCTCTCTTTGATATATCAATATTCCCGTTTGCCCCTCATTTATTTTTATTTTTTTTGTCTTTTGCTAGCTTCAAGAATTGTACAGTACATGTATTGGAATCCATAGTTATATGCTAGTGGAGTATTGATATTCCTTTTTTTTTTTCTTTTCTTTTTTGAACAATTATATATATATGTAACGTTTTTATGATGCCTATACATATCCGTACATTTTTTATATTGTGTTATTGCTCAAGCTAAAAAGGAAGCTTGAGCAAATTTGTCCATAAAATTAATGGAGAACACATCACAAACTCTATAAGTATCTTATTATCAATATTATTACTACTGCTGCTGCTATTATGGTCTTTCCTCTATATTCATGAAATTATGGACTCGAAATACATTATTTTCCCTTCATAAGTAGATTTGGTGTATTAAATAATTTTTTTAATGATAAAATTTAAAATTATGATAGTGATGATGATCATGAAATGGCTAATAGTATAATTTTATATGTTGTATTATTTTGATGATTAATGTAAAAAGCAAGGAATATTCAGAAATTGATTCTACGTTGACTGGATCCTTTTTTATTCCTCAAAGTTAGGGCCTACAGGGCAGGTGGGTTCCAGTGGAATTATTATTTAACGGGTTTTGTGTTTATATTGAATATTATAGACAATTATTATTATTATTATTATTATTTTAAAATATTATTTAATTTATTAAAAAATTATTATTATACATTGATTTATATTTATTTTTTTAATATTTAAATTATAATAATATATTAATTAATAAAATAATAATGTAGATATAAATAATAAATTTTATAATAAACTATATGATATTTTAAACATTATTATTTTTTATTTAAAAAAAATAGTATTTTTTTTTTCTTTTTTTGTTAGAAGTAGTGAGTAGCAGTCATATGGCCTATAATTTTCTCACCCATATTTGCCAACAAAATCATCAACACAAAAGTACTATGTACCCTTTCAATCCGTTGAGGAACTAGCTCAAGCTAAAAGATTAATCATATATCCATGTATACTGTGCTCAAGCTAAAAAAATGTAAAAAACTCTATTGTTAAAAACTCTATTTATATAAACTATACCAAACAGTTTATAATGAATATAAAAATTAAATTAAGTTTTAAATAAAAATTACTATTATTAATTACCGGTTGAGATAATATCACTAACCTTTGATTTTAAGATACACATTATATATATATATATATATAACTTGGAATTGTATATGCNGGAAAACAAAAAACCGATCACTAATTGGATCGGATTGGTTATTTTCAAAATAGGTCGGATCGTAACTGATGCACACCCCTAGTTGGTATATTTTCGTGGGTTAAGAATTTTATTATTTTTTTATAAAATAAAAGAATTTTATTAATTATGAAAGATCCATCGATTTTATGTGCCGTATAGCCTCGTTTTTAGAATTTGAATTTTGAAAATTTCTACATACAATTTTGTCCGTTTAATTATCCGCTTAATCAATATTTGCTTCCATGAACTTCTTCAAATTGCAATGCAGTTAAATACAATAGGATAAACTTTTAAATACATTAGGATAAACTTTTAGTCATACCAAATCTCTTCTCTTTTCCCCTAAGAAATTGCCAAAACTATTTGAGTTGTAATAAACGTTTAAGAATTTGGGATAAACTATTATCATTTAATTCTTATCCATACATAATTATATTGCAAATAATTTCAAAAGAACAAATGAAAACTA
This sequence comes from Ochetophila trinervis, assembly GCA_003254975.1. Taxonomy (NCBI): domain Eukaryota; kingdom Viridiplantae; phylum Streptophyta; class Magnoliopsida; order Rosales; family Rhamnaceae; genus Ochetophila; species Ochetophila trinervis. Next base: position 215,397 of record QANX01006520.1, read on the forward strand.
TTGCAAATTTGTTAGACTATAAATATAATGAATAGACCATTTTGGTCAAAAGAATGATAAATTACTCTCTATTTCACCATAAATAAATAGAAATATAATCCAAGACAGCTCATGCAGTTATATTTATATATTACGCATCATTTACTTTTGGATTATTAGATATTAGTTTATAAATCAAAAGTCCCCATCACGTTTCATTCTCATCAAGGGATACACACACACACATATATATATATATATATATATTTTCCTGAAACATATAATATTTTTTTCCAGATCCTCTAAAACATATAATTAAGAAAATGAAATGAAACAAAAGAAGGCTTAATTAATACTAACCTCAAAAGAAAAAATAAAAACCATATCCCAAGTTCCCAACCGACCCATGAAAACTGGTTGATGAAGGGTGCAATTGACATCTAAAAGTGGGCGGTGAACTAATATTAGATGTTTAATATATAATGCATTTAAAAGGAAACGAAGCACAAGAAATGGGCATGCGAATTCGAAGCAGTTTAGGCAATTTGCTCATCGCGTTCTTTAATCCTGGATTATTTGTGATCAGGGAAACACACACACCACAATTTTAACTGGCCCACCTTTTTGTTGTTTGTTCATTATTATATAATATATAAAGTATATGCAATTTTTTTGGGAGATAATATAATATAATAATTAAAATACGGATAGAGGCATAAAATTATAAATAGAGGTGGGCCTTTGAATGGGAGTCTTATTTATTACTTGTCAAGGTTGCGACGTGGGATTGGGTTAAAGAGTGCAGACAAGATTTGCTAGGGGGAGAGAGAGTCATTGGTTGAAACCTGAAAGCGCATAGCCTCAAACAGTAGACGTCTGTCCTTTCCCTCCCTCTTCCTCTTGACTTATTTGTATTATTGTTTGTTTTGGTTTATTCTTTCAGTTTCGTTGCGTTACGTTTTCTGAACGATTACCGTTTCAAACTGACCCAATTCGAATACCCTTAACCGGAAAACAGAGCAGGAGGAGGAATTGGAATTGGAATTGGAAACATAAACATTGTTTGTGAAATTGTGAGAGAAATAAAACAGAACAAAAAAAGTTTTATATGCAGATCACAAGGAAAGAAGAGAGGTTGAAGGAAGAGAAGGATATAAAAATTGGAGAAAGCAAAAGAGGGAATAGCAAAAAGGGAATGCAGCTGGGCAAATACGAGCTGGGAAGGACTCTCGGCGAAGGCAACTTTGGGAAGGTCAAGCTCGCTAAAGACGCTGGATCTGGCAAGCTTTTTGCTGTTAAGATCATTGAGAAGAGCAAAACAATCGACCACAAGGTCACCGATCAGGTTACTTTTCCATATCCAATTCTTTTTTTTTCTCAGTTTCTCTATCTGCCTTTAGTTTGTACACCACCTTCCACGTTTCCTTGGTTTCGTTTCGTTTTTGGGTTTTGAATCAAATATCGGCTTCTTTTGTTTGGAAATAAATAAATAAACAAAACAGAGTTTTTTTTTTTGTTATGTGAATTGGCCATGGCTGATGGGTTTTGTCTGCAAATTTGTACTCAAAGTTTGTCCTTTTATTGTTTGATTGATGGGTTTGCTTCCTTTTCAATTGAAAGGTCCTACTTTTTCTTTTTCCTTGACAAGTTGTTCCTTTGCTGCTTTGATTTTCTGCCTCAACAAACAAATTGTTTGGGGGTGGCCTTGGTTTTTGCATCGGATTCCTTTCTAATTTTTCTGGGTTTTTTCTTTGAATCTCTTTATGGGATATTTCTCATTCCTTAAAGGCCCAAATCAATAACAATTTGCAGATAAAGAGGGAGATAGCCACTCTGAAGCTCCTCAAACATCCAAACGTGGTCAGGTTATATGAGGTATCATTTTTTCACCTTTTCCTGTTTCTCTTTCTGAGGATGTAGATTTCGATGTTTTAAAACAGTGATTTAGAACAATTGTACCAATCATCGAAGGCTAACACGCTACTTGATATACCTTTTTGACTTTTGTGTGTGTTTTGAATAAAATTTACATATTTACGTTCCTAATTTTTCTCACTTCCCCTCGATATATGCAATTCCTTGACACATTAGTTTGTGTGGGAGGGGGAAAATTCGAATCTACTCAATCTAGACCTCTTGTTTGTCCTTTGCCTCTTTTAGTGTCTCCTTTAAGGCAAAAACTTATATACAGGAAGGGATCATTATTAATGTTTTACCCAAAAAAAAGGGACCATTCATAATAAGTATTTATAGGATCACATACTCTTTTTTTTTTTGTCGTATTATAAATGATTAATGATAAAAATTTAAAAGTTTTCTACCCTTGTCACCCTCACTGTTTTTGATTAACTGGAATGACTTGTCATGAATCAAGACCATTAAAAATGTACCATCCTCATTCAATCATGACCGTCCCGATCATAATAATTTTGCTCCAGATGGATAACAATAATATCGGTGAAAAATGCACAAGAGTTGTTTTTTTATTTGTTTTTGGTAAAATGCACAAGAGTTGTTGAATGACTGAACTGTTCCTGTTTTTTTCAACTTTTGGCCGTGCCGGTGGGACCTCTGGTTTATTGGGTGGTGAGTTGGTTGCAGCCAAGGCACATGTAAATCATGTCATAAATTCACATGGAAGACATTGTGCCATTGTCACGTGGGCGTCTTGGTTTGGCAAAATGGAAACCCACCCGGACCCTTTCCCGACCCGACCCGACCCGATATTACATTCTGGTTCTGCTTCATATTGCACTGCACCCACTTCACTCTACGCCAACAATATTATAGTGTATCTAATAGTAATGGGCATGGGCCACACATATTTATCAATCCCTTTTCACTGTGATTTAGGGACATTTTGTCCCTTGCTTGTTGAACTTATATTATGTTTATGACTATTACATGCATGCTTAGTATTTAAAGCATGGAAGGTTTGGCCAACAATTGCATGCATGCAAATATCTGTAATTGTTTTGATCTTTGTTGAGAAAGTGTGCTTGCTGACTATATATGCTAGTGTTTTCATGGTAACGTTGCAGGTTTTGGCAAGCAAAACTAAGATTTACATGGTCTTAGAATATGTGGCTGACGGAGAATTGTTCGAAAGAATTGTAAGGAGGTTTTTACTCACTGTGCATTTACTTTTTAAAGGGGAGGGGATGCTTTTACTTACTTTCAAATTCGCAATGCAGGCATCTGGGGGGAAAGTTACAGAAGCTAAGGGCAGGAAGATGTTCCAACAGTTAATTGATGGTGTGAGCTACTGCCATAATAAAGGCGTTTTCCATAGGGATCTCAAGGTTATTTCTTCATTTCAATTATGATACCATTAAGTCACAGCAAGATTTCAGTTGCTCATATTTTGATATACCTTTTTCCACTGCAGTTGGAGAATGTTCTCGTTGATTCTAAAGGGAATATAAAGATTTCTGATTTTGGCCTCAGCGCTTTACCCCAGCATTTCAGGGTACCCTATAACCCCCAAAGCCATAATTCAGTAGCAGTTTTTTTGTTTTCTCTTTTCTAAACGTGTTCAATCACTGATTCATCTACTTAATTATTTCAGGATGATGGGTTACTGCATACAACTTGTGGAAGCCCAAACTACGTTGCTCCAGAGGTTCTTGCTAATAGAGGGTATGATGGAGCAACCTCGGATATATGGTCATGTGGGGTTATCTTGTACGTAATTCTTACAGGATATCTTCCCTTTGATGATCGAAACCTCGCAGTTCTCTATCAGAAGGTAATCAAAAGTTCACTTGGATTTCCTTCTCCTCAAGCCTCGTGAATAAACAGTTTCATTTTTTTTTTTGAATTCTAATCTTTTTAATGTGTATTACTTTTGAGTGATTTCAGATCGTTAAGGGAGATACTCAGATGCCAAAATGGCTATCCCCTGGTGCACAGAACATCATAAGGAGAATTCTTGATCCAAACCCTGTTTCCCGGATAACAATGGCGGGCATCAAATCAGACGAATGGTTTATACAAGGTTATGTTCCCGCAAACCCTGATGATGAAGAAGAAAATATATACATCGACGATGAAGCTTTCTCAATGCATGAAGTACCAGTATGTACTTCCAAATTTTCTACCTCTTTTTTGTTGCACTTTCTGCTGTAATATAACAGAAACATTATAACATTACTTGTTTTTGTTTTAATTAGCCATCGGAAGCAGATAAGAGTCGAGAATCGCCACCTCTTATTAATGCTTTTCAGTTGATCGGAATGTCATCATTCCTAGACCTCTCTGGCTTTTTTGAGAAAGAGGTGAGAATGGAAGTCAAGAAGCATATATATTTTCTCTCTGGTTAAAGTTCTTAAAGTTGCCAAGTTGCTGATTGTTAATCTTTTAACGTCCTGGTTTTGAGTTGTTTAGGAATTCTCGGAGAGGAAGATCAGATTTACATCTAATTATTCGGCAAAAGATTTGCTCGAAAAGATTGAGGGTATTGTAACAGAAATGGGTTTTAGTGTCCAAAAGAAAAACGGAAAGGTTAGCACTGATTTTTAAAGTATTTAACAATAGATTGAATTTTTTATAGACTTTGTTGACTTCCATATTGCAATATCAAACTTATAAGCCTTTTGTCCATGCTTTTAGTTGAAAGTAACGCAAGAGCACAGGGGACAGAAGGGCAGCCTCTTAGTTGCGGCAGAGGTATAATAATAATAATATAATAATCCATTGATTGCATGTATTTATTTGCATTGATTTCTATAGATGTATATTCGGTGAGACTTGAAGAAGATGTTATATATACTTTTAAAAAACCAAATGGAATCCTTGTTTTGTTGTCTTTTTGGCAGTTGTTCGAGATCAGTCCGTCCTTGTATGTAGTCGAATTAAGAAAATCATATGGAGATGCTTCGGTGTATAGAGAGGTATAGAATTATCCTATCTTACACTGCACTATGTCATATATTCCTTTTTGCTGTGAAATTATTATGATATAAATCTGGTAATTAATGTCTGCAGTTGTGTAAAAAGCTATCAAATGATTTGGGTCTTCCCTCGAGTACTCAAGAACTCTTGACTACAGAAACGTGAAGGATGAATGAAGAAGATGATGCAAGATCTGTAAATATATTTTTATTGCTTAGGTGGAATGAGGTGTAATGGTACGTATATAAACTTGTGATCCTTGGCGTGATCTCGTAGTTTCTACCCGGTGGAGACGATGGGGTTGGTCCATGGTATTTCTTTCCTTTTGCTGCATTTCCCTCAGAGGGTTGAAGGGAGCTGTTCGCAAGGGCCAATCCTGATCATAGAGAAATTATTATAAGATCAATTTAAACTAATTTTTTAAATAAAAAAGTGGGTATTGCACTGCTATGTTAGAGCAAGAAAATCAGTAGCAAGTGAGGAGAGAAGACAGTAAAGTGAAATGTTTCTGTATTCTATTCCACGCAAACTCAAAACACTTAGAAAACATGTAACTGGAATATGAAATGAAAACGAAATTCCTTGAACTCATAAAGCTGGTAATGCTGCATTTGCAATCCCCCCTAAATACAATTGTCCGTTTACTTTTGGGAGAGAATATAGCACCTTGCATTCACTTAAAAAAAAGAAAAAAGAAAGAAAAGACAGAAAGCTAGCAACACAATATAGTAAACAAGTTTAGCAACATAAGAAAATCAAATGCAGCTGAACTTTATGCAGCAACACGAAGTTCTATGGAAGGAGAATTTGAATAAATAAATTCATATGCATTGTTATTTTTCCGTTTACTTTTGGGAGAGAATATAGCACCTTGCATTCACTTTAAAAAAAGAAAAAAGAAAGAAAAGACAGAAAGCTAGCAACACAATATAGTAAACAAGTTTAGCAACATAAGAAAATCTAATGCAGCTGAACTTTATGCAGCAACACGACGTTCTATGGAAGGAGAATTTGAATAAATAAATTCATATTCATTGTTATTTTTCCTCCTCCAACAATTCAAATAGTTTAGGATGGTTTTGGTCCGGCCAATTTCACAAGTCAGAAGATATCCTATCACTAATTATTAATCACCTGCGAGATTGACTATGGTTATACATATACAATTAAATTTCGGATGATCTTTATACAAACTAGTGCCAGCTATGATCTTAGAATTTTCTTATCCTTGTGAATATATTACCATATACTTGTACAAATGATGTGGCTTCGCACTTGAAAGATACAGTTACAACAACATGACTAATTACAATTTACAATGCTTTATCACCTTCTCTATATGCTATGACAAAGACCCCTTTTTTTCCTAAAATATCCAATTTAAATACCGTTACAACAACACTGGATCACAAAATAACATGAGTATGAAAATTTACAACAGAAACAATAGATATTACATGAGAAATTAGGATTAAAAATAGTTGCAGGTAAATCCTTCAAGCATATATATTTGTGCAAACAAGTTTAGTTTGCAAGCTCGTAGCCAGGCACAGGATCTTCTTCATATACCTCAGCCAAGCCACTCTTGTGTACAGCAGCTTCAAGCTTCTCATTCAACATCATCTTGTAATCATCATCCCTGTCTTCTAAATTACGCATAAATTTAACCTGAAAACACAGAAAAACCAGCTTCTTCATGGATTACTTGCTTGGTTGCTTTGTAAATAATTTGTATACCAACTTTCCAGCGATATCAAAGTTCTTCGACAAGTAAATTTTAAGTAGAAGAGCTGTATATGTGGCTTCATATCAAAACTTACAGCTAGGCTACATGATATATGCATGATCATTCAATTTGAAGACCATGGAGTGATCAAAAGGCATTCGAGTAACCTCTTTCATGCCTACTGCGGTAACACTATCAATTATGAAACATGGCGCTTAATTTTGAGACTCAAAACAAACAAATAATTAATAGATTTGTGAATCCCTCACTCCTGACAAGAAGATGTCACTGGCATAGGATTTACCTGTTTTTGAAACAAGTCAAATTCATCTGAACTGAGAGAACCATCTCTGTTTGAGTCAAGGAGCTGCATCATCTCGCGGGCATCTTCCCCGGGAGCACCAAGCTCCTCCATCACTTCCATGAGTTCCTCAATGCTGATCCTGCCATCACCATTCTTGTCAAGAAGGCGGAACACACGATCGCGATGGTCCATTTCCATACCTCTATGGTTTGGGGATGGAATATCTTGAAGACGCAATGCAGCAAGTTCAGCGGCAGCCATCATTATGGCCTTGAGCCGCTTTGCCTAACCGTCAACAAACAGCCAGCCATTAATATTATATCAAACACAAATACGAGCAAATTAAACAAAATTAAATGGTTGAATATATATATATATATATGAATATGTATGCTAATCCAACAACAAAGTCCCCTGTCCAGGTAAAAGAGTTGATTGGTAAATGAACATTGAAGAACAAAGCGTGACAAGCAATTAGAAAGTCGTTATTAGTTTACTAATGAATTGAAAAAGGTGAGTCACCTCTTGAGGATCAGTAAGACCCCCTTTGTACAAAGAATGAGAAGCCGTCCCGCCATCTGCCAAGGCGTCCATCTCTGAAGTCCTGATCTGTATCTCCATGAGAGGCCTAGTCCTTCCCTCATCATCACCGTTCACATCAACTGCCATATGCAGACTCCTATAGCCATTGGGTTTTGGTTTCGCAATGTAGTCTTTTGTCCTGTTAGGGATCTCTTTCCACAGAGACTGGATTACCTCACGGGCCCTATAGCATGCTCTCTCACCCAGCTGATCTTCAGACCTGCAAGGCTGCAAAATGACCCGCAAACCCAAAACATCATGGACCTCTTCAGGCTTCCTGCCATCTCTGAGGAGCTTCTTCATGGTGCTATAGCGGCTCTTACAGCGACCCTTGACGGAGATACGAGACACCATGGAAGCCAAGAGGGGGTCAGCTTTCAAGGAGCGCAGAAGGAGTTCCCTGTAGAAATCAATGAGAGCGAGAGGAGTCGCTGCAGAACGGCGATAGCGGTGGTGGTGATGATGACTTCGCAACCAGGTGTCGAGATAGAGATAGGAATAGGGGAACAAATAGCGGAAGGAGAGGTCCTCGAGCTCCAAAGACAAGAAATGGGTTCCGAGGATGGCATGGGCTAGAGGGGCGTGGATCTTCATGACCTGGAGAGAAATCATCTGCTGGCGGTATCTGGGGAGGCGATCCAAGTGGCGCATGGTGTCGAGCTTGAGGGCGAGCTCGAGAATGACAGCCCTGATGTCGTAGTGGGTCAAGCAGAACTTCCTGAAGGCGGAGGCCGAGTCATCGTCGAGGGCATCGAGGAGGAGGATGTTGGAGTTGGAGACGCGGAAGCTCTCGTGGAGGAGATGGGCAGTGGGAGAGCCGAGGCGGGTGCGGACGAGGGCCACCGAGAGGGCACCGCCTTCGAGAGCAGGGCGGAGAAGGGCGGCGGAGATGACTTCGGCGTCCATGTGGAGGTGGTGGGCCAGGAGGAGAGCCAGGGAGAGGGCCTTGGAAAGCGGAGAGCGGCCGTCGGGAGAGAGAGGGAGAGCATGGAGGAGAGGCAGAGACAGCTTCAGGGCCGCGAACACCATGCGGTTGCGGGAGTTGCCGCTCATCCTCTCTGTCAGTTCGTTGAAGGCTCCCACCAGCTCCACCACCATCTGTCCCCCGGCGCCGCTCTGCTCCACCGCTGTCCTACTCGTTTTCGCCCCCTCCGCCTTCGCCGTTAGAAATCGCCGCCGTCCGAGCTTCCGATTGCATTTGGAATTCCGAATTAGGCACTGCTGACGTGGAAGATGAAGATGGACTACTTCGGTGGCAACTCCGGAGAAACTGGAACTGGGACACAGCTGCTCCATTCAACCCACCACCGCACCGGCAGCCCCGCCTCGTCTGCCTTTTCTATCTTCTCCTTCATATGGATGGTGGAATGCCACGTAAGCTCCAATCAAATCAAATCAATCATTATGTTTGACCTCAATTCGCTTTGTCACTTACTCGCACAAATACCTTCTTCTCTCTCCACCACTTCTCATCCACCGGTTTTCTTTTTTTAACTTATTTATTTTCTCAAGTATTATTAAGAATAAAAACTTATATATTTCAATCCAAGTTTGTCATTTATACTTCAATAAAATGCTCACTGTCTTCCTTGTAAATTAATCCTAAAAATAGGGATACTTAATACTTTATTTTATTTACAACTTATATCAATTCAATTAGATTGCATCCCATTCTGTATAAACAAACAGAAAAAAACCATTTTTACCAGCAAAAAAGAAGAAAAAAACAGAAAAAATCCATCCTACTTTTTATTTTATTTTTACTGTTAATAATAATAAAAGACATAAAATTTTGCTTCACTCAAATAAACTAAAAATCAGTAGTTTCAAAAAAGAAACTAAAATTAGTTTTTATTGTTATGAAACACGTGTCAGCATGTTTTGGAAGAGAACACGTGCGGCTCGTATGCACGCAATTACATCTTACCCCGCCCTTCCTCTCTCTTCTCCCAAACAAGTAAGAAGAGCTAAAACCCTAATAAATCCTTTGTTTGCTTCTGATAACCCCTTGCGATCTCTACCGACCGCCATGAGCTAGCACATCTATACTTCAAAACACTCTCCTTCTGCTGCTTCTGCTTCCGCTTCTATCAATCTTTTAAATAATTCTGAATCCCATCGCCATGTCCGCCTTATCAAGAGGCCTCCTTTCTCATTTTCGCCTTCTCTCCCTCAATCCCGCTACATGTACTGCTACCACCAACTCGTCCTCCTCCTCAAATCCTGCTCTCTATCATTTCTTGAGACGATTCAGCTCCGAATCTCTGCTCGATGCCAGCGAGATTGCTAGCCAACCCACTCGGATTCTCCAAGCCAAGCCTGCCGTCATGACCCCCAATTCCAAACGGACTGGTCTCGTTGCCGTTAAATGTGGGATGTCCGCGCTTTGGGACAAATGGGGTGCCAGGGTTCCCTTCACAATTCTTTGGGTCGATGATAATATTGTCTCTCAGGTCAAGACCATCGACAAGGATTGCACTACTGCCCTACAGGTACCAGTTTTTCTTATTATTTATTTATTCAAATTTTCAGATTGTCTTTTATGCGTTTACATCAAATTTAGCTGAATATATATAAAAAAAAAAAAATCACTTCCAGTTTGGATCTTATTGTTGCTGGGTCTGGAGGGAGGAAAAAAGTCTTAATGTTTCTTTTGGAAAATAAATTCATGGGCGTGTATGTAAGCACATGGTGGTTTTCTGTTGTGTCGTTAGTCAGATTGGTTGTGGACAGAAGAAGGCCAAGCACTTGACGAAGCCTGAGGTGGGTCATTTCAGAGCTCAAGATGTTCCACTGAAAAGGAAATTAAGGGAGTTCCCTGTCACAGAAGATGCACTTCTACCTGTTGGCACTTCGCTTGGTGTTCGTCATTTTGTTCCGGGCCAATATGTTGATGTCGCAGGGATTACAAGGGGTAAAGGTTTTCAGGTGACATAATTTTCCCTTCAGTGTCGTTCATTTTCCTCACCATTTCAGGTTTATTCTCAATTTGTTTTCTTTTTAATGCTTTAAGGGTGTGATGAAAAGACATGGATTTAAAGGAGGGCCAGCGTCTCATGGTGCTTCATTATCACATCGCAGTGGTGGTTCTACGGGTCAGAGGGATGCTCCGGGAAAGGTATGTATAGCTTCCATAGATTGCTAAACCAAAAAAAGAAATAGCCTTCTTAGATTGCTTAGCCTTTATCCTTCGGCTGTTTAACTCTTTTTTTCTTCTTTCTTTTCCCCCCCCTTCTCTCTCTCTCTCTCTATATATATATATACATTATAGGCTTGACTTTATTTAGTATACTAATTGTTCCTTGGGTGTTTCAAATGTAGATAAGTAATTTAGAATCCTGAGTTAGGATGCTTGTTGAGCATGATACATGGCAGGATGCAATGTTTCTCTTTCTTTATGATGGCTTAACTTATTTAGGTTTCTTTTCCAGGAAAATTTTCTTAATTTTTATTGATTAAGAAGGTTCATGTTTCTTACCTCATGCATGTAAATTGGCTGGATGCATGAAAAGTCAAGGTCAAACTCTTGCTTAGATATTGTGAATTTTACTGGAATCTTTAGGACAACAAGAAAACGAAAGGTTGACATGTTCTCATATCACTCATTCATAATCTTTAGGTGCTTTAATGTTGTAATTCTGCATCTCGCTTTCATTAAAGTTCATTTTCTGCTAATTACTGTAAAAAATAGTTATTTTTCTTTGAGAGGTAGAGAGAGGAGAAATCGTCCTACTTAATCCTATTTTCTACTGATAAATATTTCTATAAATTATTGACTGACCTACTATGTTTATGGTTTTCATTATTCAATGTGATAAGTTTGCTTTTCCTGAGAATATGGTTCCACTGTTGATAATTTTTGCTGTATTATCCTTTCCTGAGATTGTTGGACCGCATGTGTCAACTTAACAGGTATTCAAAGGCAGAAAAATGGCTGGGCGTATGGGTGCGGAGCAAAGAACAGTTAAAAATGTTTGGGTTTACAAAATTGATCCTGCAAGGAATTTGATGTGGGTGAAGGGCCAAGTATGATTCTCTTACTACAAATGTTACAATTGCTTTAAATCTGATTGGACAATGAGGAAACTCTTCCTTCCCCATTTGAAATGCTTGAATATAGGTGGTTTAGATTAAATGAATTGTTAATCTTCTCTAAGCTGCATGGTCAGAAAGATAAACAAAAATTGCATACCAAGTATTTTATATGAATATTTCAATTTTATGTTGTATTGTTAACTTTCTAGCAAATTACTTGGTTTAAAGTTCACACTATCTATCCTATTTATTTAGTCTCCTTTCCTCTACAGGTACCCGGAGCAGAAGGGAACTTTGTTTTCATAAAAGATTCTGTCTATAAGAAACCTGATATTTCGATGCTGCCGTTCCCAACTTACTTTGCTGCAGAAGACGAGGACACAGCAGAGTTGGAACCTGTGGTTGCTGATCTTGGGGAAGCAGATCCGTTTATGGCTGCAGATTAATTAGGAAACCGAAGTACGAAAGCTCCAGTTTTACCAGACTATCCTATCCTACAAGAACCCAGAGGCTATTAACGTTTTTTGTTTTAAAATTTACTTTTGGTTTTTGAGAGAAAAGGCAGCTGGGGTTTTTGTAATTAACCATTCATAAATTAGAGAGGCTGAGCAATGCATTGCTGCGGCAAATGCGTAGCATTTTTGTTATATGTGGCATTGGGATCTTTTTATTGAATAATTGTGGACAACAACTGGAGATTAACATGATTAGTGGATTTGTTGCATACGCTATAAGAAATGATATATCAAACAGCAAATTCAATCTATTTTTTTCTTTTAATGGATAGGAAAGGCCAGAAAAGAGCAGCCATGTAGAATTGTTTTTTATTTAATTTTTCCTCTAAAATTACAAAGAGATCCTAAAGAAACAAAAACTGGTTGTACTTTTGGGATACTTGTTGTTTTTGAGGTGTAGAGAAAAAAGAAAGACTCCTCCTAGAGTCCAAACCTTTTACGGTCGAATATTCTTCTTCCGTTCGGGGCTCTTTTACTATTTACCACTGGTATTGCTAATATACCAAAAGCTGTGTCTGAGAGACCCTCCCAAAACTCATGCTAATAAAAGACAACGCTGAGAAAGCTAAAAAGTCAAATTTCGATACCGAAAATGCCAAATGCCGAGTGAAATAGCAAATCTGTGAGACGAGTGTCGAACTCTAAGTCTAAGCCCCTCAGAGTTATGGTAAGTTGGGAGTTGGTGTTCTTCTGGAGGCTAGGGTTACCGTTAATTTAAAGACAAATCTTTGTTGGTGTGGGGTGTGCGGTGGCGTTTGGGAATGCAAGTTTGGAGATGAAGCGTAGCCGTGAGGAATCGTGGCGGTGCAGCTACTGCGGCGATGATGGGTGTGGGAAGGGGAAGGGGAAGGGGAAGGGGAAGTGCGAGGGGAGTGGATTGGTGTTCCTTCACAACGTGCAGCACAAGGGGAGGTTGCGGCTCCTCTGCACAAACTGCGTGCTGATGAACCACCCGGGTCTCTTCTGCCCAATCTGCCTCCAACCCTTCGAACCCTCCTCTTTACCCCCTCCTGTTGGCCACCGCCTCATGTGCCTCCAATGCCCTTCCATTGCCCATCTCTCCTGCTCTCCTTCTTCTTCTTCTTCCTCTTCCTTCCTTTGCCCCCCCTGCAGCTCCAGCTCTCACAGTTTCCGCTTCTTTAGCAATTTCAATGGAGTCTTGGACAGGGACAATGCTAAAGCCCTAGTGGCTGCCTCTACCATTGCTGCCTTCTCCATGAACAGAGCCGCCGTCGCTGCCAGAGCTGATGCCGATAGGCTTCTCGTGGAAGCCCTCGCTGCCAAGAAGAGAGCCAAACAAGCCTTGGACATACTCGCTCTTCTCGTTGCCATAGACAACCACAAGGACGAGGACGAGGACGAGGACGAGGACACTACCACCATGGGCATGGACAACAACAACAACAACAACATCGCTTAGTGCTTTTTGGTATATGTGAGACTAATCCAACCAATGTGCTTTTCGAAACAGTTTATTCTGTGAGTGGTTTTGGATAGTTGCATCTATAAGTTTGTCTGCCTTTTGCATTTTTTGCAAATGGTCAGGATTTGGTTTTTGTGTAGAGCTTACTGTCAGTGTATATTTCTGGGCCCTCCCTCGTACTTTGTCCTTTCGTTTCCTATTATGGGAATTTGCTTTTCCATTTTTTATCCATTTCAAATTCTTCTAACAGCTCTGTTACTTACATCGGCTTTTAATCATTTATTTATTATTTATTTCTGGTTAGAAAATATCAGCTTTTATTCATAAATGTATCCCTTTTAATATATTCAGCCTCTGGGACATTTTTGTTAAGTGCAGACAAAAACTATCACGAGTATTTATTTGTCTAAAGCATGTTATGACTTATTCTTTTATAAAGAATCATTGCTGGTAATTTAAATTACCAAAATTTTGATTTGTCACTTCGTTTATTTGTCATTGATAAACATAACAGTGATACAAGGTTTGGGGATATTAAAAGTTTACCAACACAGAAAATAGGCTTGATGCTCTGTTGGAGGCTTACACCCAAAATAGTAGGTGACCTTATAAAGTTCGTATTTAGGGAATCATTTATATTAAGCTTTTGGATGAGCCTTGTGGTCCATTTTGCATGTGGAAATCGTCAAAACTGTAGTTTACCTTCCCTTGTTAGTTCGTCTTTCATTGTCTCTTGAGTTTTTTTTCTCCATGTAGTCCTAACTATCACTTATTAAATTGTCTCTGTTGTTGTTGTTGGGATGCTAAGCATACCTTCTTTCTTGTTTCTCAAATGTATTGCAATCTTCAATTTCAGCCTCTACCATGGTCAAATGAAAGCGATCATCTTAAGTACTAAACTATTACCAGTTTGCAGCAAGTATTATGTAGAGAATAATGGAAGAGAGTTATTTTTTTGATAAATTAATATGCATTAATAGACGCACAAAAAAGGCAGCCCCGAGGGGTTACAGAGCAGAGGAGGCTCCAAGGTCCTCCTTAGTCCAAAGATCTAATAAAATATATTATCACCACAAATAAACGAATTATCATTATTTATGCGATATTGCTTTACATACTTCTTAGTTGTTATAAGAGGAAAGCACGTAGAAAAGCTTTTGCCCGACGTGTCTTTTCAAAGCTTTTTCAGGTATGAGATAAGCTGTAAAAGTTAAAGCAGATCCAGAACTTGAAAAGCTTTTGGTTATGTGCTTTATGGGCAAGACTAGAGTGACATTAACACTCTTGTTCAAGTTGAAGGATAGGAATCTCTAACCAATTCAGATTGAGAAAACGGAAGAAATAAAAAAAACACAGCATCTAAAACACAGGCGCACAAATTGGAAGAAGCTACAATATGGGTAGAAATGTAAAACAAAAACATGCCAAAAAAAGAAACTATATATAATTAAAACAAGGAAGAAAATGGTATTTTTCTTTTTTTATAAACGAGGTGGGGGTGGGAATCAAAAAGTCCATCCTCTCGTCCCCATTTATCTCTATATGGGGCCTAATTAATTAGCTTTTTTGGACTTTCGGAACTAGTTAGTTTGGACAAAGTTAAGACCTGAAGCCAAGAAAGTAGCGAGCCCCAGTGTATCTCAACCAAAGGTTTCCTTGAATAAAAGGGCCAGCAGTAAATTGAAGAGCCTCATTTTCTGTTTGTGATCACCTTGTATTCCGTCCAATTCACCCTCCTACTGGTTACAGCGTCTGGTCCCCGGTTCGCATACTCTCTGTAATACAGTGTGTCAAGTGCAAAGTTTCCATTCCATTCCATCCACCCTGCAGGTTGAATCAAGTCCCCTAGTGTGGATTCCATAATCACAGTTCTCGAGTACATCTTCCATGGCCGGCCTAAGTATGTCTGGATCTTAAATCTCTCAAGAACAAGTTTTTGTTCGGTACAATCCTGCAGTTGTGGATAACTATGCCTTTAGTTTCACGCTTGTCGCTTCTTCCTTGAGCTGTCACGGCATTCTTTTGGCCATCCCCTGGCCTTCTGACAATGATCAAAGAATTTTGGTGATGGCTGATGCATCGCCAAAGATGGATATTACACAGTTTCTGTAGAATTGGCGATGTGCTTGTGTGTATAATGTGTCTTGATAAGCATCCATTCTGCAGTTGTAGAAGGCTGACATGTCTGATTGTACTCTCAGTGCCACTGCCTGTTCACCCTGTGGTCCAGCCGTGTTCTGAAATCCCATTGACTTGGCTACAAATCCATTTCCAATTGCAGCTGCAGAGAGAGAGAGAGAGAGAGAGAGAGAAATGAAATCATAAATCAAACCAAACGTTGCCAGCCATTACAGAAGTGAAAGTTGGAGCAAATTGGACGCACAAAATGAGGCAGTCTGATAGGTTGAGACTCCATTGCGGTAGTTTTTGTTTCCAGTAATAATTATCTTCCGGGGTTCATCTCCATACATGAACACATTGACTTGATCCTTTGTAACGGTGATATACTCATTGTAAACCCCAGCTTTCACATAGATGACATACCTCCCTCTGAGGTTCTTTGGATAGGCTGCCAGGGCTGCATTAATTGTCTTAAATTGTCCACTTCCATCCTTGGCCACCATCGCATTAGGCGTTACGCCCCTGTTTCCTTGGTTTGCCAAGAGCCTCCTGTCTGCAGCTGAAAACCATGAGGGATATGCACCGCCATCGTGATCATGATTGGAGCTGGCATCATTTGGCTGTTCAAGAAGTCGTCGAGAGCTTGCAGCACCAGAACTGTTGTTGAAGGGGATATTGAAGGAAGTCAAGATGTTGGAAATGGCGGAGACAATAGCCAAGGCATTGCTTGTCAGCTCGGTGGCATTTTGCAACCCATTTGACATCTCAATCTTGAGATCGGGGTGAGTGATCCCATCAAGGCAGGTTTGTTGGTGTTCATCAACTCAGCCTCTTTATCCTTCACCGTATGCAACTCGCTGTCCCCTACCATTGAAAAGGAAGCTTGAAGTTCAGCGACCGCGAATTGCAACAGGTCCTGGCAATCCTCCATGGACATCTTCTGAGTGGCATTGCCTGCAGCAGAGTTGCCTAGTTTGGCAGATTTTTCCAGTGCTAATTTGACCTCTTGAATGGTAGCACTGAGAGCAGCCTCAATGAATTGTTTAGGAGTGGCGCTTTCGTTGGTGGCAATGGAGCCAAGGCTGTTAACGCAGGCTCGTTTGTAATCTGTTGGACCGCAGATAGAAGCAACAGCCTTCGAGGAGGTAGAAAATTCATCATCGTTATCGGAGCTGCTTCTCTTGCGAACTACTACACCAATCACAGCTCCTACCACAAGGATGATGGACATTCCTGCAACAGTAATCCTGCCTTTCATTCTCTTTTTGGTCTAAATCTAATTGATTTTCAAAAACGGAGGAGAGAAATTGAAGCAGCAAACAATGGGGGAGTTTTCTAGAAGCAAGCATATTATAAATTAAAGCAAACCGAATATAGGATTTGCAAAGTTCAAACAAACAGAGGCAGAGGATGGATTAGAGATGAAATATCATACACATGCTCTCCAGCATCAGTTCTCCGCAATGAGTTCCTGCTCATCAATCTGCCTGACTGCCTTTTTCTAATTTTGACCTCTCCAACAAAACCTTCCATCAACTTCATTTCCAAACCATCTCTTTCTCTATATTTGTTGCACCATATACTAGACTTTTAAATAAAGTAAAATGCAGCACTAGTATGTAGGAAATTGTTGAATTTATTTGTTCTTTTTCCTTGTGGCCAAGTGCCAGCGGCCTAGCAGCATGCAAAACACATACTATTTTGTAGGCTTGGAATTTTGGCTAAAATCTAGCGAAGCTCAAGAAAATTGGATTTGCTTGAATTTGTATTAGTACTTATATGGAAGTTTGAAACATCAAGAAAAAAAAAATAGATTTTAATTTTCAGATAAGTTTTTGGTTTTCTTTATTTTTTATATACAATATACAGTAATGCTTAAATGAAAGTATCTGTGAGCGGAAATATTTAGGTATATCTATAATCTAATTTAGAAAATATCTTATTCTGTGACATGGGCACGGAGGATATTTTTTATTTATGGTTTAACAGTTTTCTGAGTAAAACCCAGCAGTAAAACGAAGTGATGGCCTCGCCTCTCGTTCTTCAATCCACTGCAGCCTTTTCGAGCTCTCCACCAAACACCCATAATTCTCCATTGCGTGGCCTCGCGTCCTGCTCTGCTATGCCGGAGCTCAAGCAGCTGCACTCTCAGATCGTTAAGATTGGTCTCTCTGCCGACAACGACGCCATGGGCCGACTCATCAAGTTTTGTGCACTTTCCGACAATGGAGATCTGAATTATGCCCTCCAAGTGTTCGATACTCTTCCCCATCCGGACGCGTTCATTTACAACACCATAATGAGAGGGCACTTGCAATTGCAATTCTCCAGAAAGTGCATTCTTCTCTACTCCCGGATGTTGTATGATTCTGCTACGCCGAATAGGTATACTTTTCCTTCAGTTATAAGAGCTTGTTCTGCTGATAATGCAGTTGAAGAAGGGAGGCAAGTCCATGCCCATGTTTTCAAATTCGGGTTTGGAGCTGATGGGTTTTCTCAGAACAACCTGATCCACATGTATGTGAATTTCCAGTCTCTGGAGGAAGCAAGAAAAGTCTTTGATAAAATGCCCATGAAAGATGTTGTGTCTTGGACCACTTTGTTTACTGGCTACTCTCAGTGTGGATTGGTCGATGAGGCTTTTGAAGTTTTTGAGTTGATGCCTGAGAGGAACTCTGTCTCCTGGAATGCCATGATTGCATCTTATGTTCAGAGCAACCGTTTCCATGAGGCGTTTGCTTTGTTCCAGAGGATGCTTGAGGAAAAATGGGCATTGGATAAATATTTGGCTGCTAGTATGCTAGCAGCTTGTACAGGGTTGGGTGCTCTAGAACAAGGGAAGTGGATACATGGATATATCCAGAAAAGTGGGATTGAATTGGACCCCATACTTGCAACAACGATTATCGACATGTATTGCAAATGTGGTTGCTTGGAGAGGGCTTTTGAAGTTTTCAATGACTTGCCCCATAAAGGGATTTCTTCCTGGAATTGCATGATTGGTGGACTAGCTATGCATGGCAAAGGAGAGGCTGCCATTCAACTTTTTAAAGAGATGCAGAGGGAGATGGCAGCTCCTGACTATATTACTTTTGTTAATCTCCTCACTGCATGTGCTCATTCTGGATTAGTTGAGGAGGGGCGCCATTACTTCCGCTGCATGATTGAAGTTCATGGTATTGAGCCTGGATCAGAGCATTTTGGATGCATGGTTGATCTGCTTGGAAGAGCAGGGATGATGGAGGAAGCAAAGAAGCTTATAAACGAAATGCCCATGAGCCCTGATGCAGGTGTATTAGGGGCTCTTCTTGGAGCTTGTAAAATCCATGGAAACATAGAATTGGGAGAGGAAATAGGGAAGAGAGTAATTGAACTGGAGCCTAATAATAGCGGGCGCTACGTATTGCTAGCAAATTTGTATGCCAAAGCTGGCAGGTGGGAAGATGTTGCAAACATGAGGAAGTTAATGAATGACAGGGGAGTTAAGAAAGCTCCCGGATATTCCATGATCGAAGTGGAAGGTGTAGTCAATGAATTTCTTGCCGGAGGAAGGGCTCATCCTGAAGCAAAACAGATATATTTAAAAGTTAACGAAATGCTGGAACGTATAACAAGTATTGGCTATGTTCCTGACATTGATGGGGCATCAATGCATGATGTAGATGAGGAGGAAAAGGAGAAGCCATTATACTATCACAGTGAGAAACTTGCAATTGCATTTGGGCTGTTAAAGACTAAAGCTGGGGAAACTATTCGTATCTCGAAGAATTTAAGAGTTTGCAGAGACTGTCACGAAGCAAGTAAACTCATCTCCAAAGTTTATGGCCGAGAGATAATTGTGAGGGATAGAAATCGGTTTCACCATTTTAGAATGGGGGAGTGTTCCTGTCAAGATTACTGGTAGAGTTTTGTAGCAAGTAGTAAATACAATACAAGTGAGTCGATTATGTTATATGTATTTATACTAATCAATTTATACATACATAATCTCATTTTGAGATGTAGTCATCAAAATAAAACTCATATTGAGATGTGGTTTGGAGCCTTATTGCTCATACACACCCCAAACCTTCTATCCTTCTAGGTGAGCTCCTCTATTCAAGGGAAGGGAGAACAAATTAATATACTTGCGTATATATAATCTGCATAAATAAAAAATAAAAAATTGGGTTAACATTCACTGAGTTAAAATTTGATTACTCACTGAGTCAACTCATATGGATTTGCCACCTAATGAAAATGGTCAAAATTCTTAATATAACTACACAAGGCAAATGATAAAGGACCAAGTTAGAAAGGGGAGTTTCTTTGATTTTATAAAGCAGATTATTTGTTTTTATTAACCCTTTCCCCTTATTTGTTTTTATAAGAGGTCCTGGCTTAGGCTCCACCATACTATAATTTTATTTTATTTTTCTGAAAATGAAAATTGTTTAATTAACTAGATAATAATAAATAAAAGAAATAAAAATAATTATAAAAAGTATGTTTGGGTCTGAACTAGAACTAGAAGTCTATAAGCCCTTTTTTTTTTTTGGTAATAAGTTTATAAGCCCTAGAAACGCCGGGTCGAGTAATCGATTCGATTCGAGTCGACCCTTTTCCAACCCAGCCATCCCACTCGCCACTCGCGATTCCAAACGATCCCGCCTCGTTCTTCTCCGATTTACCAAAATTTCAATTTTTTTTTTCTCACCAACCTTACCCTGAAATCCCTAAAATTACCTTGAGAATTTACGTTTTCGAATGCATCGATCATCAAAAATTAGCCTCACCAATCTATTTTCCGATGACCCACCGCCTAGATTTCTCGGGCATGTCAAAATTTCATTTAGGCGTTCGGGTTTTCTGATCCAGGTATCAGAAACTTTTCAATCTTCAATTTTTACAAGCTAACATTTAAATATATAAAATTTCAAATTTGTGCTTTCCATTGACGTATTATATATGTATATTTGTATGTGTCTATGTATATATGTTGAATACCTGAGTTTTAATGCAAAGCAGTTATTCCCTCAGGAAGCTCAACAAGGAAAATATTTAGTTATGCATTAAGCTTCTTATAAAAAGTTAGCAAATTGTATGCTTTTTGAAATTACCGTGTAACGTTGGTGAGCTAATTTTAATAGCAGCATGAGGAACAAAGAAAATATTTTCTTTTTGCAATTTTAAGATGAACTTTCGTATTTATTTTTGTTTGAGAAGCAGATAGATGGGACCAAAAACTTGCTTCTGGGTTTGTTGTATGTTGTAACAATGAAAACCCTCCAATGATATGGTCTTCACATAGTAAATAAATTCATTTACTGTTCTCTAGATAACCTTGCATTGTCCATTTTCTTAAAAGTGTACTTAGAGATAAAAACATTGCAAGTAAAATTAGAATGTATTATTATTGTTAGCTGAATTGAGTAAACAAATGGGCAGACAACAATCATATTTATGTATCAGGGTCTTTAAATTTAGTTTGGATATTCGAGTCTGTGATTAATTGAAGCAAAGAATGATCTTCATTCCTGGTTGCTGAAGGGTAATATTTGGAAATTCATAAATCATGTAAGAACACCTAAAGACACTCCTCAATCAATCTTTGAAGAAGTCGGGCAACGACACTCCCAATAGCTATGAATAATAGATTCGGCCTTCTTTTAACTTAAGAGATATAATGCATGTTAGATCTTGTCAGTTTTTTGCAGTCTATCTAAAAGATCTCTTTCTGATCTCAACCAAAATAGAATTTGTTACATATAGAAAAACTTAAAGGCCTTGTGTGTAAAGCTTAAGTATTTCAGCCACATTTTTTCTTCCATCTGTACTCATTTGTTTCATCTTCTTGTGTGCTTTTGTCGCTTCTATGAACACCCTAAACTACTAACCTGTTAACTTACATGGTTTTCTTACATTGACATTAATTAATCAATAATCTCTTAATTTTCACATCTTCCGTGGAGTTTCAATTCTCAAAATCTTAATTTTTGGGCGTGTAATAGAATCAAGAAAGCTTGTGACAGCAACAGATGTCTTTGCCGTTTATCCAGTTCTTTTGCATCAATTATGGAGCAAGCCAATGAGATAAGGGCATTTTGTCATCCAAGTTCCTGAATGGTTAGATCTGATGGCCCCAACTCGTTCCCCTGGACTTGTCGACCCTGGATGGGAGCATGGAATCGCTCAAGATGAGAAGAAGAAGAAAGTTAAATGCAATTACTGTGGAAAAATAGTAAGTGGTGGAATATACAGATTAAAGCAACATTTAGCACGAGTTTCTGGAGAAGTCACTTACTGTGATAAGGCTCCTGAAGATGTATATCTGAGAATGAAAGAAAATTTGGAAGGATGCCGTTCCAATAAGAAACCAAGGCATTCTGGAGATGATGCATATTTGAACTTCCACTCCAATGATGATGAAGAGGAGGAGTTGCATGTTGCATATAGGAACAAAGGAAAGCAATTAATGGGTGATAGAAATTTAGGGATGAAGCTGACTCCTCTTCGCTCATTAGGATATGTTGACCCTGGGTGGGAGCATTGCATTGCTCAAGATGAGAGGAAGAAAAAGGTGAAATGCAATTATTGTGAGAAAATAGTCAGTGGGGGTATTAATCGATTTAAGCAACATTTAGCTAGAATTCCAGGGGAAGTAGCACCTTGTAAACATGCTCCAGAGGAAGTGTATCTGAAGATAAAAGACAACATGAAATGGCATCGTACTGGCAGGAAACAAAGACAAACGGATGCTAAGGAGATCTCAACTTTCTATCCACAGTCAGATAATGAGGACGAAGAAGATGAGCAAGTGGAAGCTGATCTGCATCTTATAAGAAAGGAAAGACTGATTGATGCTGATGGAAGATTGGGCAAAGATCTGAGAATGACTTTCAAGGGGGTGTCTCCAAGCACTGCTTCTGAACCATTTTTAAAAAGATCGAGACTGGATTCAATTTTTTTGAACACATTTAAGGGTCAAACCCCAGAATCTTACAAGCAAGTAAAAGTTAAAACAGGGTCCAATAAAAAATCCCGCAAGGAAGTTATTTCTGCCATTTGCAAATTTTTTTACCATGCAGGAGTTCCTTTACAAGCTGCAAACTCTCTGTACTTCCATAGGATGATGGAATTGGTTGGTCAGTATGGTTATGGTTTTGTAGGACCTCCAAGTCAACTAATATCTGGTCGATTTCTGCAGGAGGAAATCGCAACCCTTAAAAGCTACATGGTTGAGTATAAGGCTTCTTGGGCAATAACTGGTTGTTCTATACTGGCAGATAGTTGGAAAGATACACGGGGTAGGACATTAATTAATTTTTTGTCTTCTGGACCGAATGGCATGTACTTTGTTTCTTCAGCTGATGCCACTGAAGTAGTAGAAGATGCTTTTAGTTTGTTTAAGCTACTTGACAAAGTGGTGGAAGAGATTGGCGAGGACAATGTGGTGCAGGTAATTTGTTTTGTCTTCTCAAGTAAATTCCTCATCCTAAACTATCATCTTTTGGCTCCTGAAATCAGCTTCATTTTTTTTCCTCTCTTTTTGCAGGTTATCACTCAGAATACTCCCAGTTATAAAACAGCTGGGAAGAAGCTTGAAGAGAAGAGAAGGAATCTATTCTGGACCCCTTGTGCCACTGATTGTATTGATCAGATGCTTGAAGAATTTCTGAAGATCAGATGTGTAGGAGAGTGCATGGAGATGGGCCAAAAGATTACAAAGGTTGTTTACAACCAGAATTGGTTGTTAAATCTTATGAAGAATGAATTCATTCAGGGACAGGAACTTTTGAGGCCAACTGTTACCCGATCTGCCTCTAGCTTTGCTACCTTACGAAGTTTGCTGGAACACAAAACTGGTCTCAGAAGAATGTTTCAATCGATCAAATGGATTTCATCACGGTACTCCAAAACCGGTGAAGGGAAAGAAGTGGAAAAAATTGTATTAAATGCTACATTTTGGAAGAAGGTACAATTTGTTATGAAATCAGTCGACCCAATAATGGAAGTTCTTCAAAAGGTTGATAGTGGTGGCAGCTTATCAATGCCCTCTATATATTATGACATGTACAGGGCAAAGCTTGCTATTAAATCCATTCATGGTGACGATGCACGCAAATATGGACCATTCTGGAATGTCATTGACAATCACTGGAACTTGTTCTACCACCCTCTGTATATGGCTGCTCACTTCTTAAATCCATCATGCAGATACCATTCTGATTTTATGGCGGTAGGAGAAACAATAACTGTTTATTTCCATATTTATGTTGATTTCTTTCCCAACCTAAGTTCAATCTTATTTAAATGTAGCATACAGAGGTGGTCCGTGGACTTAATGAATGCATTGTTAGGCTGGAGCCAGACAACGCAAGGAGGATTTCTGCATCTATGCAGGTGGGATTTTCATACTGAAGTTACTTTTTATTTTTTTATTTTTATCTTTTTATCTTTTTTTCATGATTCCTGAATATGTTTATATATCTATAAAATTTCTCATTTAGTATCCTGGTACCTCAGATCTCTGATTATAATTCTGCAAAAGCTGATTTTGGAACTGAATTGGCAATTAGTACAAGAACAGAGCTTGATCCAGGTAATAGCATTATATTGCTATTATAGTACTTAGTTTGAGCAGTTCATATATAAATGCTCTCACATGCACTTCCATACTGATCAAAGTCTTTTTGTTTGTCTCTCCTTTTGTTATTAGCTGCATGGTGGCAGCAACATGGGATAAGTTGCTTAGAGCTGCAACGTATAGCTGTGCGTATTCTAAGTCAGACTTGCTCATCTTTTGGTTGTGAGCATGACTGGAGTTTCTTTGATCAAATATACAACCAGAGACACAATCGTTTAGCTCAGAAAAGAATGAACGACCTTGTCTATGTTCACTACAACTTGCGACTAAGAGAACGCCAATTGAGAAAAAAATCCAACAGTTCTATCTCGCTTGACAGTGTCCTGCTGGAGCGGTTGCTGGATGATTGGATTGTAGAAGAAGAGAAAAAAGCCTTGCTAGAAGATGAGGTAATCAAGCTGACACTAAAACTGCAAGGAGGTTTGGTCAGGCACAAACAATTATATAAGCTTCTAATATAGTTTTGTTTATGGGGGAGAATGTACAAAATATAATAAAATAGAACTATAAGTGAACCTACATAATATTTCTACTTACGAAATTGTTACTGATGAAATAGAAGATGAAAAAAGATGGTGACGGAATTTATACTGAATTTTCTGATTGGGTCTTTTTTGGTAGGAAATCCATTGTAATGAAATGGAGCAGGCGGAGGCATATGAGAATGATATCATTGATCATGAAGATGGAAGCATAGAAACAAGGAAGGGAAGTGTTGAGGAAGAAACTTTGGGTGATGTAAATGTGAATGCTGTAAATGATGGTGTGGGCTCTGATGATGATGCTGATATTAACTTTTTTGATGACGAAATGAGTGATTAAATCAGGGTGTAGACTCAGCTAACATACCAAGTATAATCACATGTTGATAGCTGCTGTAATTGATGTAACTTTTTATGTCCAAATTACCATTTTGTAAAACTTGCCATTATAAGTACTTGAAGAGCATATTAATATTTCTTCCTGCTGTATCATTTTGAGCATTACAGCATGCCTAATTCTTGTGACATCCTATTAATCCGAGTCTTCATTTCAATCATTTGAATTAGTTGTTTCTTCCTTCGACAGCATGGAACAAATATCTCAGTAGTCCAAGAATATCTCTGTTATAAAGGATAAAGGGCAAAAAAGAACAACTCTCTTTGTGCGTCTTCTATTTTTTTGGGGACTGTGTCAACTTTCTCTCTCTAAAAGAGCACTTAACAAAGATGAATGGTAAATATCCATTTTACTCTTTACATTTATTAAAATGTCTCTTTTTTCTTACTTTTTTTTATAGCTATTTTCTTATTTAATATGCCACAATGCATGTGCATCAGAATCTATATATGTCTGGATGAAATTAGGGAAAACATATACTTAATAGATTGTTTAATTAAAAGGAGAATGATTACTGACAAAGTAAGATATTCCCAAAGGACAACCAATTCCAGCAAAGAAAAAAACTGTCACATGCATATAGTTATAATTTACAATACTAAAAAAACAATCACTTTTAACCATCATTATCTCTATGCCGCCATTTTATTTTATTTTATTTTCCATACAACCTGTGATTAGGTTGTCCTAAAATTTATTACAAAAAAAAAAAAGGTTGTCCTGAATTTCCCTTTACATGCACTTTAATGGAAATAATGACCAAGATGACAAACCGGTCATCCCTACCCAAAATGTTCATTTTTTAATAGAAATACTATGAATTTGAGACTTGAGACATATTGTCATTTAGTATGATCGAACTTAACTATTTATTAAAAGTTATCATTGTTTTCACCTAATTCATAAGAAGAAAGATTAACAATTAGTTAACTAATTTCTCTCCCAACTTTTTTTTTTTTTTTTTTTTAAAGGAGAGGAATAAAAAAGAAAAAAGAAAAAAAAAAGATGCATAACACTTCCTGAATGACAGTTAGATAAGGTTCATGGTGTGCATTGCAAGTTGCACTGGTAGGTTATTTTTTTAAAGAAAAATAAGAAAAGTTACAATTTTTTATTTAAAAAATAAAATTTTCAGCAGTTGAATTGGTTGAGGAAATTTTCCAAAATTGTTAAAATGCAAATAGACATTGACTAAAGATGGTCAAGTTAAAACCATTTTTTTTTTGGGTGAATAAGATGCATTTACAGCACAAAAAGCCCTCAAAACTGAGGATTACACAACATTCCTTCCCATCCTCTCATTGATCAAGATCAATTTAA
Organism: Ochetophila trinervis; assembly: GCA_003254975.1. NCBI lineage: Eukaryota > Viridiplantae > Streptophyta > Magnoliopsida > Rosales > Rhamnaceae > Ochetophila > Ochetophila trinervis. The sequence continues at coordinate 241,800 of QANX01006520.1, forward strand.
TGTCCGGAGGGAGGAGATCAAAAGCATCGCTTTTAACAAAAGAAAATTTTATCACACTGTCAAGTTAAAACCATTAGTGTGTAGCTTACAACGCATCACATGTGAACGTGGAAAAACTTTTACTTTATGATATACGTAGATAATGAAGTATATCAAGCTATTGCACTTTCGGTGAATAAAAATAGTTAGAAGGTGAAGGAGTCCACTAATCATCTTTGATCGTCTAGTTCAAATATAAAAATATTTAAATATTTATTTTTTTGTCAATGATTGAAACTCTCACCAATTCATTTAAAACTTTTAAATTAACAAATTATTGCACTTATAATAATATTTATATAAAACTTTCATATTTTAATTTTTGACATTTTTTTTTAAAATTAGAAGGAAAATTTGTTTATCAGATATTAAATTCAGAAACTGAAAACTAGTTAAATATAACTAGTGGGGTATTTATCAACTGGCTTTCCAAAATAAAATATTTTAATTTATAATTATATAACATTATTTATTATTAAATTTATGCAATGTAATAATTAAAAGTAATACTAGCTATGACATGGTATACCGTTATATATAATTTTTTTCGTCAATGTGAGTCTGTCTGTGTTTAATCTTCCTACTACTTTCTCCTTCTTTAACACACAATTCAAAAAGATGAAACACAGAAAGAAAGAGAGAGAGCGATACAGCCTAACGCCTTCCATACCGATATTGCATGTTTTTGCTACCATGCGCTCCCTGCACACCATAGCCGTCTGCTTCAGATTCTTCCCTACAAGTGTAATTAAACTAATTACAGAAACAGTTTAAACAAGCATAATTCAAGGCTTTAGTGAAACACCCATTTCCATTTGCATCAACAACAACCACCATCTCATCTTAACGTTTCAAAGGTCAGATCTTTTTCCCCTCCTAAAATCTTGGGCTTCGTTTTCTTTTTGCATCAAAGCCTCTCTCTGCGTTTTCTACTCATTTTCTTCTGGCTTTAGTTTTTTTTTTTTTTTTTTTTAACATTTATTTCAGGACTGTGCATGTATAATATACTTATAACTTTGCTCCTTGATCTTTCAGACAGTAGAGATGAAAGAATTGAGTTTGTTTTGTATGAAATTTTTGGGTAAATGAGTGTTGCCCGATTATACTAGGCCTAATTGTCAACGGAGAGGAGGCCTGTAAATATCGTATTTATATATATAATCTGAGTGAAATTTTCCTTTTTTCTAATTTTTTTTTTCTTTTATGGATATGAGTTTCTGTTGACTTTAAATTTTATATCTTTTTTATGCCCTGTTTATGTCTTTCTTGTTATTATAAATAGTCATTTTAACAACTTTGAGTGCATTTCTATTTTCTTGTTATTTTTCTTTTCCCGGTGGGGAAGATGAAGTACCTGATAATGTATTTGCGTTTATTTGGAAAAATGTTATTCTGAATCAAACTTACCTTGTTGTAATGCCAACTAAATCTTTCTTCTGAAAGTATTAACAACTTTGAGTGCATCTCTATTTTGACCTAACTTGATGTAGATCATATAGGCAGTAGTGGAGGTTATTATGCCAAAGAAGCTTTACCAAAGGAGACCCAGACTGTAACTATCCAACCAATTGCTGTCTCTGACATTTCAGTGAATGAGTTGAAGGACATTACAGATAATTTTGGCACAAAGGCCTTGATTGATGAGGGCTCATATGGAAGAGTGTACTATGGTGCTCTCAGAAGTGGACCTGCTGCAGCTATCAAAAGGTTAGATTCCAGTAAACAACCTGACCAAGAATTCTTGGCACAGGTTGGGCCTTTTATGTATGATATTCTTACTAGACATAGTATCCAAATTTGTGCTCAAGTTTGAGAGATAATATTGTAAATGGGTAAACTTTTTCTTTAATCGTTTGTCCAGACATATATGTGAGGTTTTAAAATACGCTCAAGCATTGGTTTTGGCCCCTTTTGCTGGAAATTAGCACTTCATGCAAGCATGTTTCTCAATATGTATGTGTAGGACGGAAAGGGTGTCAAAGGAGCACAGCCAGGTGTAGTTTTGTCGTGGGTTCAAAGAGTGAAAATTGCTATTGGAGCAGCAAGAGGACTTGAATATTTACATGAAAAGGCTCATCCATCGTGATATGTAAAAGAAATATGCAATTGATAAAATGATTACCTTCATTTTATTCATTCAATATAAGAATATATAAACAAATACATTTAACTGTATCCCACAAAAGTCTCAACAATAAAACGAAAAAGAGTATAATATCTTAACAAGAGAATCAACTAACAAAAGCCTAACAAATTTGTATTAAAGGGATTTGACCACTTCATCCTCTGTTACGCCCCCTCAAGTTGGTGATGACATCTACAACACCCAACTTGTCAAACATATTGTCAAAGGTTGCACGTGGTAGTGGTTTAGTTAAAATGTCTGCAACTTGGTCAGCAGCATGTAAGTGTCGTACTTCAACTTCCTTCTTCTATACTTGATCACGAGCAAAATGAAAATCTATAGCAATGTGTTTCATCTTGCTGTGGAATACAAGATTTTCATAGAGAAAGGGTGTGCCAATATTATCACAAAGAATTTGAGGTATACGAGTCAATGGAAAATGTAGCTCACGCAAAAGGTTAGTGAGCCAATTGGTTTTTGCCAGAGTAGCTGCTACGGCCCGATATTTTGCCTCAATAGAAGACCGAGAGACAGAACATTGTTTCTTTGATGACCAAGATACGGGAGTGCTACCAAGATAGATGATGAAACCTGTAGTGGATGTTCGATCAACTAGGTCAGCCCAATCAGAGTCAAAGTATACTAGAAGTCGATTATCATTTTCATTATTTGTAAACCAAAAAATGATGTACGATTTAGATACTTGAGTAGTCGCTTGATTGCCCGCCAATGTATGTCACTTGGACAATGCATAAATTGAGAAATCTTATTAACTGTGAAGGCAATGTCAGGACGAGTGAATGATAGATATTGAAGCTTTCCCACAATTTTACGATAATAGGAACCATCAACAATAGACCTAAACTGTGAATACTGTTGTGGAGCTCATAGGAGTTGGAACACCTTTAGTTGCCTACATATTGACTTCTTTCAACAGATCCAAAATATACTTTTGTTGTGATAAAAGAAGGTCACCATGATATGGAATTACTTCAACACCAAGGAAATAATGAAGATTACTAAGGTTTTTACGAGAAAATTTAGAAGATGGACCAGTGATAATGCGGTGAACCCCATTGAGATTGTTGCTAGTAATAATGATATCATCCACATAAACAAGAACATAAACAACAAACAAAAAATTTTGAAGAACAAATAATGATGAATAAGATTGAGATTTATGGAAACCCACATTCAGATAATTTTTAAGCTTTGTGTACTAGGCTCGTGGAGCCTGTTTCAGACCATATATTGCCTTCTTCAATTTGCAGACATGTGTAGAGAAATTGCAATCCTCAAACCCAGGTGGCTGACGCATATATACTTTTTCCTCAAGCTGGCCTTGAAGGAAGGCATTGTTTGACATCCAATTGATGGATTGGCCAGTGGCATTGAGTAGCAATAGTAAGAACCAAGCGTATTGTTGTTGGTTTGATGACATGACCGAATGATTGAATTTTGAATTGTAGTCAATTTCAGGTTGCTGTGTGAATCCCTTGGCTACCAAACATGCCTTATACCTGTTAACAGAGCCATTAGAGGTATACTTAATGCGAAATAGCCACATACAGTCTATCACATTCCTTGAAGGATCATTGGGCACCAATTCCCATGTTCGGTTCCGCTGTTTCAAATTCAGCTTTTATGGCTTGATTCCAATGAGGTTGACACTTGGCTTGTTTGTAGGTTGTGGGTGTGGTTGATGGGAGAATTGGAGTAACAAAATTAGCACAGGTTTTGGCTTTTGATCAGGTGACCATAGGGTGGGTATTTGTATTAGAGGAGGCTAATGAAGATGGCCGTATGGGTTTTGTTGAAGCCATTGTAGGAGCTATTGAAGAAGAAGACCTTTGGTAGATGGAAGAAGAGTTTGGTTTGGATTAGTATGCCGCCTGTGATAAGTTTGAAGGGGTGGTGGATGCTGGATTTGTAAGGTTGAAGATTGAGATATAGAGTTATGATTTTGTGGATAATCTGAAACTGATGATGGATTGGATTGAATTTTTGAATTTGTATTTTGAAAAAGTGGTTGAGACACAACTGGAAGGGAAATCGGAGGTGGGTTGGATGAAGGATGAGAAGAACGTAACTGACTTGATATTCGGGAAGCATTTTGGCGAGTAGTGATGGATTGGAGTGGGGCGCTTGGCACAGGAACCTATGGAGGAAGTTCTGGAATGGATTTTAATTGTTGTGAATTGTCTTTTATCTCCTTCTCATTAAATAATTTTTTCCAAGATAGATTTTGAGAGATGGATTTTATTTGAGAAAAAATATTTTGAAAAGGAAAATTATTTTCATAAAAAAAGTACATCTCTTGATAAAAATATTTTTGAGGACATAGGACCAAAACATTGATGGCAATAAAATTTGTTAGAAAAACGTAAATAAACATACAGAGTTGAACGAGGCTTAAGTTTATTTTTGGCATATGGCCTAAGTCATGGGTAGCACAAACATCCAAATTTTTTGATGGAATCATATTTTGGTGCTTCCTTACAAAGAATTTCATAAGGGCTTTGATTTTGGAGATTTGGTGTTGGTAATCTATTTATAAGCTATATGGCATGTTGACATGCAAAGCTCCAAAAATCTGAGGGCAAGGAGGCTTGGTGCAATAGGGTTTTGGCTATTTCAATAACATGACGATGTCTGCGTTCAACTTGAACAACAATCTAAGGTGTATAAGGATGTGAAACTAAGTGTTCAATACCATGTGTTTTTAGATAGGAGGATAAATTTTCAAATTCACCACCACCATTTGTAGAGAATGAAAGAATTTTAAAATGCCGTTTAAGTAAGGGATGTAAAGTTTTAAATGCATCTTGAACTTCATGTTTTGACTGAAGTGGATACAACCACATATATTTTGAAAAATGATCGACAACGAGAGCATAATAATGCTTTTTGTCTTTGGATAAAATTGGAGATGGTCCCTTTTAAGTCATTATAAATTATTTGCAATGGTTGTTGACTTTGCAAAGTGTTTTATGAAAAAGGTAACCTGTGCATTTTATTTGAGCAGCAAGAATTACATGGAGATAATGTTTCAGAAGCAGAAAAAAGAATTGGAATTTTTTGCATAACTTTATTTAAAACACGATAATGAGGATGTCCTAAACGACGATGCCAAAGTTATGAAGGAAGAATTTTTGCAGCCATATGTATGCGTGCATTGTAACATTCCATCTTACGGAAATACTAAAATTTTCAACATTTGACCGAGTTGACCATTAGTGAGCCTAGGGTTGACTTTTGTGTGGATATGTTTTGGTTTTGAATTTAGTATCGATGCGTAAAGCTTGTCGATATAAATTCGTAGACTAATGGTATACTTATTCCAAATTACGGTTTAAAAGTTGTGGCCAAATGAAATTCAGATGTATTTTGGTGTTTTAATAAAGGGTCCCATTTAATCAAATTTCATCTTCCTTCTTCTCCCTCGCAACCCTTTCCTTTTTTTTTTTCTTTCCCCTGCTCGACACCAGCTCTCCCTCTCTTGTTACTGTGCCACCGAACTTTCCAGCGGAAGTTTTGCCGTTTTTCGGTAACGGCGGGCCGGCATATAACTAGGAAAGAAAGCCCCCGATTCTTCCAGATTTCTCTCCCCTCTTCCCCGACCAGAACCGTGCCCCATACCATACCCATGCGGCCAAAGCCTCTTGCCAAAAATCCGACCACATCCGGCGATGGCGAGCTAGTCCACCACCCGGAAAAGAATGCCCAGGCTTTCTGCTACCTTCCCACCCCAAAGTTTGGCCATGAAACACTGCGAATCACTGGAAAACTCGAAGAAACTGGCGGGTTNTGGTATACTTATTCCAAATTACGGTTTAAAAGTTGTGGCCAAATGAAATTCAGATGTATTTTGGTGTTTTAATAAAGGGTCCCATTTAATCAAATTTCATCTTCCTTCTTCTCCCCCGCAACCCCTTCCTTTTTTTTTTTCTTTCCCTGCTCGACACCAGCTCTCCCTCTCTTGTTACTGTGCCACCGAACTTTCCAGCGGAAGTTTTTCCATTTTTCGGCAACGGCGGGCCGGCATATAACTAGGAAAGGAAGCCCCCGATTCTTCCAGATTTCTCTCCCCTCTTCCCCGATTAGAACCGTGCCCCATACCATTCCCATGTGGCCAAAGCCTCTCGCCAAAAATCCGACCACATCCGGCGATGGCGAGCTAGTCCACCACCCGGAAAAGAATGCCCAGGCTTTCTGCTACCTTCCCACCCCAAAGTTTGGCCATGAAACACTGCGAATCACTGGAAAACTCGAAGAAACTGGCGGGTTTGTTTTTCTTCGATCGCTTGATTCCGGCGGGTTTCCGATTGCGGGATTGGTTCTTTCCTCCTATTTTGAACCCCCTGAACCCGAATCCATCATTTTCTTTTCTCAAATCCCCTTTAATCGAGCGACGCAAAGAATTGGGGTTCAGCTGCGACTTTCCGGCCAAATGCGGCAGCAATTGATCAAGGTAAGACCAACATTGTGCTACTCATCTCATGGGATTTCCATTGGTATTTAAGTTGCTCACAAATTTTGAGTATTTAGGATTTGCTTAATTTTGAACTGGGTTTGTGATTACTGTTGAAATTGGATTGTTTTTGGATAGTTTCTTCAGTAATTCTTAGTGCTTTTAGGTCCTTATTGATTATTAGGGGCTAATAGACGGATCAATTCCTTAAAATTGTGAACATTTGAAAAGTTGTAATTGTGGAGCATTAAAAATTGATTGAGTGTTATTGCTGCAAATTTAAATAATTGATGGAGAAATTGTGGCTCTGTTTGGTCGTTTGAAAACTTGAATTTCAAATTATTTTGTGTATTGTTGTGTATAAGTTAAACTAGACATAAATTGAAAAATGAAAAATTTGAAGAGGGTTTTGCTTTTGTTGTCGTGGAGTTGATCAATGAATTATTTTTGGGTTTGTTGTTTAGAACTTGGCAAATTAAGTATTATTATAGGTTGTTTCTTGTAATTTATTTGACGATATTGGCTTGCGTTTTGTGTAACAAATGGTTTGGTTGGAGTAGTGGTTTGTGGTAGTATTATTTAATTTGTCTATTAAATTTTAAAGATATATGGGATATTTATATATTTTAAAATGTGGGAACTTGATTTATTTAATTTATGAGAACTTTGGAAATTACATAGGTTGTGGGTGTTGGGTATTATAACCGGTGGTTGTGGGATTTGTAGGAGACGTTTTAAAATGATATTCCTGCTTGGTTTTGATGTTGAAGAGCTGTTGTTTGTATTGTTGTAATATATAATTAATTAAAGTTTAAGTTGTTATGTTTGGTTTGTAAAATGGGGCTTTTGTCGAGGGTCATTTGGGGGAGTTAATTTTTAGTTTATTCAGAACGATTTTTAGTTGGATCCTTGAGAAATTAAAATGCATTTTTGGATTCTCATGTGGTGTGTGTGTTGGTTGGCATGATAGGAAAGTTTATAAAAAATATTTTAAAGAGTTAAGATTAATGTTTGTATTGGCCATGTTATAGAGTTTTGTAACTTTAGTTGGATTTTAGAGACATTGCAGAAGGCAAAAGTAACTTTCGAATTGCTTCCCATATTTGTTTTCTTGGGATTATGGAGCTCTAAGTGGAAAAATGATCAATTTTATAGACTATATATTTAGTAAGGGTCACCATGGACCCTTTTATTGTTAAGCTTCGTGTTTTAAATTATAATGTTAGATTTTAAATTTTTGTGAAAGTGAGCTTGTTCTTGAAATTGTGGTTAGTGTGCACATTATTATATTTAAGTTGGTGATTTTGTAATAAATTTTACTTTGGTATTAGGTTATGATTATTTAAAATTATGAAATTATGATTGGTCGATGATGTGAGGTAAATTAGATTTGTGATTTCAATGATTTGTATTTTAGGTAATATAAGTGGCTTTTATCTACGTGATGAGCTAATTTTGTAGTTGAGTATGTGGTTATCAACTTGGTTTGAAAATGGGGTATATAACATATATGCATATGAATTTCTTGAATTCTCTAAATTTACTTTTAGATGAAATTTTCATATAAATGTGTATAATGCCAGTAGTATATGATAATTAGTTTGCTTTTAATATTCATTATCTGAATGATTAGATGAATATATTTTACTCTAGTTGGCTTTAAGATCTTGCGTATGGTTGGAAAATATATTGTGGATTTTATATTTATTGACTGTGACTGTAATTAGACTCTGTTTATTGATAACAGNTAAATTTAATTTTAGATGAAATTTCATATAAATGCGTATGTTAATGCCAGTAGTATATGAGAATTAGTTTGCTTTTAATATTCATTATCTGAATGATTAGATGAATATATTTTACTCTAGTTGACTTTAAGATCTTGCGTATGGTTGGAAAATATATTGTGGATTTTATATTTATTGACTGTGACTGTAATTAGACTCTGTGTTTATTGATAACAGTTATGGAATATCTGGAATATATTATATGTTTGTTTTTTTTTTACTTGGTGATTTTGCAAATGAATGATATGGATAGTATGTTACTTGGGTGATGGGATATGCCGCCAAGTAGAGGGTTTAATAAGGTTGGTGATTACTTGGGCGATGAGTATGCCGCCATGTAGGGAGACTGATATTGGATATGGTTGGTGACTATTTGGGCGATGGGTTATGCCGCCAAGTAGAAAGGTTATTTACTTGGACGATAGTTTATGGCGCCAAATAGGGATGTTATTTACTTGGACGATGGTTTATGCCGCCAGATTGTTTACTTGGGTGATGGTTTATGCCGCCAAGTTGTTATTTGGGTGATGATTTATGCTGTCAGATTGTGTATACGTTTTTAAATATATGAAATGACAATGGTTTTTCACAAAAAAAGTTATTACCCGCTCGGTATATGATGATTTGTTCGCATCTATGTCTGTGGCTTTTCACCGAGGATTTAATGGTTAGCTTACCTGTCTGGTATACATATGATGGGTTCATATATATACGTTTTGTGGTTTTTTACTGATATATTTTATATACATAGTTATTACTCTTTTAAATGGTTTGAAAAGTTTTGATGAAACCAAAAGTGATTAAAATATGTCTAGTGAGAAATGTATAATGTATATATTGCTATTTATGCATTTTACTTTGGTTGATGTTTGATTTAGAGGTATAAATGAATTGTTTGAATATTGGTGCGAATTTTATATATGCGTAAATAAACAAATGTTTCCATATGGTTGTTGACTTATGAATTGCAATTGTACCAGAACTAGAAGTGTCATATTTGGTTTGAATATGCATTAAGAACTACAGGTAGCTTAATTCTTATTAATAAAGGTATGTAGGCAACTCAGATTTTTAAACTGAGTCCAGCTATGAAAAATATAAATGATGTATTTATTTGATAATTAAAATTAATTACTGAACTTTTGTTACTATGTGGAAACGATGTACTAAATTGGATTATGTATAGAAATATGTTTTTTTGCAAGAATTATAATTATATGTATTTGAGAAATGTTCCAAAAATAGACGAGATGTTGCCGAAATTTTGAATAAAATTTCTGACAGTAGAAAATTTTCCCTTTTTTATTGATTTTTTTATTTAATAATTGCTGGTGGAGTTACGTAATTGTTTAATGGCTTAATAGAAATATTAAGTCATGTAGGCATAATCTATGTGGATTGGGTCTTGTCATGCATTGCCCAGCGGCCACTCATAAAGTCTATCTTTAGTCTGCCTGCGAACTAAAAACACCCCGTCCTCAGATTCTTCACAATGAAATGGAAAGGAAAAAATTCAATAGAGGTTCTATTATCATGACAAAGCTTAGAAACATAAATAAGGTTTGTTTTGATATAAGGTGCACACAAGGTGTTTTGGAGTTTAAAGCTATGATTTGAAGCACATAAATAAGTATTACCGAAGTGAGAAATTGGAATGGTATTACCATTACCCATAGAAACCTCATCAAGTCCATGATAGTTCTGAGTAGTAGCTAAATTTTGCGCATAAGCAATGATGTGGTGTGAGGCTCCAGAGTCAACCACCCAAGGTTTTTGCTGATGGAGGTAATGTCCAGCAAAATTGGCTCGAGCATGGAGATGGCTGTGGGACTGAGAGCGGCAAACTTTGGCGGAGTGTCCTGGACAATCACATAGTTGACATCTAATGTTGTTTTTGGGAAACTGTTGTTGATGTCGTTTGGGGAGCCATTGATTATTAAATTGAGGTTCTCTCTTTGAATGAGAACGCCATTGAGTTTGGTTGGGCAAAGAATATATTGTTGTAGTTGCTGCCTTGTCAACGATTGTTGTTGTTGAATCTGAAATGTCTTTGGTTGTTTCTTTGAGGAACTGCAACAGTGATTGGTAGTTTTTGTTTGGCTTCCCGATGTTTGAGAAATAGTTCAAGGTCAAGCAATTTCTCATAGAGCTCTTCATAAGTGACATGAGTGTCATGAGATCTAATGGTTGTAGCTATAATTTGAAATTCCAGACCAAGACCATTTAGAATTTTGACAATGAGTTGTGCATTATTGATGGGTGCTCCAGCGATTGCAAGTTCATCTGCAATAGACTGAACATCATAATGGTAGTCTACAATGGGACGTGTCTCCTTGTTGATGCGAAATAGTTGATCTTGAAGACTGTAGATTCTTGTCTGCGATTTATTAGCAAATGATGTATGAAGAGATGCCCATGCTTGGTGAGGGGAAGAAGCAGAAGCAACAATAGATGCAAGTGTTAGATCTACTGATGCCAGGATGGCGTTCTGAATGAACTGGTCTTGGTGAAACCAATTAATATATTTAGGATTGGGGGTAGTCTGATTGTCTTGAGTGATGGTTTTTGGAGGGGCTGCTGTAAAACCATCAAGATGACCGTAGAGATTGTGTCCACGCATGAGCATAGAGAGCTGAGCTTTCCAAGTAGTGAAATTGTGACTGCCAGCAAGTTTGATGGGCAGTTGAGATGCAGGAATAAATTGCACAATGGAAGAGTTGGTAGAGGTATTGTCAGCATTAACAACTGGTGTTGGGGAGGCCATTTTGGAAAAAAAAAAAAAAAACAAGGACCAGACTCGTATGAGTTTTAAGGGCTCTGAAGCCATAAAAGAGATATGCAATTGATAAAATGATTACCTTTATTTTATTCATTCAGTATAAGAATATATAAACAAATACATTTAACTGTGTCCCACAAAAGTTTCAACAATAAAACTACAAAGAGTATAATATCTTAACATGAGAATCAACTAACAAAAGCCTAACAAATCTGTATCAAAGGGATTTCACCACTTTATCCTCTGTTAATATGAAGTCCAGCAACATACTGCTTTTTGATAATGATGTGGCAATGATTGCTGATTTCAATCTGTCAAATCAAGCCCGTGATGCAGCAGCACAGCTTCATTCCACTCGTGTTCTTGGGACTTTTGGTTTATCATGCTCCAGAGTAAGTCATTCATTGGTGTTTTCCACATGGGTTGTTATTTTGTTTATAGAAGATGATAAGAATGACACTCATGAAATCAATGGAAATAGGATAGTTAAATTTGTATTAATACGGTACACAGATTTGGATCTAAGTCTTGTTATTTTCTAAGGCAGGTATGCTATGACTGGACAACTCAGTTCAAAGAGTGATGTCTACAGTTTGGGTGTCATCATGCTGGAACTTTTAACTGGTCGTGAACCTGTTGATCATACGTTGCCACGTGGACAGCAGAGCCTTGTCACATGGGTACTAATTTCCATCTTAGTTTCTGTCCACTTGCAGCTCATAAATGGTTCTTGCATCTTTTTATATATATATTTTTTTTTATATTTCAATCTTCAACAAGACTGCTAGGGTGGCATTTCTTTTTTTGTTTATAGACATATTTGGAGTCTTTCATTAACATTTGAACTGATTTTTATAAAATGGTGTATTCAACTACGCTACACCAAAACTCAGTGAAGATAAGGTGAAGCAGTGCATTGATGCTATATTGAATGGAGAATATCCTCCCAAGGCAGTTGCAAATGTAAATGTTGTAAGAGCTCGTAGAACGAATGAATGAATTTGAGTGTTTTTTTGCTCACATTTTTTTATGGATGCATATGTGCTGAAAACAGTTCGCTGCTGTTGCTGCCTTGTGCGTGCAATATGAAGCTGATTTCGGACCGAATATAAGCATCGTAGTCAAAGCTTTACAGCCTCTATTGAATGCTCGGTCTGGTCCCCACAATTGAAACACTAAAAATTTGTGAATTCCTTGACTCCCACAATCATTCTTCTGCTGGATATATTGTTGAGATTCGTTGGGTATACAGATGATGCACCATCATTTGGTTTATTGTGGCCATTGAAAACTTGGTTGTATCCTACTTTGTAATCTGCATCCTTTACAAGGCTTTTGTTTTGCTTATTGAAACCTTGAATTATGTATCGCTCCACTGTTTACATTCTGAAGAATGTTCGCTCGGAAGTAGCCAGGGTAAAATATTGTGGAAGTTTTCTTCTAGATTAGCAACTATAAGTGAGAAAGAATATTATGCGAAAGCTTTTGTCTTTAAGAAAACAAAGACGAAAACAAAGTAAAGAATAATCTGATTATATATTCTTATAGATTTGAATTTGAAGTTTGCTTAGAATTGTGCCAAATTATTTTCTTTAGAAGGAAACAAAACTTGAAGGGATTCTAAGAACACATTTTACTTCCTTTATAACACACACACACACACACACACACACACACACACACACACACACACACACACACACACACACACACACACACGTATATATAAAGAAAAAATTGAAAAGGTAAGAAACGAATATAAACTTAAAGAAAATATGTAAAATTGCCAAAATGATTACCTAATTTGAAAATAGAATTTTAATTATTTGATTAACCTTGACTTCAATTTCCATCTTATAACTAACAAACCCATTAGTACACATAAAGTGTAGTATGTTAAAAATTATATAAAAAATGAATATGATGTCTGCCTTTTCTTCGAGAACAGAAAGATGCTTAAATTTGTTGATAGAATGAAGATAGATGCCCGGTTTGTGTTGAGTGACATATATAAATAGAATCATGTTCATGGACGGAAGACAGACAAGTGTAAACTATTACTTTTACAAGTAAAGCATATAAATAAGCCAGATCAGAATGGATACCTTTTTCTTGCAAAAAGGCAATCCATCATCATCTTGAAGCTGAGAACTGCAGCTTCATCTTTGATTTCTTAAAAGCAGAAAACGCTTTTGGATTGTTGCATAAAAAAATATAGGCTGTTGGTGGTTAATTTCATTGCTATGCCATGGGCAGTCTTAGCTTTGATGTCCAAGAAGGTAAGTAACTAGTTCTTTCTCCAACTGATATGAGAAGAAAACAAAACTACCATATAACCAACTCCTTAATTTTATAACTTTTTTTTTCTCATATTAGCTCATCATGTTTTTATCTTGTCAAACTGCAGGTGTTTCAAGATCAATCTCTGAGGCACCGCCAACTCATTACTCTCTCGAAATACGCTACTTTTCCTTACTAGCAAAGAATTCAATAGACAGATATGAATCAGGGGAATTCCAAGCAGGAGGCTACAAATGGTAGGTACACATTGATTTTCTCATTGGATTGGTTTGGGAGGCTATAAGCCTATCTTCAATATAATCTATATTTTTCGATCTTATACAATTACAGGAAGTTGGTTGTGTACCCAAATGGAAACAAAAAAAAGAATGAGAAAGAACACGTTTCTGTTTACTTGGCAATGGTAAGAGAAAATTCACTCCAGACTGGTTGGCAAGTGTATGCTGATTATAGATTGTTCCTACTTGATCAGAAGAAGGACAATTACATGGTTCTTCAGGGTATGTCTTTTTATCTTCTTCCACCTTCCATGTCTTCTTTTTAAGCCTGCCACAGACAGACATTCCCATAAATTATAAGTGTCTTACATGTACCTAGATGCGGAAGGAAAGGAAAGGCAGTTTCACGGATTGAAGTTTGAATGGGGATATGATCAGTTCATCTCTCTTAAAGCTTTTAATGATGCAAGCAATGGGTTTCTGGTGGATGATACTTGTGTATTTGGGGCTGAAGTCTTTGTCTGTAAAGAAAAGAGCACAGGAAAAGGAGAGTGTCTGTCAATGATTAAGGATGCCATTATGAACAAGCATGTGTGGAGGGTTGAGAATTTTTCCAAGTTGGATGCAGAATGCAATGACTCCAAAACTTTCAACGCTGGAGATCACAAATGGTATCTAATATCTCTCTCTCTCTCTCTCCCACTCTTTTGGAATCATGTCCTCTGGAAATTGATAAATAAATATGCATGTGGAAATATGTTTTTTACTCTTTCATATGCTGGGGTTGTTTTAGGAAGATGAAGCTACATCCCAAAGGAAAAGGCAATGGATTGGGCACTCACCTTTCTCTTTATTTGGCTCTCTCTGATCCAACTACTCTGCCTCCTGGCACTAAAATATATGCAGACTTCACTCTGCGCGTTCTAGACCAAATGAGTGCCAAGCATTACTTTGCTAAAGGTAACAAAAAAGAAAAACTTTATTATTATAAGTGCATTACAAATGGTATGGTGATTTATCTGAATTGGTGGGTCGGGTTGTTTTGCAGCTAGTCAGTGGTTCAGTGCCTCAGATTATGAGCGTGGTTGGTCCAGATTCATGTCACTGACCTACTTCACCAGCTCGGGTTTTTTGATTAGAGATACTTGCATTGTTGAGGCAGAAATCACCATCCATGGAGTTGCTAATGTACTGTAACCATAAGCTACTTTGTATGAAACTTGCAATATCAATATGTTTCACGATGTGAAATTGACTGGTCAATTTATATCAACTACTTGGTCGAATATCTACTTTCATACTAGGTTTGCTTACAAAAACATCATCCAATGTGATTGAGATACAGTGATATAGAACCTCAAACCTCACTACATGCTCATAGTAACAGGTTAATCTTTGGTCAATACTTTTGGCAAGCGGAGAACCACTAAGTCGCAATCTATAGCCAAATTAAATCTTTCTCCACACCCCAACGTGCCCTACTTAATTTAAAAACAGTTTATATCTGAAAGAATCCATCCAAGGTCCGGTTCCACCGAACTTTATATACTTGCTCTTGGGGTTGTTCCCAATTTTTCAGTGTTGGCAATGCTGAAGATTTCCATGTAGTTAGTTTCATTGGTAAAAGCACAAATGAGTTTTTCTTCTTTTCACAGCCATAATATTGAACCAAATGTGGTGAGTCTGTCAAAAATTCTTATTTTCAGCTGCGGACAAAGGATTACACCATTTAAGTTTGTAAGTTAACAGAAAATACAATGTAAATACAATTTGAGCATGAACATACTTTGCCATATGCCATGCCATGTTATACTTTGTGAATTCCTTGACTCCCACAATCATACTTCTGCTGGATATATTGTTGAGATCCGTTGGGTATACAGATGATGCACCATCATTTGGTTTATTGTGGTCATTGGAAACATGGTTGTATCCTACTTTGTAATATGCATCTTTTACAAGGTTTTTGTATTGCTTATTGAAGCCTTGAAATATGTATCGCTCCACGGTTTACTTTTTGAAGAATGCTCGCTCAAAAGTAGCCAGGGTAAAATGTTGTGAAAGTTTTCTTCTAAATTAGCAACTATAAGTGAGAAAGAATATTATGCGAAAGCTTTTGTCTTTAAGAAAACAAAGATGAAAACAAAGTAAAGAATAATTTGATTATATATTCTTACAGATTTGAATTTGAATTGTTCCAAATTATTTCCTTTAGAAGGAAACAAAACTTGAAAGGATTTTAAGAACACATTTTACTTTCTTTTATTTTTAAACACACACCATGTACATATAAAGAAAAAATAGAAAAGGTAAGAAACGAATATAAACTTAAGGAAAATATGTAAAATTGCCAAAATGATTACCTAATTTGAAAATAGAATTTTAATTATTTTATTAACCTTGACTTCAATTTCCATCTTATAACAAACAAACCCATTAGTACACATAAAGTGTAGTATGTTAAAAATTATAGAAAAAATGAATATGATGTGTGCCTTTTCTTCGAGCACAGAAAGATGCTTAAATTTGTTGATAGAAGGAAGATATATAGATGCCCAGCTTGTGTTGTGTGAGCATGCATAAATAGAATCATGTTCATGGACAGAAGACAAAGACAACTGTAAACTATTACTTTTACAAGTAAAGCATATACATAAGCCATATCAGAATGGATACCTTTTTCTTGCCAAAAGGCAATCCATCATCATCTTGAAGCTGAGAACTGCAGCTTCATCTTTGATTCCTTAAAAGCAGAAAACGCTTTTGGATTATTGCATAAAAAAATATAGGCAGTTGGCAGTTGGTGGTTAATTTCATTGCTATGCCATGGGTAGTCTTAGCTTTGATGTCCAAGAAGGTAACTAACTAGTTCTTTCTCCAACTGATATGAGAAGAAAACAAAACTATCATATAACCAACTCCTTAATTTTATACTTAAATTTTTTTTTCTCATATTAGCTCATCATGTTTTTATCTTGTTAAACTGCAGGTGTTTCAAGATCAATCTCTGAGGCACCGCCAACTCATTACACTCTCAAAATATGCTACTTTTCCTTATTAGCAAAGAATTCAATAGACAGATATGAATCAGGGGAATTCCAAGCAGGAGGCTACAAATGGTAGGTACACATTGATTTTCTCTATAAGCCTAACTTCAGTATAATCTATTTTTTTTTTTATCTTATACAATTACAGGAAGTTGGTTGTGTACCCAAATGGAAACAAAAAAAAGAATGAGAAAGAACACGTTTCTGTTTACTTGGCAATGGTAAGAGAAAATTCACTCCAGACTGGTTGGCAAGTGTATGCTGATTATAGGTTGTTCCTGCTTGATCAGAACAAGGTCAACTACATGGTTCTTCAGGGTATGTCTTTTTATCTTCTTCCACCTTCCATGTCTTCTTTTTAAGCCTGCCACAGACAGATATTCCCATAAATTATAAGTCTCTTGCATGTACATAGATGCGGTGGGAAGGGAAAGGCGGTTTCACGGATTGAAGTTTGAATGGGGATTTGATCAGTTCATCTCTCTTGAAGCTTTTAATGATGCAAGCAATGGGTTTCTGGTGGATGATACTTGTGTATTTGGGGCTGAAGTCTTTGTCTGTAAAGAAAGGAGCAGAGGAAAAGGAGAGTGTCTGTCAATGATTAAGGATGCCATTATGAACAAGCATGTGTGGAGGGTTGAGAATTTTTCCAAGTTGGATGCAGAATGCAATGACTCCAAAACTTTCAACGCTGGAGATCACAATTGGTATCTAATATCTCTCTCTCTCTCCCACTCTTTTGGAATCATGTCCTCTGGAAATTGATAGAATAAATATGCATGTGGAAATATGTTTTTTACTCTTTCATATGCTGGGGTTGTTTTAGGAAGATAAAGCTATATCCCAAAGGAAAAGGCAATGGATTGGGCACTCATCTTTCTCTTTATTGGGCTCTCTCTGATCCAACTACTCTGCCTCCTGGCACTAAAATATATGCAGACTTCACTCTGCGCGTTCTAGACCAATTGGATGATATTCCTCACGAAGAGGAAGGTAACAAAATAGAAAAACTCTATTATTATAAGTGCATTACAAATGGTATGGTGATTTATCTGAATTGGTGGGTCGGGTTGTTTTGCAGCTAGTCAGTGGTTCAGTGCCTCAGATTATGAGCGTGGTTGGTCCAGATTCATGTCACAAACCTACTTCACCAGCTGGGGTTTTTTGATTAGAGATACTTGCATTGTTGAGGCAGAAATTACCATCCATGGAGTTGCTAATGTACTGTAACCATAAGCTACTTTGTATGAAACTTGCAATATCAATATGTTTCACGATGTGAAATTGATTGGTCAATTTATATCATCTGCTTGGTCGAATGTCTACTTTCATACTTGGTTTGTATACAAAAACATATCCAATATGATTGAGATACAGTGATATAGAACCTCAAACCTCACTACATGCTCATAGTAACAGGTTAATCTTTGTTCGTTGCTTTTGGCAAGGGGAGAACCACTAAGTTGCAATCTATAGCAAAATTAAATCTTTCTCCACACCTAACCTGCCTTATTTAATTTTAAAACAGTTCATATCTAAAAGAATCCACCCAAGGTCCGGTTCCACCGAACTTTTTATGCTTGCTTTTGGGGTTGTTTCCAAAAAAAATTCAGCGTTGGCAATGCTGAAGATTTCCATGCAGTTAGTTTCATTGGTAAAAGCGCAAATGAGTTTTTATTCTTTTCACAGCCATAATATTGAACCAAATGCGGTTAGTCTGTCATTAATTCTTATTTTCAGTTGCAGACAAAGGATTACACCATTTAAGGTTGTAACTTAACAGAAAATACAAAGTAAATACAATTTGAACATTAACATACTTTGCCATTTGCCATGCCATGTTATGCCATGTCGTGCCGGCACATTTATACCGAGAGTGAGTTAATTACAATTAGTTACAAGAGAGCACCACCAGATGTGTGGTGGAGAAGGAAATATAAAAAAGATTAGCCAAAGGTTTTCTCACTACTGTAGCACATATAAAGAAATCCATCGTCATCCTTGTAGGCTTCATACACAGCATCCATACAGCTGAGCTGTCTATAAGATAAAGATCTAAACAAAATGCTTTATTTTTTAAATGCAGAAGCAAGATCCCATTAACAAATATAATTAAAGTTACTGTACCTGCTGCTTAGGACATGGATAAATTGTCTGACAGACATGGCTCTAGGTATCAAGTATCTAGAAGAAATATGGAAACAGAAGATTAATGTATTTATTTCACGACTGAGAATGTAGAAAGAAGATGGCTAAATAGATGAGTTATCTAAATAGGTTCAACATGCTTTTGCAACATATTATCTGCATACCAATTTCCATAATACGTAAAATATGCACGTAAAAGGAGGCTGTATTAACACTTGCATGACAGAACTAATGCTCTTTGTTTTTCTAGATCAAAAGTAATCTATACTACAACAAAGAATTTATCCTGGTACTAGAAAGAAGATCTCAAATTTATCTATATAGGTAATATAAGCCACATTTAGCACGAGTTTCTGGAGAAGTCACCTACTGGGATAAGGCTCCTGAAGATGTATATCTGGGAATGAAAGAAAATTTGGAAGGATGCCTTTGCAATAAGAAACCGAGGCATTCTGGAAGACGATGCAGAGGAGGAGTTGCATGTTGCATATATATAGGAACAAAGGAAAACAATTAAAGGGTGATAGAAACTTAGGGATGAAGCTGACTCCTCTTCGCTCGTTAGGATATATTTACCCTGGGTGGGAGCATTGCATTGCTCAGGATGAGAGGAAGAAAAAGGTGAAATGCAAATATGGACTATTCTGGAATGTCATTGACAGTTATTTTATTTTATTTTTTTCCCTCTGATTCCTGAATATGTTTATATATCTAAAAAATTTCTCATTCATTATCCTGGCACCTCAGATCTCTGATTATAATTCTGCAAAAGCTGATTTTAAAACTGAATTGGCGATTAGTACAAGAACAGAGCTTGATCCAGGAGGTAGCATTAGATTGCTATTATGGTACTTAGTTTGAGCAGTTCATATATAAATGCGCTCACGTGCAATTCCATACTGATCAAAGTCTTTTTGTTTCTCTCCTTTTGTTATTAGCTGCATGGTGGCAGCAACATGGGATAAGTTGCTTAGAGCTGCAACGTATAGCTGTGCATATTCTAGGTCGTTGGATTTATGATCTTGGCCCCATTTAAGATATTATGTTTTGTGGTAATTGTTTGTGTATTTCAATTTAAATTATATTTTATTATAAGATAATTTGTTATCTGATATAATTAAATTATTGATAAGATAAAATCTAGATAACAATGGTTATATCAATTTTATTTTAAATTTAAAATAGAATATTAGTTGGTTTGGATTTCTATTATTTGTACATACAAATATTAGAGAGAATACATAAAAACATGGAGTGGAAATATTAGAGAAAATATTAATTCTCTAATATTTTGGTTTATTCCCTGAGATACAATAAAGACCATATTCTTCTATACTACTTGAGATTAGTTCTGGAAAATCTAGTAAATCATTGGTGGATCTGGTGGTGGATTTCAAATCCGTTGGTAGATCCCAGTAGTAGATTTGATACAGATTGTAACATCTTGTAGATCCGGGTGCAAATCGTAAAGCCAGTAGATATGTTATATCATTTATCAAATTCAAAACGTCTATATTTTGTTTTATTTTTGATATGATTTATGCTTCCGCAACATATATTTTTCTTACAATACTTGCTCATCTTTTGGTTGTGAGCATGGCTGGAGTTTATTTGATCAAATATACAATCAGAGACACAATCGTTTAGCTTGGAAAAAATTAACGACCTTGTCTATCTCGCTTGCAACTAAGAGAATGCCAATTAAGAAAAAAATCCAACAGTTCTATCTCGCTTGACAGTACACTGCTGGAGCGGTTGCTGGATGATTGGATTGTACGTAGAGGAAGAGAAAAAAGCCTTGCTAGAAGATGAGGTAATCAAGCTGACACTAAAACTGCTAGGAGGTTTGGTCAGGCACAAACAATTATATAAGGTTCTAATATGGTTTTGTTTATTGGGGGAATGTACAAAATATAATATAATAGAACTGTAAGTGAACCTGCATAATATTTCTACTTACTGAATTGTTACTGATGAAATAGAAGATGAAAATGTTAGAATGGTGGCATTTTTAGTGAATATGTTTTGTGTTGAATGAAAGCTTAAGACTTGGTTTTGTGGAGTGGAAATGCAGCCAGCTAAGAAAGGGAATGGAAGCTGCAGAGATTAGTTTATTTTGGCTAAGTCAAAGTGTAAAGTTACTTGTTTGAAGTAACTGATTTGTCTATTTTTTAGTTTGGTTATATTTAGATATGTTGTCATGTAATTAAGGCTGAATTGTGAGATATTTTGTGGAGTAAAATGAGTGAAGTGAGTGGCATTAATTGCCCACATGGTCTGGACAGATCAGGTAGAGGCAGCATGCCTACCACTGTTCATGTAAAATTAGTTTAAATTTGTATTTTTAGCTTTACTTTGAGTAAGAACCGAATATATGAATATGCTGGAATTTTTTCCAGACTTTTGAGTGTTGTTTCTTCTTCTTCTTCCTCTTTTCTCTTAGTTGAAACTCTTAGCCAAAATTCCAACAGAAAATTGTTGGTGACCGAATTTATACTGAATTTTCTGATTGGGTCTTTCTTGGCAGGAGATCCATTGTAATGAAATGGAGTAGGTGGAGGCATATGAGAATGATATGATAGATCACGAAGATGGAAGCATAGAAACGAGGAAGGGAAATGTTGAGGAAGTAACTTTGGGTGATGTAAGTGTGAATGCTGTAAATGATGGTGTGGGCTCTGATGATGATGCTGATATTAACTTTTTTGATGATGAAATGAGTGATTAAATCAGGGTGTAGAACTCAGCTAACATACCAAGTATAATCACATGTTGATAGCTGCTGTAATTGATGTAACTTATTATGTCCAAATTACCATTTTGTAAAACTTGCCATTATAAATACCTGAAGAGCATATTAATATTTCTTCCTGCTGTACCATTTTGAACATTACAGCATGCCTAATTCTTGTGGCATCCTATTAATCCGAGTCTGCATTACAATCATTTGAATTTGTTGTTTCTTCCTTCGACAGCATGGGACAAATATCTTAGTAGTCCAAGAATATCTTCTTTTTAAAAAAAAAAACAACTCTCTTTGTGCGTCTTCCATTTTTTTGGGAACTGAGTCAACTTTCTCTCTCTAAAAAAGGACTTAATAAAGATTAATGGTAAAAGACCCATTTTACTCTTTATATTTATTAAAATGTCTCATNAAATGTCTCATTTTTCTTACCTTTTTTTTTTTATATAGCTATTTTCTTATTTAATATGCCATGCATGTGCATCAGAATCTAGATATGTCTGGATGAAATTAAGAAAAACATATACATGATAGATTGTTTAATCAAAAGGAGAATGATTACTGACAAAGTAAGATATTCCCAAAGGACAACCAATTCCAGCGAAGGAAAAAAGTATATCACACATGCATATGGTTATAATTTACAATACTAAAAAACGAGCACTTTTAACCATCATTATCTCTATGCCACCATTGTATTTTATTTTATTTTTCATACAACCTGTTAATTATTAGATTGTCCTGAAATTCCCTTTACATGCACTTTAATGTAAATAATGACCAAGATGGCAAACCGGTCATCCCTACCCAAAATGTTCACTTTTTAATATAAATTCAATGAATTTGAGAGTTGAGACATATTGTCATTTAGTAGAATCGAACTTAACTATTTATAGGAATTTATCATTTTTTTCACCTAACTCATAAGAAGAAATATTAACATTTTGTTAACTATTATCTCTCTCAACTTTTTATTTTTGAAAGGAGAGGAATAAAAAAAATAGATGCATAACACTTCCTGAATGACAGTTAGATAAGGTTCATGGCGTGCATTGCAAGTTGCAATGGTAGGTTATTTTTTTTAAAGAAAAATTAGAATATTTATAATTTTTTATTAAAAAAAATCAAATTTTCAGCGGTGGAATTGGTTGTGAAATTTTCCAAAATTGTTAAAAATCAAAGAGACATTGACTAATTAAAGATGGTCAATTAAAACTGCTAGTGTACAACGCATCACATGTGAATGTGGAAAAACTTTTATTTTATGATACATAGATAATGAAGTATACCAAGCTATTGCACTTTTGATGAATAAAAAAAAGTTAAAAAGGTAAAAATTATATTTTTACAATTTTAAATAGTAAATTCATCTGCATTGTTGATTTATTTATTTTTATTCAGACTGAAAATATTTAAATTTTATTTTTTTGCCAATGATTAAAACCTTGGACAATTCATTTAAAACTCCTAAATTAACAAATTATTGCACTTATAATAATACTTATATAGGACTTTTATATTTTAATTTTTGACATTTTTTTTAAATTGGGAGGAAAATTTCTTTATCAGATATTAAATTCAGAAACTGAAAACTAGTTAAATATAACTACTGGTATTTATCAACTGACTTATCAAAATAAAAATATTTTAATTTATAATTATATAACATTATTTATTATTATATTTAAACAATGTAATAATTAAAAGTAATACTATGAGTCTATGACATGGTATACCGTTATAGATAATTTTTTCGCCAATGTGAGTCTGTCTGTGTTTAATCTTCCTATACTACTTTCTCCTTCTTCAACACACAAGTCAAAAAGATGAAACACAGAAAGAGAGAGAGACAGAGACAGAGACAGAGGGAGACAGCCTAACGCCTTCCATACCGATATTGCATGTGTTTTGCTACCATGCGCTCCCTGCGCACCATAGCCGCCTACTTCAGATTCTTCCCTATAAGGATAATTAAACTAATTACAAAAACAGTTTAAACAAGCATAATTCAAGGCTTTAGTGAAGCACCCATTTCCGTTTCCATCAACACCAACCACCATCTCATCTCAACGTACGTTTCAAAGGTCAGATCTTTTTCGCCTCCTAAAATCTTGGGCTTCTCTTTCTTTTTGCATCGAAGCCTCTCTCTGCGTTTTCTACTCATTTTCTTCTGGCTTTAGTGTTTGTTTTTTTTTAAAACATTTATTTCAGGACTGTGCCTGTATAATATACTTATAACTTTGCTCCTTGATCTTTCAGACAGTGGAGATGAACGAATTGAGTTTGTTTTGTATGAAATTTTTGGGTAAATGAGTGTTGCCCGATTATACTAAGCCTGACTGTCAACGGAGAGGAGGCCTGTAAATATACATAATCTGAATGAAATTTTTCGTTTTTCTAACTCTTTTTTTTTCTTTTATGGATATGAGTTTCTGTTGACTTTAAATTTACATCTTTTTTTATGCCCTGTTTATGTTTTTCTTGTTATTGTAAATAGTCATTTTGGAATTATCTTGTACTGCTCAGATAATATGCATGCTGTTTTTATAATTTTTGGAAAGCCATTATACATATGAAACAAGAGTGACAATCAAGGCTACTGCGTCTCTATGACTTAATAAACTCATTTACACATAGCTAGATATAAACACACTTTCTAACATTTTAAGTTTTTTGGGTTAGTTATAATTTAACGTGGAAGCTTTTGGAATTTGTGATCATCTAACAATTCATAGCTGGTATTTGAATTATTGGAAGAAATTTTTAAAGTTTTTAAAGCGTATGCCCAAATCGCAGATACAATGATCTTTCAAAGGAGTGTCTTGTGGAGAGTATAATAGAATAGGTACCATCGTTGCCTATAAGTTTGTTACTCTTTATGTCGTGTGGAAGTGGTAATGCTACTTGGAAATGGATGACTTTGCTTGCAAGACTGCTTTTCGGATTAATATGACCTTTTTTGAGTTCTTAGTTGTTTTTGGAGTTTAAAATACTATATAACAATCTTTTAAATAAGTTTGTAAAGCACTCTTAACAAATTTGCTAGAAGTGGTTGGAATTGTTAGAATTTTGGCTAAGAGATTCAACTAAGACAAAAGAGGAAGAAAAATAAAACACAAAACTATCTTCTATTCGGCCAAAAGGCCTCTACTTTGGCTAAAGGCAATAATAAAGCTGAAAACACAAATATTTAAATACAAAACCATTTTCCTATGAATAGTACATGTCATGGGCATATCTACCTACTACTGTACAGTCATTCCTATATTTGTAGCTCTTATTTAGCCATCCAAATACATCACACAAATTACTTCAACATATCCCTAATTTTGATGCTATTGTATTGGAACTAAACTAACCTATCTTTAACCAAATTAAGCACATATAATCGGTTACTTCAATTAAGCAACCTTACACCATTTAGTTCCTAAAATACATTACAAAAATACATTTATCAAACAACAATATACTCACTAAAAATGCCACAATATAACACTCCCCCTTGGCATTTTTAGAATGGACATTGGTGCTCCATTTTCTTCACAAGATGTCCACTTCTCTTTCTTGGATTCAAGCTTCTCAATTATTCTCTCTTGGCTCTTTGATGTCTCCCCCATTTCAACAACTTAAGACACCATCTTTTGCTCAAGAGGACCACAACAAGCTTGACCAAGCTCATTAGGACAATCTTGTGACTAAACTAAACCTTTTAAAGCAACCAAATTAACATTCTACTTCTTCTCCCCCTCACATCTAGATCTCCATTATTCTGAAGCATTCCTCTCGGCCAGCAGCTTTGTTGTTGTTGATGCAGCTTCCTCTCCTCCTTGCTTAGACACAAGGCACTTCTCTAGCAGATTGACAAGGAAATCTTTCACCTGGAAGATCCACACAGCAACTTGTGATGAAGCCATGACAACTCTGAAAACAGAAATTGATTTTTGCTTCTCCAACTCTTGAGTTTTTTCTCAACAATCTTGCCTCTACTTTGAGCAAGCTTTACCCTCAAGTTCTCACACTCACAAGTCCTCTCAAAGATCATTCAATGCTCTGATATCATGTTAGAATTTTGGCTAAGAGATTCAACTAAGACAAAAGAGAAAGAAAAAGAAAACACAGTTTTATCTTCTATTCGGCCAAAAGGTCTCTACTTTGGCCAAAGCTGCTGGCCGAGAGGAATCATAGAAATTTAGGGATGAAGCTGACTCCTCTTCGCTCATTAGGATATGTTGACCCTGGGTGGGAGCATTGCATTGCTCAAGATGAGAGGAAGAAAAAGGTGAAATGCAATTATTGTGAGAAAATAGTCAGTGGGGGTATTAATCGATTCAAGCAACATTTAGCTAGAATTCCAGGGGAAGTAGCCCCTTGTAAACATGCTCCAGAGGAAGTGTATCTGAAGATAAAAGACAACATGAAATGGCATCGTACTGGCAGGAAACAAAGACAAACGGATGCTAAGGAGATCTCAACTTTCTATACACAGTCAGATAATGAGGACGAAGAAGATGAGCATGTGGAAGCTGATCTGCATCTTATAAGAAAGGAAAGACTGATTGATGCTGATGGAAGATTGGGCAAAGATGGGGTGTCTCCAAGCACTGCTTCTGAACCATTTTTGAAAAGATCGAGACTGGATTCAATTTTTCTGAACACATTTAAGGGTCAAACCCCAGAATCTTACAAGCAAGTAAAAGATAAAACAGGGTCCAATAAAAAATCCCTCAAGGAAGTTATTTCTGCCATTTGCAAATTTTTTTACCATGCAGGAGTTCCTTTACAAGCTGCAAACTCTCTGTACTTCCATAGGATGATGGAATTGGTTGGTCAATATGGTAATGGTTTGGTAGGACCTCCAATTCAACTAATATCTGGTCGATTTCTGCAGGAGGAAATCGCAACCCTTAAAAGCTACATGGCTGAGTATAAGGCTTCTTGGGCAATCACTGGTTGTTCTATACTGGCAGATAGTTGGAGAGATACACGGGTAGGACATTAATTAATTTTTTGTCTTCTGGACCGAATGGCATGTACTTTGTTTCTTCAGCTGATGCCACTGAAGTAGCAGAAGATGCTTTTAGTTTGTTTAAGCTACTTGACAAAGTGGTGGAAGAGATTGGTGAGGACAATGTGGTGCACGTAATTTGTTTTGTCTTCTGTCATGTAAATTCCTCATCCTAAACTATCATCTTTTGGCTCCTGAAATCAGCTTCATTTTTTTTTCTCTTTTTGCAGGTTATCACTCAGAATACTCCCAGTTATAAAACAGCTGGGAAGATGCTTGAAGAGAAGAGAAGGATTCTATTCTGGACCGTTTTGAGCATTACAGCATGCCTAATTCTTGTGACATCCTATTAATCCGAGTCTGCATTACAATCATTTGAATTTATGTTTCTTCCTTCGACAGTATGGGACAAATATCTTAGTAGTCCAAGAATATCTCTGTTATAATAAAATAAAATAAAAATAAAATAAAAACTCTCTTTGTGCATCTTCTATTTGTTTAGGGACTGAGTCAACTTTCTCTCTCTAAAAAAGCACGTAATAAAGATGAATGGTAAAGACCCATTTTACTCTTTACATTTATTAAAATGTCTCCTTTTTCTTACCTTTTTTTTTTATATAGCTATTTTCTTATTTAATATGCCATGCATTGTCAACAGAATCTAGATTTGTCTGGATGAAATTAAAAAAAACATATACATAATAGATTATTTAATCAAAAGGAGAATGATTACGACAAAGTAAGATATTTCCAAAGGACAACCAATTCCAGCTAAGGAAAAAACTGTCACATGCATATAGTTATAATTTACAATACTAAGAAAACAAACACTTATAACCATCATTATCTCTATGCCACCATTTTTATTTTTATTTTCATACAACCTGTTATTAGATTGTCCTGAAATTCCCTTTATATGCACTTTAATGTAAATAATGACCAAGATGACAAACCGGTCATCCCTACCCAAAATGTTCACTTTTTAATAGAAATTCAATGAATTTGAGAGTTGAGACATATTGTCATTTAGTAGAATCGAACTTAACTATTTATAGGAATTTATCATTGTTTTCACCTAACTCATAAGAAGAAATATTAACATTTAGTTAACTATTATCTCTCCCAACTTTTTATTTTTGAAAGGAGAGGAATAAAAAAAATAGATGCATAACACTTCCTAATGACAGTTAGATAAGGTTCATGGTGTGCATTGCAAGGTGCAATGGAAGGTTATTTTTTTAAAGAAAAATAAGAATATTTATAATTTTTTGCTTAAAAAACAAAATTTTCAGCGGTGGAATTGGTTGGGGAAATTTTCCAAAATTGTTAAAATGCAAATAGACGTTGACTTTTACTTTTTGGTCAAGTTAAAACCACTAGAGTGGGTAGCTTACAACGCATCACATGTGAACGTGGAAAAACTTTTACTTTATGGTACATAGATAATGAAGTATAACAAGCTATTGCACTTTCGGTGAACAAAAAAAGTTTAAAGGAGTAAGGTGTATCTGTGCAATTTTAAATACTAAATTATTAATCATTTTTTTATCTTCTAGATCAAATAAAAAATATTTAATTTTTTATTCTTTTTGCTAATGATTGAGATCTTTGTCAATCCAATTAAAATTTTTAAATTAACAAATTATTGCACCTATAATAATATTTATATAGAACTTTTATATTTTAATTTATGACATTTTTTTTTTAAATTAGAAGGAAAATTTCTTTATCAGATATTAAATTCAGAAATGAAAAGTAGTTAAATATAAGTGGTGGTATTTATCAACTGACTTGTCAAAATAATAATATTTTAATTTATAATTGTATAACATTATTTATTATTAAATTTATGCAATGTAATAATTAAAAGTAATACTAATGACATGGTATACCGTTATAGATAATTTTTTTCAACAATGCGAGTCACTCTCTGGTTAATCTTCCTACTACTTTCTCCTTCTTTAACACACGAGTCAAAAAGATGAATCACAGAAAGAGAGAGAGAGAGAGCCTAACGCCTTCCATACTGATATTGCATGTGTTTTGCTACCATGCGCTCCCTGCGCACCATAGCCGCCTACTTCAGATTCTTACCTATAAAGATAATTAAACTAATTACAAAAACAGTTTAAACAATCATAATTCAAGGCTTTAGTGAAGCACCCATTTCCGTTTCCATCAACAACAACCACCATCTCATCTCAACGTTTCAAAGGTCAGATCTTTTTCGCCTCCTAAAATCTTGCGCTTCTCTTTCTTTTTGCATCAAAGCCTCTCTCTGCGTTTTCTACTCATTTTCTTCTGGCTTTAGGTTTGTTTTTTTTTTTTTTTTTTTTTTTTTTTTTTTTTTTTNTTTTTTAACATTTATTTCAGGACTGTGCATGTATAATATACTTTTGCTCCTTGATCTTTCAGACAGTGGAGTTGAAAGAATTGAGTTTGTTTTGTATGAAATTTTTGGGTAAATGATTGTTGCCCGGTTATACTAAGCCTAATTGTCAACGGAGAGGAGGCCTGTTAAATATCTTATTTTCATATATATATATATATATAATCTGAATGAAATTTTCCGTTTTTCTAATTCTTATTTTTATTTTTATTTATGGATATGAGTTTCTGTTGACTTTAAATTTTACATCTTTTTTATGCCCTGTTTATGTTTTTCTTGTTATTATTATAAAGTCATTTTGGAATTATCTTGTACTGATCAGATAATATGCACACTGGTTTTATAATTTTTGGAAAGCCAGTATACATATGAAACAAGAGTGACAATCAAGGCTACTGCATCTCTATGACTTAATAAACTCATGTACACATAGCTACATATAAACAACAGCTTAAGCTTTTTGGATTTGTTGTAATTTAACACGGAAGCTTTTGGAATTAGTGATAATTTAATCATTCGTAGCTGGTATTTGAATTATGGGAAGAAATTTGTAAAGTTTTTAAAGCATATGTCAAATCTCAGAAACAATCATCTTTCAAAGGAGTCTCTTGTGGAGAGCATAACAAAATAGGCACTGTCGTTGCCTATAAGTTAGTTGCTATTATGTCCTGTGGGAGTAGTAATGCTACTTGGAAAAAGATGACTTTGCTTGCAGAACTGCTTTTCAGATTAACATGACCTTTTTTGAGTTCTTAGTTGTTTTTGGAGCTTAAACATACTATATAACAATCTTTTAAATTAATTTGAAAGGCACTCTTAAGGTACACATCTATCAGAGTGGCCTTGGATCAACTTTCACATAGCTACTTTTGATTTGGCTGTAGAGAGACTGATTCCATCATATGTGTATTCAAAAAATACATTTTTCTTTTCCCAGTGGGGAAGATGAAGTACCTGATAATGTATTTGGTTTTATTTTGAAAAATGTTATTCTAAATCAGACTTATGTAATGCCAACTAAATATTTCTTCTGAAAGTATTAACAATTTTGAGTGCATCTCTGTTTTGACCTGCTTTTCCTTATCCAGGTTACTTTCTCATGATGTGTTTAACCTTCTAACTGTTTCTACAAGAGAAAGGATCATGAGCTGCTTCAGCTGTTGTGACGAAGATGATATCCATAAAACTGCTGACCATGGACCATTCATGCCAAATAATTCAGCAGGTAATGTTGTTTCCTTTTCCATTATTTTTGTTGGAATGTAAATCCTTTCTTTCATGACCAAATTAATTAAGAATTTTTTTTCCCTGAAAACAAAAATTCTAAGCTGAATGGTTGAAAGATTATAATATAATGTATATGAGTTGGCCTAATATACAAAATTGGGTTCAGTTCTAGTAACTATCCTTTATTTTAGACTGTTAGTCGAACCTTTCCCATATTTTAGAGGTTCTGATTTTTATATTAGAAACTAACTTGATGTAGATCGTATAGGCAGTAGTGGAGGTTATTATGCCAAAGAAGCTTTACCGAAGGAGACCCAGACTGTAACTATCCAACCAATTGCTGTCTCTGACATTTCAGTGGATGAATTGAAGGACATTACAGATAATTTTGGCACAAAGGCCTTGATTGGTGAGGGCTCATATGGAAGAGTATACTATGGTGTTCTCAGAAGTGGACCTGCTGCAGCTATCAAAAAGTTAGATTCCAGTAAACAACCCGACCAAGAATTCTTGGCACAGGTTGGGCCTTTTATCTATGATATTCTTACTAGACATAGTATCCAAATTTGTGCTCAAGTTTCTTTAATGGCACATAACTTCACAGATCTCCATGGTATCAAGACTAAAACATGAAAATGTTATCGAGCTTGTTGGTTATTGTGTTGATGGCTCTCTCCGAGTCCTTGCTTATGAGTATGCTCCTAATGGATCTCTTCATGATATACTCCATGGTAAGAATTATCACAATACTTCCGTGATAATAGAGGACAATTACAAATTCCTATATGTTACCTGGTGTATGATACAAATTTGAGAGATAATGTAACTTCTTTAATCTCTTGTCTAGACGTGTGAGATTTTAAAATATGCTTGAGCAGTGGTTTTGTCCCCTTTTGCTGGAAATTAGCACTTCATGCAGCATGTTTCTCAATATGTATGTGTAGGACGGAAGGGTGTCAAAGGAGCACAGCCAGGTCTAGTTTTGTCGTGGGTTCAAAGAGTAAAAATTGCTATTGGAGCAGCAAGAGGACTTGAATATTTACATGAAAAGGCTCAGCCCCATATCATCCATCGTGATATGAAGTCCAGCAACATACTGCTTTTTGATAATGATGTGGCGAAGATTGCTGATTTCAATCTGTCAAATCAAGCCCCTGATGCAGCAGCACGTCTTCATTCCACTCGTGTTCTTGGGACTTTTGGTTATCATGCTCCAGAGTAAGTCATTCATTGGTGTTTTCCACATAGGTTGTTATTTTGTTTGTAGAAGATGTTAAGAATGACAGGCAATCAATGGAACTAGGATAGTTAAAATATGTAATAGACAAACCAGAGATAAAAGATGAAGTTCAAGCGAGCAGTGGTCTAGGCTGAAAATCTCAATACGGTACACAGAATTTGATTTAAGTCTTGTTATTTTCAATGGCAGGTATGCTATGACTGGACAACTCAGTTCAAAGAGTGATGTCTACAGTTTGGGTGTCATCATGCTGGAACTTTTAACTGGTCGTAAACCTGTTGATCATACGTTGCCACGTGGACAGCAGAGCCTTGTCACATGGGTACTAATTTCCATCTTAGTTCCTGTCCACTAGTAGCTCATAAATGGTTCTTGCATCTTTTTTATTTTTTTATTTTTCTATTTTTTCATTTTTATTTTTTTGTATTTGAATTTTGAAGAAGACTGATAGGGTGGCATTTCTCTTTTTGTTTATAGACATATTTGGAGTCATTCATTAACATTTGAGCTGATTTTTATAAAATGGTGTATTCAATTAGGCTACACCAAAACTCAGTGAAGATAAGGTGAAGCAGTGTATTGATGCTAGATTGATTGGAGAATATCCTCCCAAGGCAGTTGCAAAGGTAAATGTTGTAAGAGCTTGTAGAATGAATGAATGAATTTGAGTATTTTTTTGCTCACATTTTTTTATGGATACATATGTGCTGAAAACAGTTCGCTGCTGTTGCTGCCTTGTGCGTGCAATATGAAGCTGATTTCCGACCGAATATGAGCATCGTAGTCAAAGCTTTACAGCCTCTATTGAATGCTCGGTCTGGTCCCCACAATTGAAACACTAAAAATTTGTGAATTCCTTGACCCTCACACTCATTCTTCTGCTGGATATATTGTTGAGATTGGTTCTGTATACAGATGATGCACCATCATTTGGTTTATTGTGGTCATTGAAAACTTGGTTGTATCCTACCTAGTATCTGCATCTTTTACAAGGTTTTTGTATTGCTTATTGAAGCCTTGAATTATGTATGGCTCCGCAGTTTACATTCTGAAGAATGCTCGCTCAAAAGTAGTCAGGGTAAAATGCTGTGGAAGTTTTCTTCTAGATTAGCAAATATAAGTGAGAAAGAATATTATGCGAAAACTTTGTCTTTAAGAAAACAAAGACAAAAACAAAGTAAAGAATAATATGATTATATATTCTTACGATTTGAATTTGAAGTTTGGTTAGAATTGTGCCAAATTATTTTCTTTAGAAGGAAACAAAACTTGAAAGGACTATAAGAACACATTTTACTTCCTTTTATGTTTAAACACGCACGCACGTGTATATATATATATATATATATAAATAAAAAATAGAAAAGGTAAGTAATGGAATATAAACTTAAAGAAAATATGTAAAATTGCCAAAATGATTACCTAATTTGAAAATTGAATATTAATTATTTTATTAACCTTGACTTGAATTTCCATCTTATAACTAACAAACCCATTTGTACACATAAAGTGGAGAAGTGTAAAAATTATAGAAAAAAAAAATATGATGTGTGCCTTTTCTTTGAGAACAGAAAGATGCTTAAATTTGTTGATAGAATGAAGATAGATGCTCGGCTTGTGTTGAGTGAGCATATATAAATAGAATCATGTTCATGGACGGAAGACAAAGACAATTCTAAACTATTACTTTTACAAGTAAAGCATATACATAAGCCAGATCAGAATGGATACCTTTTTCTTGCCAAAAGGCAATCGATCGTCATCTTGAAGCTAAGAACTGCAGCTTCATCTTTGATTCCTTAAAAGCAGAAAACGTTTTGGATTGTTGCACCAAACAATCTAGGCAGTTGGCAGTTGGTGGTTAATTTCATTGCTATGCCATGGGCAGTCTTAGCTTTGATGTCCAAGAAGGTAAGTAACTAGTTCTTTCTCCAACTGATATGAGAAGAAAACAAAACTACCATATAACCAACTCCTTAATTTTATAACCTTTTTTTTTCTCATATTAGCTCATCATGTTTTTATCTTGTCAAACTGCAGGTGTTTCAAGATCAATCTCTGAGGCACCGCCAACTCATTACACTCTCGAAATACGCTACTTTTCCTTACTAGCAAAGAATTCAGTAGACAGATATGAATCAGGGGAATTCCAAGCAGGAGGCTACAAATGGTAGGTACACATTGATTTTCTCATTGGATTGATTTGGAAGGCTATAAGCCTATCTTCAGTATAATCTATATTTTTCGATCTTATACAATTACAGGAAGTTGGTTGTGTACCCAAATGGAAACAAAAAAAAGAATGAGAAAGAACACGTTTCTGTTTATTTGGCAATGGTAAGAGAAAATTCACTCCAGACTGGTTGGCAAGTGTATGCTGATTATAGGTTGTTCCTGCTTGATCAGACCAAGGACAACTACATGGTTCTTCAGGGTATGTCTTTTTATCTTCTTACACCTTCCATGTCTTTTTTTTAAGCCTGCCACAGACAGATACTCCCATAAATTATAAGTCTCTTCCATGTACATAGATACGATGGGAAGGGAAAGGCGGTTTCACGGATTGAAGTTTGAATGGGGATTTGATCAGTTCATCTCTCTTAAAGCTTTTAATGATGCAAGCAATGGGTTTCTGGTGGATGATACTTGTGTATTTGGGGCTGAAGTCTTTGTCTGTAAAGAAAGTAGCACAGGAAAAGGAGAGTGTCTGTCAATGATTAAGGATGCCATTATGAACAAGCATGTGTGGAGGGTTGAGAATTTTTCCAAGTTGGCTGCAGAATGCAATGACTCCAAAACTTTCAACGCTGGAGATCACAAATGGTATCTAATATCTCTCTCTCTCTCCCACTCTTTTGGAATCATGTCCTCTGGAAATTGATAGAATAAATATGCATGTGGAAATATGTTTTTTACTCTTTCATATGCTGGGGTTGTTTTAGGAAGATAAAGCTACATCCCAAAGGAAAAGGCAATGGATTGGGCACTCACCTTTCTCTTTATTTGGCTCTCTCTGATCCAACTACTCTGCCTCCTGGCACTAAAATATATGCAGACTTCACTCTGCGCGTTCTAGACCAAATGAATGCCAAGCATTACTTTGCTAAAGGTAACAAAAAAGAAAAACTCTATTATTATAAGTGCATTACAAATGGTATGGTGATTTATTTGAATTGGTCGGTCGGGTTGTTTTGCAGCTAGTCAGTGGTTCAGTGCCTCAGATTATGAGCGTGGATGGTCCAGATTCATGTCCCTGACCTACTTCACCAGCTCGGGTTTTTTGATTAGAGATACTAGCATTGTTGAGGCAGAAATTACCATTCATGGAGTTGCTGATGTACTGTAAACATAAGCTACTTTGTATGAAACTTGCAATATCAATCTGTCTCATGATGTGAAATTGATTGGTCAATTTATATCAATTGCTTGGTCGAATGTCCACTTTCATACTTGGTTTGCTTACAAAAACATCATCCAATATGATTGAGATACAGCCATATAGAACCTCAAACCTCACTACATGCTCAAAGTAACAGGTTTAATCTTTGCTCGATACTTTTGGCAAGGGGAGAACCACTAAGTTGCAATCTAGAGCAAAATTAAATCTTATATCTGAAACAACGTGCCCTATTTAATTTAAAAACAGTTTATATCTGAAAGAATCCATCCAAGGTCCGGTTCCACCAAACGTTTTATACTTGCTCTTGGGGTTGTTTCCAATTTTTCATTGCTGACAATGCTGAAGATTTCCATGTATTTAGTTTCATTGGTAAAAGCACAAATGAGTTTTTCTTCTTTTCACAGCCATAATATTGAACCAAATGCGGTGAGTTTGTCATAAATTCTTATTTTCAGTTGCAGACAAAGGATTACACCATTTAAGGTTGTAACTTAACAGAAAATACAAAGTAAATACAATTTGAGCATGAACATACTTTGCCATATGCCATGCCATGTTATGCCATGTGGCACAGTTATACTGAGTGAGTTAATTACCAATAGTTACAAGAGAGCACAACCAGATGTGTGGTGAAGAAGGAAATATAAAAAAGATTAGCCAAAGGTCTTCTCACTACTATAGCACATATAAAGAAATCCATCGTCATCCTTGTAGGCTTTATACACAGCATCCATACAGCTGGCTGTAAGATAAAGATCATAACCAAAATGCTTTAATTTTTAAATGCAGAAGCCAGATCCCACTAACAAGATATAATAAAAGTTACTCTACCTGTTTGGGGTAATGTGTTCTTCACAAATACAAACAGAGCTTTGCCAGGAGCCAAATGCAACCTGCTGCTTAAGACATGGATAAATTGTCCAACTGACATGTCTCTAGGAATCAGGTATCTACAAGAAATAAGGAAACAGAAGATTAATATAATTATCTCACGAGTGAGTGAGAATGTAGAAAGAAGATAGCTAAATAGATGAGTTATCTAAATAAGTTCAATGTGGGCCACTAGATTTTGCAACATATTATCTGCATACCAATTTCCATAAAATAATCGACGTAAAATATGCACATAAAAGGAGGCTGTATAAACACTAGTATGACAGAACTAATGCTCTTTGTTTTTCTAGATCAAAAGCACTCTATACTAGAACAAAGAATTTATCATGGTACTAGAAAGAAACACGAACTCAAATTTATCTCCCTAGTAGCATATATGTATATAATATTCCAGGTAGCATATGGTTAATATAAGCAGCTGCATTTGAGCTTAAAGCTTGTGAACAGAAAATGGACAACCGAAACCTACTTCTTTTTGTCCATTTCAGGCAGGTCTGTTCTTGAATACTTTTCAATGACCACCTGCAAAAGGACATAGAAAGAAAATCCTTGAAATCTGCAACATCTTTAGCTGCCCATAATAATAATGCTTTCTAGATAATAAAATGCTTCCGATCAAATAGAGTCTGAGTATTTAAAGCTTGGTTTGTTTTTCTGATATGCAAAGAAAGAAAAGCAATGCAAGCAAAATTTTCTATTATGCCCCCTTTAATTTATCAGAAGTACTTTCTTGCTTTCCAAGTTGAAATTGCTTGAACTGGTTCAGAAACAATCAAAACTAGAGAAGAGTCATGGTTTAGGCATTTAACAAACTGCAGAGTAAAATCTAAGAAAGATCAGTTAACGAACATGTATGCATATATTTACATGTGGGGAAAGTATCAGCAAGAAAAAAGTTATCTTGGCATTTCAAGTTCACAGAAAAAAAATCAAAGAGTAATTTGAATGTAAGGAATCAGAAGCGTATGAAAAAACGAAATAACAACCAGAAAAACAGATGAAAAAGGCTTGCAATTAATGAAAACTTGATTAGACCTTTAGAATTCATGAATATGAAATTGTTTATGGACCTAGCAAACAAGGGAAATAAAACTTGTATTTAAGGATATAGATGCGTGCCGAATCATAAAGCATTCACCAAATAGCGTAAAGGAATAGGCTTTTTTATACAAATTCAAACTCAAGAAATCAAAACAATACGGAAATTGAAATTGAAAACGCACAGGAACTCTGTCTGGGTATTTTGCAATAATATTCTTCGATTCTTCGACTCGTTCAACTGCATTCAAAAAGAAACCAAAATTAAATTTGAAGCTAAAAAAAGAAAGAAAATTGATTGAATGGAAGTAAAAGATAAATACCCAATGAATATTGCTGCTTGAAAGAATTGATCTTCCCCA
The DNA here is from genome assembly GCA_003254975.1 of Ochetophila trinervis. Lineage (NCBI taxonomy): Eukaryota > Viridiplantae > Streptophyta > Magnoliopsida > Rosales > Rhamnaceae > Ochetophila > Ochetophila trinervis. Next base: position 279,013 of record QANX01006520.1, read on the forward strand.
TAGAAATTAACGTGGAGAAATTTGGAATTGGAGTTTATTTGGTTGTAAATTAAAATTGCTTATAGTTTCTGGGGGAGAGAGAAAGAGAATACAACACCTGCAGGTCAGAGGCTGTCTCAAAGTCAGAAGTCGTTTTCTTCTACTTTATAACTTCTTGCAAAAGTTTTGAGGCTCTAAGCTGCTCAACCACCGACGATTCTGCAATTTTAGAGGCCTAAATTGCTGTTTGGGCTTTTGAAGGCCCATTCTAATTTTATAGATATAGTTTTGCTTTTTTTTTTTTTGATAAGAAGATACAGTTTTGCTTTGGTATTAGGATAATAAGGATTATCAATAAGATTACTACGAGGACAAAACAATAGATATTGATCTAAAAATTCGACATTTTATTATTTTTTTAAAAACAAAGCAGCGCCTACAATCCTTGAATTGAAAACCATGTAAAAGTAAGAGCCCAACTTGTGGGCGGCTAATAAAAATGAATAGAATCCTAATCAAGCAAGTAAATCCTAGCTAATCTTAATGATAGAGGTTGACTTGAAGACTAGTTGAGATTGTTGCATTATTTCCGACCTCGATTCCATGAATACCAGATGGTAACACGTTATAAGCAGTGTCTTGAATGATGTTGAAGCTCTTGCAAGGATCAAGGTCAAACTTGACATTTTGGGTTTCGCCAGCAGCTACAAATACTCTCTCAAATGCAATCAGCTTCTTAATATAAGAAGAAGCAATACCTTGTGGAGCCTTCGCATATACCAGCACAACCTCACTACCATCCTTGGCACCCACATTCTGTACTGCTACTTCAAGTGTCACTGTATTAGTATCGCAGTCCAATTGCTCTACTCCAGCAGCTGGACAGTCTTGCTTAAATTTGGAATCTGAGTAGTTCAATACGCGGCAATGCTGGTGATCTGCTAGTTTGATGTCCAGCTTTTGAGTGGATGAAACAAGTTTGTATTCAAATTTGGTGTAGCTCATTCCATAAGCAAATGGATAGACAGTTGACCCATTGAAAAACTTGTAAGTCCTTCCTGGATAGTTTAAACTCTCAACCGGCCTCAATTGCATAGATGTCATGGGGAGCTGGTTAACATAATCGGCTTCATACCATGTCACAGGTAATCTACCACCTGTTTTTTTTTTTTTTTTTTAATAAAATAAAATAAAATTAATACTTAATTAAATATTAATTGAGTGACTAATCAAATAGTGAATGATTAAAAAGAAAAACAAAAATCTCACCAGGATTGTAATTTCCAAACACAACATCTGCAATGGCTTGGCCTCCTTTTTCACCGGGATATCCAACCCACAAAATAGATTTGATGTTCGGATTCTTCTTAGCAAAACTAATATCAATCCCTCCCGCAGACATAATTACAAGAATAACTGGACCTTTGGAAGTTGCAGCAACTTGGTTGATGAGGTCAGTTTGGTCTCCTGGAAGGAGAAGATTGGTCCTATCTAAGGACTCTGCCTCCACAGACAGATCCAAACCCACAAACAACAATGTAACATCTGCATCCTTAGTGGATTGCATGGCAGTAAAAATTAATCCATCATTGTTACTAACACATTTAACATTCGAACATCCCATTTCGAACGTCACCTTTTTGTTGCTGATGGAAGTAAACGCATCCAATGGAGAAACAATCTTGCAGGGGATACCGGCATAGTTTCCAATCATAGCAGAGGTGGCATTGCCATGAGGTCCTACGATTGCAATGCTATTGACTCGATTGATATTGAGAGGTAAAGTGTCCCCATCGTTCTTCAACAGCACAATTCCTTCTCTCGCTGCCTGCGCTGCCAGCTCTACATGTTCAGCCGAGCACACATCATCCTTACCCAGGGATTGCAGAGCAGGGTTTCCATCGAAGAAACCAAGCCTCATCAACACAATATAAAGATACGTGAGTGATCTGTCAATATCTTTTTCTTTGACTAATCCATCAAGTACTGCGCCTTGGAGGCTGTCTGTATAGTAGGTTCCACAATCCAGATCCAATCCTAAATGATAAAATTATTAAATTAATTAGCTCATTGATATTAATGATATAAAATTATATATATATATATGAAATTAGTTATATTCATTAAGAGCTACCTGCTGTAAGGGCTTGTGAAGAAGCTTGCTCTTTATTGTCCCCTAACCATTTGTGACCATCCACCATCACTTCAATAGAATCGCAATCAGAGACAATATATCTGCCACATTAATGCCAATGAAAGTAATGATATTAATTACCATTTAGCAAGTGTTCAATTTTAATATAATCCATAACCATCAACTCATACCCATGGAGATCCCATTTTCCTCTGATAATTCCCTTTAAAAGATTAGGATCAGCACAAGTTGGAATGCCATTAACACGGTTGTAAGAGCACATCACGCTGGAAACATCACCGTCTTTGACGCACATCTCAAAAGGACGAAGAAAAGTTTCCACCATATCTTGTTCAGTAACCTAATCAATGAAAATATGTATAGTTATTGATAACTATGAAGAAATGACTATTTAAATTCTTTTTGTACATTACCTTAGCATTGAAATGGTATCGGTCAACTCCACGCCATGCATCAACATCATAGGCGGCATAGTGCTTACAGCAAGAAGCAACCTTAAGAGGCCTAGAGCTCAAATCCGTAGCGTTCTCTGTTCCTTTAACATCCTGAAGACCCCTCACATAATTGGTAGCATACTTACCAACCACATATGGATCTTCACCGGGCGTCTCAAGAGTTCTTCCCCATCGTGGATCTCTCACCACATTTATGTTGGGACTCCAATATGTCAATCCAGCTCTCCCTAGATTATACATTGCCCTTGCTTCGGTCGACACAACCTGCATTTATTCACCACATTTGCATATTCATGATAATTTTGTACATAACTTAAAGAAAAAAAAGAAAGTAGATATAATACCTCGCCTATGTTTCTCCAGAGTGACTGATTGAAAGAAGCGGCAGTGAGAATGACAGTAGGAAAACTTGTTGCACCGGGAATGACATCGTCGAAGTAGGTTCCAGGACCAACATTTGAGACACCATGGAGAGCTTCCGACCACCACTCGTACTTAGGAAGCCCAATCCTCGACGCTCCTGGAGCTTTGTTGCCGACCTGTTGCACCTTCTCGGCCAGTGTCAGTCGGTCCACCAAGTCCTTTGCCCTCACTTCGAACGGCAGAGACGAGTTGCAATATGCGAAATTGCTCATCTCCAAACCCAGTTTCGAAAATCTCGAAGGGTTGCATGCGTGACCCACATCGTCATCGGAGAGAGTCAGAACCTTTGGATTCACTCTACCGTAACTCGTACCGGACATTAACATTAACGTAAACAAAAGAGAAGAAACAAACATCAACTTCGACTTTAACATCTTTGACTACTTTCTGTGCGTGCTAATTCTAATTAAGAGTTAGATCGATATAAACTTGAGCAGCTGAAGCTGTCTATTTATATTGCTATTAGTATAACTAACTGATAATTAATTATTTTATAAATAATTAATCATTTATATTATCCCATGACTAACATCTGTGTCTATCAAATATTAACTAACATGTATCTATCAAATATTAACTAACATCTGTATCTATCAAATATTACTGTTTATGGTGAATATCTATATATTGACCGTGTATTGTGAATGAAGTTGTGAATATCTATATATTTACCGTTTATTGTGAATGAAGTTAATCATTTATATTATCCTATAAATTATGAATGGCTAACATCTATATCTATATCTTGACTTAGTATAACTAAATACTGATAATTATCAAATAAATAAAATGAATGTTAATTATTTATAACTAACTGATAATCTATACACTGACCGTGTATTGTGAATGAAGTTGTGAATGTCCATATATGGACCGTTTATTGTGAATGAAGTTAATAAGTTAATCATTTATATTATCCCATAAAATATGAATGGCTAACATCTGTATCTATATCTATATCTTAACTTAGTATAACTAAATACTGATAATTCTCAAAAAAATAAAATGAATGTTAATTATTTATATTATCCATTGGTTAAGATTATAGATATATATATATATATCTAAAATTATAATAGAATTGTTACCATAATTGGTTTAAATTCTATCAAATAGGAGAAAATTGTTTTTGAAGATAATATATATTTATACATAAAAAATATATTATTTTATACATATATAATATCCAAATACAATCACATGTATATATAGATTTTTTTATTAAATTAAATGAATTAATAATCATTAATATATAAGTGGTTTTTTTGTCAGCCAAATATATATATATATATATAATATTTATATATAAAGCAAGGATATTATTTTATACATATATAATATCCAAATACAATCACATGTATATGTAGATATTTTTATTAAATTAAATGAATTAATAATCATTAATATATAAGTGGTTTTTTTGTCAGCCAAATATATATATATATATATAATATTTATATATAAAGCAAGGATATTATTTTATACATATATAATATCCAAATACAATCACATGTATATGTAGATATTTTTATTAAATTAAATGAATTAATAATTACTAATATATAAATATATTTTTATTAAATTAAAAGAATATATATTTGGGAGTAAAATTGTTCCAAGGCTTGCTTTGCTTGATTATGCATGCTCCACTTCCATATCTATATCTAGAACCAAATTAATATTTTTTTTCCTTTTTAGCTTGGGTTGCTATTAGTTTCAACTATAGGGATAAATAGAAAAGATAAGCAAGTAAATTGATGAGATTGAAGAAGGAATTGAGATGAGCTGGCATATATAATATTGTGATTGTGCCCGACCGAAAATATGCACGCAAATTGGAATTTATATCAACTAATAGCTCCTTTATGGTTTAGCAAAAATATAAAAATAAAAGAGCTCCTTTATGAAAATAAAAGCGCTATATATCATGTATTGTGGAAGAGTTCCTAGTAAGTAATAAAATTTTATAAAGGCATATTCATTTCTACCAAGTTTTCTTCATGCCAAATTACTCCTTTTATCCAATTTGCTTTGCAGTTCCACGGAAGGCAGAGGTGCATTTATATAATATATTTTATAGTGGTCATAACTCTCCAAAAATCGCTCGTTTCTTGCAATGTTAAGAGGGATGGGTGGGTAGGTTAGCTAAATGACTGGACTAATCTTTGCTATTTGGATTTTGGGCTAACAAGACTAGCTAGGACTTCTTTTGGATCATATGAATCCAACCTACTTTTGTTTGTCGTTTTCATTTTTCTTAATAATTGGATGTCTTTTAGTTTCTCATTGCTCCAGCACTCTTTTTCATATTATTACCAAAAACAATGACTTTTTTTTTTATAAATTAAAATATGACTCTTGAGCATATTTATTATAGTTGTCAAAATAGGTAACGTGTATTATAAGAAAAATGGATTGTGCATTGCAAGTTACATTCTTAAGTTACTTAGCTTCTTAACCGACCGATTATATCGATTAAATCTTAAACATAAAAAAAATATCAACATCATATTCCATGAACATTAACACTGTGCTAAATCATTTATAAATATGTTAACAACTTCAACTCAACCTGGTGAAGAAGTCAATTTACACACACATGAATCCCAATTGAGAATACGGACACGATAGTTTTGAACCACTAAAGCACATTGATGACGATAAAGGTTAGTGCGTGTTCTGGGGGGCCAATAGAAAATATGGTTGCAAAGAAAAGAAGATTAAAAAGTAGTAGCAGTCCCACTTAAAAGGAGAAAACCGAAAGGGCTTAAAGGAGACAAGAGGTTGTGTCATTGTGTGAAAGGTAGTACATATCGGTAACTTAAGGAACTTATTCTTCTCATTTGTCATTTAATAACCTCACCAAAACATGATTTTCCCTGATTTTTTTTTTTGGTAAATCATTATTTTACCTCATATTGCTCAGGAATTGGAGTACGTGAAAGAATTGAACAATATTAATAGATTAACTGCAAAATTAACCAATTCTTCTTTTCATAACAGGACATTAATAATTCATATGGTTTGCCTTAGCTTGAAAGGCCCAACTCTAGTTTCAAATTTAAACAACTTTTTTTTTTTTTTTTTTTTTTATATGCTATGCTGTTAATGAGAAATAGTAAGGATTTCATATAGATTGCACAATCACACTTTGCATCAAATTCTCCTTTCACATTACACCTGGAAGAGACTTTTCTTGCTCCTCAAATATTTCTATCAACAGAGAAACTCTCTTTAGCCTTTTGGACTAAGTTTCCAACCATCAGAGTTGTTTATTTAGACAGCCTCATAGAAGCATACACAAACACAGTCAGACTAAAAAGGCTATACACATAGTTCTCAAATGGAGCTGATACCAACAGAGAGAATAAGCATGGACATCCATGGTGACGATGATGTTGATTCTGGTGCTGAGAAAGTTGATCAATTGCAGTGGGCTGAAATTCAGAGACTACCCTCTTTGAAACGCCTCAGAACCTCACTCTTTGAAGGGAAGAGGGTGGTTGATGTTACCAAGCTTGGAGCACTTGAAAGACATCTTTTCATTGACAAGCTCATTAAACACATTGAGAACGATAACCTCCGGCTGCTTCGCAAACTCAGACACAGAATAGACAGGTTTTTTATGTATCTAATACTTATATTATGCAACCAACACTCAACAAACTATCTTGACGGTTATATAATTAATTCGTGCCAGAAATTCAAGGCCAAGTAGTAAGTTCACTGAAATCATATCTTACTGTTTAACTAACAGATAGCTAATTTCTTAATTTTAGAGTGAATGTAAATTTACCTACTGTGGAAGTGAGGTACAAGAATCTGTTTGTGGAGGCAGAGTATGAGGTAGTCCAAGGGAAGCCCCTCCCAACCTTACTGAATTCTCTAATGAGCATGTTATCAGTAAGTAACAGTTTGACACTTGCCAGTATCCTCCTTTTCTTCTGCTTTAACCGCATAACTCATGAATATTAGACAAAGAAAATATGTGACACAAATTCAACTACTCTCCAACAAGACTTCCATCTTTCAAAATTCTCTGTCGTGAAATCCGTGCATTTGTAACCCTGAACAGGTTTTTAAAAAGGCACTGTGGTGCACCTCTCGAGAAGCCAAGATGAGCATTCTTAAAGATGTGAGTGGCATCATCAAACCATCAAGGTAACCTGGACACTTGTCAGTTGAATAGCAGAAAACCCAGTGTTGAACTTTAAGTGATGAGAAAATATCAAAACAAAACTGGTGCTCTGATTCACCAAGTCAACAACAGAATCCAACTTGGTGTGACTGTGTTTGGCTGGTTTACATTTATTCTATTAAAATATTATATATTAAAAGGTGAGAATAAAAGAAAGAGAAAAGCAAAGTAAAAAACGTGCTGAGGTTGATTGAACCAAGTAGCCACTTATTGAGAATGGAGGTATTTTCAGTGACATATATTCATAAATGGCTTTGGATGCAGGCTTATACTTCTTCTTGGTCCCCCAGGCAGTGGCAAAACCACCTTCTTATTGGCCCTTGCTGGAGAACTAGACAAATCCCTCAAGGTAAGTGTTATTATTATTACTATTTTCTTCTTTCCTTTTTGTTTATGAGAAGCAGATTACCGGAAGTATTTTGGCCAGTAGCCCCATACAAGTTCCCCCTTTAACAAATCAGTGAGAACTAAATGGGCGAGTCCATAAAAACACTAGATATTCTAGGCACTAGACAAATTATGAGAAATAGATGGTGGGAATAATATGATATCATTCTTAAATACTTCGTAACATTTAAGATCCTTCTCCATTTCAGGTCAAAACTATGAAAAATATATATATGTAACAAATATGGACGATATATATTTATATAGATGAACAAACCCATACTAAACCTTTTCTTTCTTCAGGCTTCAGGTGAAATTTCTTATAATGGTTACAAGCTAGATGAGTTTGTTCCTCAGAAAACTTCAGCTTACATAAGCCAATATGACCTGCACATACCTGAGATGACAGTAAGGGAGACAATTGACTTTTCAGCCCGCTGCCAAGGTGTTGGGAGCAGAGCTGGTGGGTTCCTTGTTCCCCCGTATGTATTTGTCATTGGGATTGTTATGCACTTGTTTCAATGCAAGTTGAAGTTCAATCGCCATTTGTCTATTTATGCAGATATAATGATGGAAGTCATCAGAAGAGAGAAAGAACAAGGAATCATCCCTGAACCAAATGTTGACACCTACATGAAGGTAAACATAAGAAACATATTCATTTTTATATAAGCCTTAATAATTTCCAAAACCCTGTTGACAATGAAAGAGAGTAACATGATGCTTACAGGCAATTTCAGTTGAAGGGCAAAGGAGAAATCTCCAGACAGACTATATTTTAAAGGTAACTTCTTTTTCAAGAAGCATGGACTATAATTAAGGAACGGAGTTCGAACAAGATGTTGTAATCCAATTTGACATTTAGACTACAATACTTGGCCTCTTAGATCCTCGGACTGGATATTTGCGGGGACATAATGGTTGGTGATGCATTGAGGAGAGGCATTTCAGGTGGCCAGAAGAAAAGACTTACTACAGGTAGGAAAGAAAATACAAGATTCACCACTTTCTCATCTATAATAGTAAGAATGTGCACAGGTAATCCTAAAATTTCTTGGAACTGTTTTAATCTTCCAGGGGAGATGACTGTTGGTCCAATGAGAGCTCTATTTATGGATGAAATATCAAATGGATTGGACAGCTCTACAACCTTTCAAATAGTTACTTGTCTTCAGCAGTTGGTGCACATCACAGATGCTACTGTATTGGTTTCACTTCTTCAGCCAGCACCTGAAACCTTTGATCTATTTGATGATGTAATATTGATGGCAGAGGGGAAAGTAGTATATCATGGTCCTCGTCGTAATGTACTTCAATTCTTTGCAGATTGTGGTTTTAAGTGCCCAACAAGAAAGAGTGTTGCAGATTTCCTTCAGGAGGTGCCAAAACTTGTTTTCTTTCTCTTGCATTTTGTACTTATTCAATATGCCTCACAATTTTTAGTTCCAAATAATTTCAGGTAATCTCCAAGAAGGATCAAGCTCAATACTGGTACAACACTGACCTTCCATACAATTATATTTCAGTGGATCAATTCTCTCAAATGTTCAAAGAGAGTTACATGGGCAAGACATTAAACAATGAGCTATCAAAACCATATGATAAGTCCCAGGGAAGTAGTAATGCCTTATCATTTAGAGCATATTCAACAAGTAAATGGGAATTATTCAAAGCTTGCATGGCTAGAGAGCTACTTCTCGCAAAACGGAATTCCTTTGTCTATGTATTTAAAACAGCACAGGTTAGTACAGTTGCTCAAACTACGATTCCTTAATGTTGTAGTGCTTCTCCAACTGTTCATAAGAAAATTAAACTTGTCCACTGCCCATTTTTTTCCACAGCTTTTCATCATGGCAGTTATGACAATGACAGTATTCATAAGAACTGAGTTGGACGTGGATTTGGAGAGTGCAAATTATTTCATGGGATCGTTGTATTATGCACTTGTGAGACTCATGACCAATGGAGTTGCAGAGCTATCCTTGACGAATACTAGACTTCCTGTGGTTGACAAGCAGAGAACATTCTATCTGTACCCTGCATGGGCTTATTCCATTCCAGCCTCTATCCTAAAGATTCCATTTTCAGTGGTTGATGCCCTGCTATGGACAGCTCTAACTTACTATGTTATTGGGTATAGCCCTGAAGTGAAAAGGTAGCATCTTCAATTTATAATCAGAATATTACTACTTATTAGAACAAGAGTTTAAATTGTCTCTTATTATGTTCATTATGTCCTGCCCATGCTTTTAATTAGGTTCTTCTGCCACTTCTTAGTGCTATTTGCTCTACATCTAGCATCAACATCCATGTGCCGTTTCATTGCCTCGATCTTTAGAAATATAGTCGTTGCAACTACTTGTGGTACTTTGGTTCTGTCAATGATGTACGTGTTTGGAGGCTTCATTCTTCCACGATGTAAAGTCACTATTTCATGTTTAATTTCTTTGCTTTTAAATATAAGGGATAGTAAATTGGACTGCTACTGACAGATATTTGGTGTTGTTATTGCAGCCTCTTTACCTCCTTGGTTGAGGTGGGCATTCTGGGTTTCTCCCATGTCCTATGGGGAAATAGCTGTCACCCTTAACGAATTCCGAGCTCCACGCTGGCAAAAGGTTAAATGTACTTTAGCAAAATCAGATCATCCAGTAGTCCCTTGCTCAACATGCTCATCAAGCTTCACTTTCATTCTCATTTGTAGGTCTCAAAATGGAATACTAGCCTTGGTGAGCTTATTCTAACTAGCCGTGGTCTGAACTTTGATGGCTATTTTTATTGGATATCACTTGGAGCACTATTTGGGTTCTCAATACTTTGTGATCTTGGATTTATCTTATCCTTAACCTATTTGAAACGTGAGTCAATTTTTAATTGCCAAAAAATGCATATATGTTAAGCAACAAATTGTGTTCACTTGCCTATTTTTTGCCTCCATGGACACAGCTAAGAAGATGTCTCGGCCTATTATTTCCAAGAAAAAGTTATCTGAACTAGAAGGAAAAAATAATGGCAGTAGTACCAGTACTGCACAGTCTGATAACAAATCAATTCCAGCTGCTTCTTCCCAAACCGCTGCAGAATCAAGAAAAGAGGGTGAGATATAATTTTACTAAACTCACTGAATGAAAATCTGATATTATTAAATATGAAGAACATGAATAATTGATTCAAGAGTCATGCAATTGGTGATCATTCAGGGAAGGGAAGTCTGGTCCTGCCATTTGAGCCTCTATCAATCTCATTTAAGGACGTGCAGTATTATGTCGATACTCCTTTGGTAATTATCATCAAATTTGAACTAAATGTATCCTATGAAGTTCCAAAGCAAGGTAACAAGTTGGTTAATCCTTTTGAACAGGAAATGAGAGAGCATGGCTTCAATCAGAAAACACTTCAACTGCTTCGAGATATAACAGGAGCATTCAGGCCAGGAATTCTTACAGCCCTGATGGGTGTGAGCGGGGCTGGGAAAACCACTCTCTTGGATGTCCTTTCAGGAAGAAAAACTGGAGGTATAGTTGAAGGAGATATAAGAATATCAGGGTATCCCAAGGTCCAGAAGACATTTGCTAGAATTTCAGGTTACTGTGAGCAGACTGATATACATTCTCCACATATTACAGTAGAAGAATCAGTGATGTACTCAGCTTGGCTGCGGTTGCCACCCGAAACAGATCCACAAATAAAAGCTGTATTAGATTTTAATCATACATTCTTGTGTGCATTCAGACATTTTTTTATAAAAATCTATCTTTAATTGAATTAATCTTATCCTGCAGAGATTTGTGGAAGAAGTGATTGAAACAATTGAACTGGATGGTATAAAAGATTGTTTGGTTGGGATTCCTGGCCAAAGTGGGCTGTCAACAGAACAGCAAAAGAGGCTAACAATAGCAGTGGAACTTGTTTCCAATCCATCAATTATATTTATGGACGAGCCTACATCAGGTTTGGATGCTAGAGCAGCTTCAATTGTCATGCGCGTAGTGAAGAATGTAGTGGCCACAGGAAGGACAACTGTTTGTACCATCCACCAACCAAGCATTGACATATTTGAGTCTTTTGATGAGGTAGTAGACATAATCAGAATCCTCTTCTACATATCCTGCAAAAATTGCTCTATTGAGCATGATAATAAGTTGGTGCTGATGTTATGTAGTTAATTTTGATGAAAACGGGAGGCCAGATCATCTATTCAGGAATGTTAGGTCATCATTCAAGTAAACTTATTGAATATTTTGAGGTATGTTTCAGTAAATTTTAGATCCTTGTACAACTAAGCATCCACATTAACTGGTTGAAATTAAGTTATACCGGTAACCTCAATTACAACTCATTTAAAACACTCAATTTCAAGAAAATCTTATACAGGTCGAAACTACAGTTTGAATCACATGTTATGGAAATTATGGTTTACATACATAAACATTACTGACACAAAAAGCATCTGTGTAAATCAATAAACTGCAACAGTTGAATCCTATATGCACTTGCAAAAACATGAAAAAAAGTAGAAGTTAAAATTGGCAGTTTGATCAGGCCACTTGCTTGGCCTTTCATAAAATTTACTGATTTCCATTCATATTCACCACCAACAGGGTATTCCTGGTGTTCCAAGGATCAAAGATAACTATAACCCTGCAACTTGGATGTTGGAGATCAGTTCAGCTTCAGCAGAAGCAGAACTTGGTATGGATTTTGCCAACATTTATAAAGAGTCCTCTCAGTACAGGTGGGTTGCAGTTGTAAGTACTTTTGTCGAAGACGACTTTGTTTTCGTAATCAGTTTTCATAGTGTTTTATATTCCTCTGCAGAGACACTATGACGATGGTAAGGGAATTGAGTGAATCAAAGGCAGGTTCAAGAGACTTGCACTTTCCCACTCGTTTTCCACAAAATGGCTGGGTACAGTTCAGGGCTTGCCTATGGAAACAGCACTTGTCCTATTGGAGAAGCCCTGAATACAACTTGGCACGTTTTATGTATTTGATTGTTTCATCTCTCTTGTTTGGTGCAATCTTTTGGCAAAAGGGAAAGAACGTGTAAGTTCTTTTTTCCATTTTATCATCCATAGTTCTATACATATTCCACATAAAAAAATAATAATAATTAAAAAGAACAGTACTCAAAACTAACAGTTACTTTTATTAAATGCAAATATATTGAATTTTTTTTATAGTTCAACCAGTCAAGCTTATTCTTTTTCTTCTTCTTTTTTCCTTCAAAGAAACACTGAGCAGGATTTGTTCAACATTTTTGGATCCATGTATACTGCTGTAATATTCTTGGGCATAAACAATTGTTCAACAGTTCTTCCTTATGTTGCAACCGAACGCACCATTTTGTACCGGGAAAGATTTGCTGGAATGTACTCCTCAAAGGCTTATTCATTTGCACAGGTTCAACATTGCTACCAACTAAAACTATTTAGTTTATTAATAATGCGAAAAAAGCTGGTGGGTTTACATTTCAAATACAATAACGGAATCCAACTCTGCTGAATGTCATTCAATATAGGTCTCCATCGAAATACCTTACATACTCGTGCAAACAATTTTGTACGTGGCCATTACATATCCAACAATAGGCTACACTTGGTCTGCTTACAAGGTTTTCTGGTACTTCTATGCATCATTTTGTACGTTTCTATATTTTGTATACCTTGGGATGCTGATAGTTTCTTTGAGCACAAACCTTGAAGTAGCTTCGATCTTGGCAGTGGCAATCTATACTCTGTTAAATCTTTTCTCAGGCTTTCTCATGCCAGGCCCGGTAAATGATTCCCAACTCTCATTTTGATTGCCAAATCCAGAAATTGGATTTTAGGCTAGAATTCTAACTGCATCATCAATTCCAACATGCAGAAAATTCCCAAGTGGTGGATTTGGCTGTATTGGATTTGTCCCACATCCTGGTCCTTGAATGGTTTCCTCACTTCACAGTATGGAAACATGGACAAAGAGATCTTGATATTTGGGGAGATGAAGACGATTGGTCTGTTTCTAGAAGAATATTTTGGCTTTCATCAGCAACATTTAGTCACTGTGGCTATTATGCTCGTTGCTTTTCCAATTATTTTTGCATCTCTGTTTGTCTATTGTATGGGGAAATTAAATTTTCAAAGGAGGTAACAATAGAGGGGGTACAAGTTGTTGTATCGTGGTAGACAGTAATTTTCAATTATTTATTTAAATATTGAACCAAAAGCCTCTCTATTGCAAATAGCATAAATATAGACTCCGACAAATCTTATCTATAACTACAAATTTCCTACTCACTAATGAAAATTTATTATTGTATGAAGGTGTTTGTGACAAAAATATTGCACATCAAATTTTAGTGTTGAGATCTTTTGATCGGTGACAAAAAATTATTTGTCACTACATGCTCTTTTAGATTTACTGTTGGTCTAACTAACGTGACAAATTTAGAAGAAAACATCACAATACATCACCAGAACTCAAAAATAGACATTTCTAGATAACTTACAATGCATTACCAGAAAACAAAAAGGCAGCCGAGTCCAGTACTATCAAGGATTGGTAGCTTCAACGATAGAGCCCATTGCCGCATAGAAAGAATGTCAAGCTACCCCATAAAGAAGTAGGACATTCATGTAACATACACAGTTCTATTCAAAGTTCTCAATCACAGAAACACAACTCCATTGTTTATCCCTAACCAATTTAAGGACCATTAACCTGCAATCTCCTGTTTTTCTTGCTCCAAATAGTATATCTTGTCATTCATACCTTCCTTTCTATATGCCTCCACCATGACAGAGTATGTTGTGGAATTTGGAAGACATTGTTTGTCTTTCATCCGCTTAAAAACTCTCTCCATCTCCATCAAATCCTCTGCCTTTGCACATGCAGATATTACTGCGTTATAAAATGAGGTATTCTCAGGTATCTCAAACTTTCCAGCCAACTGAACGCTGCTAACCACCTTATGAAAGAGGCCTGCATTGGCATACCCATTAATAAGGCAGCAGAATGTCTTGGTGTCTGATTTCATACCCTCAGCACGCATCTGATCAAATGTACATTCCATGTGTTTTGCATCTCCCACATCTGCAAAAGCTTCTATCACATTGTTATAAGTTGAAGTCGTCCATGGGAATTGAAGCTTACGCATGTATTCCATGACAGATGACATCTTATCATACATCCTTTTTTTACCATAAGCACCAATCAAGATATTAAAAGTGCGGGTTTCTGGCTCAACACCAAAGTTACGGAATTTCTCATACCATCTTTCCATTGTATCAATCTGACCCATATTACCAAACACACTAAGGACAATGTTCATTGTCCATACATCAGGCTTGCAAGTTGTGCTCTCCAGCATCCCTGATAACACTTTCTCCATCTGGTCAAATTTCCCAGCCCTACCATACCCGCTTAACACTATGTTTTGGGTGACTGTATTTGGAGATATTAGCCGTTCATCCATTTCTTCATACAAGGACGCAACTAATTCAAACTGTGAAGCATCAACACAAGCCTTTATTAAGGTACTGTAAGTAAAAACATCAGGTTGGCAATGAGGGAGGGTCTTCATGTGGTTGAAAGTTGAGAATGCCTCGTCTATGAGATTGTTGCGACAATAAGCTGCAAGTAAGGCCGTATAAAGCTCAGGAGTGGGTTCTAATCCTTCTTCAAGCATTGTGTCAAAAAGTTGACGTGCGCGGTTGGGTTGGCCAGATCTTCCAAGCAGAAGAAGGAGTTTCATGTATGTTCCTTGTTTAGGCTGATAGAAAGGTTGTTGTCTGAGCATGTCAAATACCTGACAAGTTATAACAGATACTACTGTTATCATTATCATTCTTGCAATGCTTAGATGATAGAACAAAACCATTCCTTCATAATTTTAGCATTTTAATGGTATTTCCAATCCAAACAGCAACTTCCATATGTGTAGTAAAGAAAAAGAAAAATTTGTACCCATCAATTCCGTATCTATCACATATAAAATGGCTCAAACTGGCTAACCTCAACCGACAAATATCACTTATTTCTCCCCAGAAGCCAAAAGCCAAAGTAGATAGGATTGAAGAAACAAACAAAGTTAAGATTTTTAATTATTAGCAATTCAAAAACTTACCACACCCTTATTATATATACACTTCCTAAAGGGGAAAAGAAGAAAACTTGTTGATTTTGGGTGGAGCAAGGCTAGGTGGAGAGACCAAACTCAAAAGAAAGAGACAAACTTTGAACCCCCCCAGATGAAAAAAAGGAGCAAAATTAAAGAGAGACGGAGACCTACCTCAAGGGCTTGGAGCCACTGCTTATTCTGAATGCGTTCGGACAAGGATTCGGTAACGGTGTTAACCCAGGCTTTGGAGTTGTTCTTACGGTCCAACTTCTTCTTGACATTCTTGATGGGGGACTTGCTTGAGATACCAGGAATGGATGACTCTGAGACTCCGGGGTACTGGCCTTGCTTCCAATGTCTCTTTCTAGCCTCAGAGGAGGAAGAAGAAGATGATGATGATGATGATGATGATGGATTGGTGATTCTAGGTGGGGCTGCAAATGCGCAGTGAACAACCATGAAATTGGGGTCTTGTGCTCCAAGAGTGATATAGTTACAACTGTGGCTGTTGTTGGTGTAGGAGAGAGGAGTGGGAAGCAGAGAATAAGAAAAGGAGAGAGATATTGAAGCCATTACCTTCGCTTTGGGGTTCTTGCTGTTGCGTTCTGATTTAATCACCACAGCTCAGAAAAAGCAAAATTATTTTTTTTGTTTTGGTAAATAGAAGTAAATAGAAAAAGAAATAGGTGTGTATGATAAAACAATTATAATAAAATCCCACTAGAAAGTTGCCAAGTCAATGGAAATTTGCAATTTCTTTTTTACTGGGCTAATGGTGTAACATTACAAGAATGAGATACAGATGAATTAAATTGCGTCACCTACCAAGTTTTAAAAACACAGGGTTACGAATCAACTCTAATAGTTTGTTTTGAAGAGCTCTTTTCTTTTTCTTTTTTTAATAATTCGTACTTTTTATATTTATAATTACTAGAGCAACTATGAGTTCCTATTGATTATATTTTGATTTGTTTAAACATGGGTTGGATTGAGAGTAAGTAGTATTACACCTTTTAATTTTATTTGGGTTCCATAAGAGTTTTTTTTTTTTTCTATATATATTTTAAGGAAAAAAAAAACTAGCTACACCTATCTACACCTCTGTTTGTAAATCAATGGCACACTTCTAGATTTAGATTTTTATAGATACTTTCTACAAATGGTTCTCACAATAAGTACATAATTGGGGTCACAAGCTCAACATTTTAGGGGACTAACTAATGGAGTTCACTTTTAAGAATATGTTCTACAAAGCAGCTCCCAACTCCCAAGTGCACTTAACCTTTCTTCCAAAACAAAACAAGTGCACTTAACCTTAGGTTTCGCAAATGTTCTATAAATAAGTGAAAAAATGATGCCTAGATTCTGCAACAACTTGATTCGTCTGATTATCCAATTGTATATAATCCAACAGTTAGACATCCGTCGTAACAAAATGAAGATTAAATTAAATCATTTAGGGTTCAAATATATATATAAGAAAATTATTACATCTAAAATATGAGTTTTAATAAATTATATGTTATCGACGGATGAGAAAACAATAATATATAGAAAGAGATATATTATATTATTGAGATGTTTGAATGAAATTTTTGTTTCAAACGTCACTAGGAGTAAGTTTTTAGTGATAAATTTAATAGTTATAGTTAATAATTTAGTTTAGCAATAAATCGTTGCTAAACAATTTTTAATGACGACTCAGTGCGAAATTTTATCTAATATATTATTTTGTTATAAAGTTAATATGTTATGAAATTTTTTATTTTTAACTTATTTATTTTTACCAAATGCTTCCAAAAGCAATAAAATATATAGCCTAAAATTTAACTGATAAGCTCCGTAACAAATTACTACCTATATATATAGCTTAACTTTTATGCTACATTATCACAGCTAACTAAATCATTTATAAATATATATATATAATTATTTTATCAGAGATAGCATTTTTTAAATTTATCTGAAATAATGTATATTTAAATTTAAATAAATATAATAAAAAAATTACACGTTTTTAATTTTAAATATGTATTATTTTAGATAAATTTTAGATAGAAGTTTTTTAATGAAAAAATAACAGAGATATATATATATATATGTATGTATATGTCGAGATTCAATGACTATTAATGAGTGGAAATTGGAAAAGAAAGATCATGGAGACAAAAATCACGTGCAGCTGGAACTAGACGCCCTAAAAAACCACAAAAATTATTGGTTCGACGGTTTGTCAGTATGTGAAAAATGAGATCGTAAATTCATAAAAAACACCTTATTAAAAAATAAAAATGCCCGCGAATATTGTAGATTTATTAACGACAGAAACAAAAAGGTATGAAATGTTAGACTATAGTCAAACTCCAAATAGTTTTCTAATTAATAATTTTTTTAAATAATATTTTATAATAAATAATATTATATAACGAATAATATTTTTTATAATTAATAATATTATTATAACAAATAATATTTAATTTATAATATATTAAATAAAATTTATCCATAATGGATAAATTATTTTTAACAAGTAATATCACTTTTAAGGAATAATATTTAAATCTGAAATAAATAATTTTTTTTTTAAATTTCAATAAAATTCTCAAATAAAAAAATTTCCCACAGATATTTCCTGCAAACAAACATATTTGCAGATCAAAATGAATTGGTTTCAGACTTCTGAAGTTGTTCAAGGGCATGTGAAAGAATATGAAGATGGTTTTTGGTTGGGGAAGCATATGCCTCCTCTGCACTCTTTTATCAATATCAATATCAACTATCATTGCTAGATACACTGTTTCCCCCTTCAAATTCTCAAAACCCCCAATCCCAATCCCATAAACAACCACCGCATATTTCCCTTTTGAGGGGGAAACATAGAAAAATAAAAACTACAGCACATTATTACAACTAACTCTACCTCTCAACTATTTCCTTTTTTTTTCTTTTTTCTTTTTTTTTTTCCCTTTTAAAAGGTATGTACTACCAACTTTAACTAGATCCATACTTCAACCGTTCCCATCTGAAGGGCTGGAACACGTAAACAACTTCTGGTGAGCTTTTGAAAAGCAATGCCACGCACACACACAGAGCAGCAATAGCCACCATTGACAGCATTGCTGGCCTGTACGCCAGTGAACTCCTCCTGTTTCCATACGCTAGCTTCCTTTCACAAACCTTGCACTTCTCCTTTATTGCGACTTTCATGTCAAACCTCTCAGTCTCCAAGCTCGCTACTTTAGATGACCTATGCCCATCCAGCTGCTTCTGCTTGCTGTTGCAATCGAAGCTGGTGCCGGGGATATCAACTGCCACATGCCCACTTTCTGATCTCTTGTTGATTTTCTTCTGGATAAGATGAATGTAGGAGTAGTAGCCACGTAAGCATGCATAATCATTCGGTGTCAATCCTGTATTATCCTTGGCATTTTTCCATGCTTCAATTCCCACCTGAAGAAGAAACACCCATTTAGCATCATCAACAGAGATATCCATAGGAAATTATAGGCAAGAAATGCAACAAGGACCGGGCATGGAATTGCAAAAATACACTTAAAAATAGGAAAGTACCTTTCCAGGATCATTTGTTAAAGCATCCAATACATCCTCACAGCCATCCCTGCTGGCTGCATCATGAAGTGGAGTCAACCCCATGGGCCCAACAACATTAGGTTTGAATATTAAGCTCTTGAGGCCCCTCTCAACCTGTTCACTGTCCTTGGGTCCTGTTTTATCTAAAACTTTATCCGGGACAAATTTCAACAAGAGTTCCACCATGGGTCTGCAATTTCTCCGCACAGCTTTGTGGAGAAGTCCCAAATCTAAGATTGCAACCTCAATTGAAGGATGCTTTCCAGAATCAACAGTACCCTCAAACAAGATACCCAAAAGTTTCTTCACCACAGCACACCAATCATGTTCCATGGAGAATTCCATGAGCCACCTGAACCTTCTGAAAGGGAATAGATCCAGGTTGGGATCCATGTGACCTAGCCTAAACTTGGCACGACTTCTATGAAGCAACCAACCCATTTCATGTATAAAGTCCAGGGCTTGGTTCTCGGCCTCCATATTTCCAGGTTCTCTTTGGACATCATTAGTAGTCTTGGTGTCATCTATTTCACCTTCCAGCATACGGATCTCAGAACATACTTCTTCCTCTGCAACTATAAATGGAAAGAAGCTGCTGCTGAGACCATGATTTTCAACCTGCTTGGATTACAGAAACTTAAACGATCAATAGAAATGCAGATACTTGTAAGTAATTAATGGACTAATAACATGCACTTATAACAAAAGATGTAATCGGGAAATTGCCAGCACCTCAATGAATCCTCGGCCAGTAACACTCGGTACATTACAGGAAAACCTGAGGCATTCGATCTCATCGTGCTCATTGGTTGTATCAGTACTATCCATCAACTCATGACAATAACCCTGCACCAGATACTTCCCTTCCAATGCACATAGCAACCTGTCAAAAAGTAGCAAGACTTAACATCTGCACACTTCTATCATGGTATGCATGTCAAATAAAAAGCATCCAGAGAAGCTGAAGTATACCTTGTGGTGGAACGAGATAGGTTAAAGCCTTTCACTAGAAACTGAGCTTTCTTGGATGTTGAAACTGCAATTGGTTTAATGCTTGATACCCTAAAGTTTTTATGGCTTTTCAGAGGTAAGGGTGTGTCTAAGACAACATGACCTGCAAAACAGACATGGATTAATCAGAATGTTTTACATTCCTCCTAGAATGCTTTTTGCTGACACTTATATAACTGTTGGTAAAGTAAACGTTAAAAGTGCGAGTAGAATGAAATAAGAGAGAGAGAGAGAGAGAGAGAACCATTATACATAAATGCCACAAAATTTTGCAACCTAGCATACGCCCATCCTGTTCTCCAGAAGGGATCATTTGATGCTTCTAGCAGCCTTTTCAAACTGGATCCCAGATTGCAACAAAGCTGAATTCAAAAATAAACTAATAAAAATTAAAGGACATTTTCTATTGCAAGTAAAACCAATCTACGTTTATGAAATCGACAAAGAAGCATACCTCCTCCCATGCAGATTTTTCCAGATGGAGGTATATTGTTAAAATGATACAGCCTGGCCTTATATAGCTTTCAATATCAGTAGGACTATGGGATAACCAGTCTAGGATCTGTATGGTTAACAAGAATTTAACAGATCAAAAACTGTCTGTAGAATAATACATCCAAAAATGTTTGTAGAATAGCAAAATCAAGGCACATATGAATACCTGTTTTCGCAAAACGAAAGGAAGATCATTTGGATCCTTTCCAAAGAGTTTAAAAACAATTCGATCAGTCCGACTCTGAAAATTAGCAGATAAAGAGTGATTAACAGACATTACAATACAATGCAGCCATAGAACTTCTACAGTTCCATATTTTCACATAGAAGCATCATCCAATCACTATTTTCCATAACTACCCGTATGAATCAATCAATTATTTTTACAAAAAGAGAAACAAGATGGACAAATATGCATTGCATGGATGCTACACTACATGTTACAACAATGTCAATGAAAATTTCTGTTGGGCCCCCGAAGCCATTAACTAGATTACATTTTGCCATCACAATTTAGCAAACAATAACATTACATTGCAACAAACCCCCCAAAAATTCAAAGGACATAGATCTGCCACCTAAATATGTAACCAGAGACAACAAGTCAATTTACTCAAAAAGAACATACATATGGGTGTCATAATTTTAACTGATCACTTTTTCCTTAATCTCAGTGAAACTAATATCTGAATAGCAAAGAAAAACCTAGAATAGAACTCAAGGTTGTTCAATAAATCTGACGACTGCCATAACAGAGATTCAGACAATTTTAAGCAACGGTCTCATCAACTCCATAATGAAGGCATTCCTAATTAGACCAAGCAGTTATAAGGTGAATGTGATAGATACAACTAGAAGAAGATACCTGGCCCTCTCCACTGGAACTAGATGGTGACTGAGTAGAAGTTGAGTCTGAATTCCCACTTGGATGAGGCTGGCTTGACTTGTTTGAGCCATGTTGTATCCATAGAGGATTATTAAGAGACATAGTCCCTGAACTTAACGGTAAGTAAGAATTCCCAAGGTTCTCAATACGATCCTGTGAATCATCATATACACTATTTAAGTCAATGTTATTGAAATTTATCCTCCCAAGTGTAGTCTCTGGTATGATGGATTGGGCAGGTAAGCCCTCCCTCAAGTATAATGGATATGTGGACCCTGGACCTATAGCATCATTATCATCATAAGGGGTTCTACTCTGTGCCATATCTGATACAGGTACTGTTTGGCATTGTCTCATAGACCTCAGATGGTCCTCAAAATTAACAGAATTATCTACCTTAGAGCCTGAAGCAGAAGGCCTACTAGGCTCAGGGCCATTTGAGATCACATCTACTCTCTTTTCAGAAGTCTTAACTGAGGTCCCGGCATTCAGTAAACCTTGGGATCCCTGCAGCAATGCAGTTATATTCCCTCCATCAACTGTACCAGTAAAATTGGCCAGACTCCTCAACAGATGAGATAGAAGATCTTGATCTTTTGTTTGATCAGAGCTGTTTGCTACAATTTATAGAATGCATAATCCGACGAGTCATATAACTTTACAATGATGATCATCCAAAAAAGATTAAACACACAAAATACAATCATTAAAAAATATGAAAATAAATCAATCATAGACAATATCTTCAGAACATGTTACCATGATATGAAAACTAAAAAGACTAGGGCTTCTAATACCTACATCCCCGCCCAAAAAACAGTGCTAGTTTCCATGCTGAATTTTTTTATTCTTTATTGTTCGAAGTTTAACCTCATAACTGCAGCTAGCAACATTCATTTTCAGCATTACTGCATGCATATCCAATTGAATGAGAATGTTGCAAAGTATTAACTCCTATCTAGAACCCTATCTGACATGTCATCAAATAAAAGTAAACATTTTGCCATTTCTGGAGCAACTACAGCACCTTTAAACAACACATCAACTGGTAACATCAAGGATGGAGTTTGCAAAAGTTATACAAGAAAACATCAGGAAACCTACTGCCTAAGAAAGCTTCATACAAGATTGAAAGTGAACATCAAAACACAACTTCATGCACAGGAACCAACTGTTGCAATCTTAACATCTCAGTTAAGCACCCAATAAATAATATGCAATGAGACAAACACTTACTGTGCATATTGGAGAGTATCCTCAACAAGCTTATCAATAGGTAACTGCTACCGCTTTCATCATTCAAGGTGCCGCCATTAACAACAGTGTCAGGCAGTGTTTTTCTCCTCCTCCTATTGTGGCCAGCCAAACGCCGACGACAACTCCTTTTCCCCTCGTCAAACTCTTTAAGAACATGAAACCTGCCCATAAGTATGACCAAGTTGCATCTAATCCAATTAAAGAAACAAGAAATATCTACAAATTCAAGCAAATCTAATACAATTTTTAAGATCTTGGGGTCCAAATCGGTAAAACATATAACTGATGTTAAGAAATTAACAGAAGAAAATTCTTTAATCTTTCATCATACCATCTAAATAAAAATAATGTAGTTAAGAAAGCAAAAAATGCATTGACTACGACCATTATCGCGATTAATGGAAATTTAAATGTACCCTCTATAAATAATAACACCATACCATCCACTAACCTGCTACACTGTTGACAAAATCGCTGCATAAAATTTCCTACCAGTGCTTTACTGGCTTTAGAATGCATATCACAGACCTTGTGCCTCCGGTGGTAATCCTTGGCATTGCTGAGATCAGCCCTACAATCCTCCACCTGACAAACCGAACGGTTCGAAACAGTCCCAACTATCTTTGTCTTCTTGCCACTCTTTACCTCTCCTTCCATTTCGGGATATGCTTCCCCGCCAAGCTTTAAATTGAGGGACCCATCTTCAAGATTCAATTCTGCATCATCAACAAACGCAGGCCTCCTCCGCTTCTCCAATTCCCGTTTTCCTTTCTCGATTCCTGGATCATTACCATCCGAACCAGCACAAGCTGTAGTCTCCAGACCACCAGGGAACAACTGCCTACTCCTACAATCTGATGGAATAGAATTCAAAGGACTTGCTGTAAAAAGATCGCCATCCCAACTCCAATCATTCAAATCCCATTCCAAACTCTTCTTCCCAACGTCCTTCAAATCCGACACCACTGGCACTGGACCGTAAAGATGGTGAGCCTCGCCTCCAAATTTAGCTTCCATTTATCCAAGTTCAGAAAAAGCAACAAAGACCAGATTCCAATTCCACCAGATACATACAATATACCCGAAAAAAAGAAACTAACAAACTAAGAGATCAAGCTTCTAAGTTCGCCTAAAAATTATACATTTAAACACCCACCTCCAAGATCAATTTCTCAAGTACGGCCTCTAGTTATCCGAAAGAAAGTACACCAACCAACCATGGATCCAAATAAGCGCCACCCACAAGCCAAGACAGGCCAATTACCCACTTGCTTTGCCAAAACCATCAACGACAACATAAGAATCACAACCCTTCCAAGTCCATTCACTTTTTAAAAGTTCTGAGTCGATTGAGAAGAAAAAAGCTTTCAACCCAAAAACTTTTCAGAAAACACAAATTCATGTGGAAAACAAAAGCAAGAGAGAAACTTGCCCACAGCCCACGAGCAGGTTAACTCTGAAATCAAGGAAAGAGTGCGGAGATCGCCGTAAAGACGAAAGAAGACGGAGAGAATATAGGGGTCGGCCTGAAAAAGCGAAAACGAAATAGAGCAGAGCAGCAGAGGAAAATTAGGAAAAGGTTAGGAAAAGAGTGCAACGTAAATGCGGTTTCAGTGGTGAGAGAGAGAAATAGTAAGCTTTTTTAATGAATATTTATTTGTTAAAAATAATAGCTATATAATTACTTACGCCATTGTATTTTGCATGTATAGGTACGAACAAAAAAAACAAGAAGGAATCTTTTTGAAGCATAATGTAATGTTATGTATAATAAATGTTTTTCTTATCAAAAAAAGTATAATAATTGTTCTGTGTCTGGTTTTCAGGTGCGTGCAGACACAGCTCAGTTGATGGATGATTGGTTGATAGATAAGGAATTTACCAGTCGCAAAACTCTGATCAAGATTGAGAGTTCAGCTGAGCTGGTAAATTCCACTTCCACTTCACAGGCACAGGAGGGGGATGAATAATGAATGTGGGTTAACAAAAAAAAAACCAAAGTGTATGCATGTGCATGCTGAATGTAGCTACACCCTCACCTACAACTGCTTCATGAGGTCTTATCTGGGGGTACTTGTTGCTGGAATCTGGACAATTTGATCGTGACCATTAACCTGGTGGAGTATGGACCCAAAGACTTTTGTCTCTCTTCTTTCTTTCTTTTTTACCTTCTTTTTTTTTGACTTTTCTAATTTTATTTGACTAATCCTTTTAAGCCTACTATTACTATAATCTTCAATCTATAAGTTTGATGTGTCTATTTACCAAAAAAATAAAAAATAGGTTTGAGGTGTGTTGAAGTTGATAAATTTCTTATCTTTCATCCATAGAAAAAAGATTAGCTATTTCAAGTTTTCTGCAATTCCAATCAAATGCATAACATAAAGATCTATATGTAAATTTGTTACTGTTTCCACCAATGCAATTATATAGTCTCTCTTTTATTTTTAAATTTTATCAAGGCAGCTTCCTCCTAGTTGTGATAGAGCTTGTAACAATTTTCCCATACTTTAAGACAATTAACCCATATGATATGACTAAAGATCCACTGTTCTTATCATACATCTAGCTTTTCAAAAATTATATATATATAATAAAATTTTAAAATAAAAATTATTATTATATTTTTAGTGAAAAATTTAAAAATATTGTTACTGATAGTTTATTTTTGATGATAATATTTTTCAAATATATCATTAAAAATATAATTTTCATTTTAATAAAATAAAAATATTTTTATTATAGAATTATATATATACAACTCCATTCAAATCTCCATGTTGTTAATTCTGTTGTTAAATTAAGCATCATATAGAAGCTATTTATTTATGTCCTTCTAGCTACTATTTTTGGAGCTACAAGTATTTCATTTTATACATAATATATGTGACTGAATTTCATCTTAATTGACTGGTAAAATCAAAATAAACTATGTATTAACAGATACAACAAATTTGTAAATCTGATCTCAATCTCAAGTTGCTACAATGATCATACAACATGTACCAGAAAAAGTTCCACTTTTATATTGAAACTTTTCTATTTACCATTTTAACCACACAAAAAAATATTTTTTCAATATTTCCATTTTTCACCCAAAATTCTTGAGGAATTTTATCTGTATGTACATATATAGTACCCTTTAGGAAGAAAAAAATCATAACTAGTACCAAACCCACCAATATGTGGACCATGTTATGCTGTTTTTACTTTTTTTATTTTTGTTGGCCATGAAATTGTAATCATGAGAATATAATTGGGTCCAAAGAAAAGCAGTAGAAGCTAGGGGTTATATGTTAGTAATGGCTCACCTCACGTCCTTTTTCTGATCAAGTAAATTTCAAAGAGGAATACACAATGCCGTTTTAATGTGGCTCTATTACTAAATGACATGTGATTGATATTTGTCCAACAAATAGTATATATATATATTTACTATAAAATACTATGCTGGACTTTATAAGCTTTTTAATAAATAAATAAATTGTTATTTTTTATAATTTTTAAAAAAAATTATTTAGCTTTAGATTTTATAGCATTTAAAATTATTAGGTTAAAAAAATTAAAAAAAATATTATACAAAACACAAAAATCGAATATATTTTGGTATTTTAGCCTTTTTTGTAGATTTTTAAAATTTATAACATTTAATAATATTGGATAAAAAAAGCTATAAAAATATTAAAATAATTAAAAAATAAAATTCATCTGTTGGACTCTATAAACTCTCCAACATATAAATTTTATATCAAAATTTTATATATATACATATATATATATATATATATATAATGGTGCTCAAATGAGTATAGCTTAATTACCTTTAAGTTGCATGTATAGTCTCGAACTTGTGGAAACTAAAAATAAATAAAATATACATATATGTATACAGTTAAGTTATTTAAAATATATTTGATAATTGTAAAATGTAAATTGTTATTAATAATAAATTATAAATGACTGTACATATTTTAAAAATGTTAATATATATATATATATGACCAGGAAGGTCCACTGTTCCGGATCAGAGACAAATTAAATATACCAGGCCTCGTAACTATTGGTATTCTTTCTTATTTCCAGAAGAATAAAAAAATAAAAATAAAAATAAAAAATTGAGGGGAACCACTTTGAAAATAGAGACCTCTTAAGTAAAGATAAGGGTGATGTACAAGCGAATCCAGCAATAGTTGCTAGTTGTTTATTCAAGGACAGTGTTGGTCCCAGCCTTAATAATGTCCTTGGCTAATGGCACCCTTTTTTTCTCATCTGCAGTACTATGCAACTATATTTAATGCTTTTTGGGTTATACTATAGTAAAATTTTAAAATGATTACCAAAACAAAATATTACAATTTTAAAAGATTTTATAGCTAATTATTCTGTTTAAATAATATTTTATTTATTATGAGTAATTTTTTTTATAATAAATAATATTATTATAACGAATAGTATTTAATCTATAATATATAAAATTTAATTTATAATTAATAATATTATTTATTATAAATAATATTTAAATATATAATAAATAATAAATAATAAATTTCATAAAAAAGTTTCACTACCCAACTTTCTGCTTTTTATATAACATTGTCCCAATATATTTGAATAATTTAGCTAGTATTTATCAGTACGACAAAATAGCATTATATTCAAAACCAGCTTAGAGAAGTACTAGCATAACTACGCGTCTCAATGCCACTGGTTTGGATTTTGGTCTTTGGAGGGTTGGGCTTTGCAAAATCCAAGAAGTTAGTGTGCATACATAGGGACATCGAATCGTTCCGCAAGGAGTGTGCATATGATGCGGACCCATACCAAATAGTTGGCAGTTCATGTGCATGTTATGGAGGAGGATTGAGCTTCTTCCGGATTGTGGAGTGTGGACCATCTCAGCTCTATATGTGTGTGTATATGTATATATATATATAGATGTGCGTGTGTCCAAAAATTTATCCATATATCTTCAATTTCTTCTTAATCTTCTTCTTTTCAATCTAATTAATTTACTAATTCCTAAATTTAGGAACATATACAACATCATTCCAATATCCCTGCACATGGCTGATATAAATATCATGTGGTCATCCTAAGAATCCAAGTTGAGAAAATCTAAAGGCTTGAAAGTGAATTAAATTTACATGGTAAGTTTATGGCTGACACATATATTTCCAACTATTGATTTCCATTTTTGTCTTTTTTTTGGGTAATAAACTATTGATTTGCATTATATATAGAGTTAGTATTTTATTCAGGAATCTTGGACAAATTTTATCAAGGAAATCTCCGGTTTCATGTAAGGCCTTCAATTACATATAATTAGGCACTTTTTTTTTTCTTTCTGTTTTTTGCAGCCCTATTATATGTAATTGAAGGTTTTTGGACAAAAATTTATCCTTGATTTTTAGATAAGAAACTTCTTATGTATATAATATAAGGCTCCCTTTAGCTGCTAGTTTCTTCAAGCTAGCATATATATACATGATCAACCTTGGATTGAGATTCACAATCAAACATGATAAAGGCTTGCTTACATAGAAATGATTTATTGCCGTCACTGAAAGCGATAGCATTTTCTTTTTAAGAATCATAGTCTTATAATTCATGATATGCACAGTAAATGGACAAAAATTAATGCACCAGAGACTGGGTAGAAACTTCCATACATTGATCTTATCTATTCATCTACAAACACATACATACATACACACACACACACACACACATGCATACATGCACACATGCATACATTTAATCCCCATGATCCATCCTACAATATTACTCAAGTTTTCAAAAACCTAAATAGAATAAATCAATGCCACTGTAGTTTCATCATTTTTGCACTTTACTCTGTTCTATTGAATCAGCACCATTGTTAAAGTTTATTAATAGGCAGCATTAGTCCAAAACCTTCCCAGCTTCCCTTGACGATTCTACTGCAGTCTGCATGTAAGGAAATTAACCCTTTTTCTGAACAAGGTATAATCACAATGAAAATTTGATTCTGGTTAATAAGTAACTGTATTTTAGTATCTTGTACTTAGGCTAGATCGAATATTAGACTCTCAGGTTTAAAACATTTCACATTAGACTTTAAATTTACAATTTATTTCATCATAATTCAATTTTCAAATTGATTAAAAAAAAGTTTAAAATACATAAAATTAATTAGTTTTTTTCAATTTACTGACAAGATGAAAAAAAATGATAAATTGATTAATGAGAAAACTAGTTTATATTCTCAATTTTTAAATTTTATATTAGTCAATTGGGAATCACTTTGAAAATTAGACTAATGCGAAACAAATTAAAAATTAAAAATCTAATATAAAACATTTTAAATTTGATAATATATTGCACAATTTGGTTAAAATACAGACTTTATAATTTAGCAGTTAAAAAATCATGCTAGAAAAGTTTTAGAGTGACACTGCCACTATTTACAAACTTCATGACGCTATTAGTGCTAAATCAACTCTAAAGAGGTAAAATGTAAAAATGATGAAATTAAGGGGGTATTGATGTTTCCTAAAATAAATTGTCCATATGTATTAGTCACAAGCGCATGTTTTGGTTTTAAGGAATGTGTAAGAAATTAATTTGCATTTTTTTTTATAAAACTTTTGGTAGCATAAGTGAACTACTTGTATTATACATATATATACATATATATATATATGTGTGTATAATACTTTTACAATAATAATATTTTTATTTTATTAAAATAAAAGTTTTTATTAAAATTATATTTTCAAATACAGAAATATAGAAATAAATTATTAGTGATTGAAAATTTAGATTTGATAATTTTTATTTTAATAAAAAATTATATTCTTATTTTAAAATATTCTTATATATATAAATATAATTTTTTTCTTATATGGGAGAATTCCAGTAATCGTCACTGGTTCTCATACAATCTCGCAGTGTAAGAACCGGATAAGAGAATTACTATATATATATATATATATATTCCTAATTACATCATAATATTCTAACTTTATACTTAATAAATTTAGAATATAATACAAGTTACTTAAAATATAACAAAAATGTGACTGATATGCACAACATAAAATCAAAATATTATATTTTGATAAGAAAATTCTAAAATAAATATATTTTTATTATATTAATAAAGACTGTCAATAACATTTTCGTCACTGATAATTTATTTTTAGTAATATATTTATAGATTTGTCATCAAAAATATATTTTTAATGACAATTTTTTATTGTAATAAAAAAAATTATTGTACAAATATTCTATTTTAATTTTATAAAGTATGTGTGATTATAGATTAGTTTTCATTGCGGTGAAGATTGAAGAGTGAAAGGAATTTCCTTTTTTTCTTTTTTCTTTTTTTGAGAAATAGTGAAAGGAATTTCCTTGGTATAAAGGGAACCATTTAAAATTATTCCCCGTATAAGAAGGAAACCATTATATCATAATCATACATATATATGATTGATAAGGCTTTTTTTTTTTGGTGAATAATATGATTGATAAGGACTGTTGTTTTCTTCAACAATTTTTATATATAGCATGCTTCAAAAAGTTCTATAAAGACTTTGAAAATGTAATTAAACGTTCCCCATTAATTAAAAAGATAAGAAAAAAATGTAATTGCCCTTGAAAATAAACTAGAAAATAAAAATCATCAGTTTTTGGCGCAGATGTTTGGATATTTTTGCCAAGATATTTTCAGAGACGTGTTTAAATTGGTATTTTGTATAAAGGAGAATATGTTGGGAATATATATATATATATATATATATATATAATTTTTTTTATAAAGACTTTGCAATTTTATAACTAGGAATTTTTAATATAATTAAACTTTGTATTTATAGGCTAAACCAAATGGTAAAACCATTAAAAATATACGTTCAGATTCTGAGTTCGATCAGATCTACAAGAAATCTCCTCCCCTTTATTTGTTTATAAATATTACATTGATGAGATTCAGGTTTGGCAGAAACTATTTCGCACTCGGCTTAAACAGAAAGAGCAATATCTAAAGTCTTAACAACATAGATTCTCTGCCTTGAGAGAGCATCATAAAGAAACAAATGTATATTGTTTTGCTGGTTATTTTTATGCCTCTCATTCTTGTTGCATATGTCCACTATCCAGGAAGTGCAAGGTTGGAAAAAAATAAATAAATCAACCAGCCGGGAAAGAAAAATAGAAGATAAAAGGCAAGCATTCAGAGAAGCGAGCCAAGCATAGAAGACAGTGACATAGTTTTCAATTTGATATACTTATTCAACATTTTTGTTTTAAAATTTATCTACAGTTGCTGTGTTTTCTGCTATAAATTAGATAGGGAGCTATTTATGCTGGAAAATATTGGCACCAGTAATGGAAGTAATTAGCGATAATATTCAGTTAATGGCTGGTACAAAGAGATATGCAAGCTTTGAATGTGCATCCTGTGGCATGGTCTGAACTTGATGTTGTCCATGAGTTCGAGTCACCTATCCCTCCCTATTATATTATAATAATCTTAACACTAAAAAAACGAAAAAAAAAAATCACACTGCATCCCTTCATATGATGATTGTTATCTTTCTAGTCATAGCAGTCGAGAGTGGAGAAAAGTTGCACGATTTCAACCTTAATTTAGCGCAGCATGACAGCACTTGTACCAGTTCACTTTGGCTGTCAAATTCTCAACTCCTATTTGATAAAAACATAGGTAGACCTGCCAAACTGTTGCATTGCACTCACGAAAATCCACCATCTTCTTAAGATTTCAGGGGGAAAAAAAATTCGGAAGAATATAATTCTAATAAAGACAGATGAGTGTGGAAAATCAAATGGCACTTTTGCAAAAGAAAAACAAACCCATTATCGCATATAAAGAATATACAAAGCTGCCAATTTCTAAAGCATAAAAAATTGACAGCAATTTATCCCCTTGGTAATACAATGCATGGAATTTTCAATCGTCCAACATTCCCATTAATTAAAAAGAGCTCCACCGTATGAAACAGCTGTCTAGGTTCACGGCAAAGGCTCCTGTGAATCTCCCAAGCGGGACAAATGGAGATATGCATCAGTCCCTGAAATACAACACACATGTTCAGTGGATGAACTAAAAAATAACTTAAAAGAAAGAGTTGTGAACCTAACACTGTAAAAAACGCACCATATCCTTCCATAGAAATTATCTGCAAATCCCCACCAAAATAGCGAGCATATAAGCGGCTTATGGGGAGCCCATATCCATATCCAGCCATCGTTACAGTATCAGCTGTTCCAAGATCTGCATGTTCATCCACGGGGTTTGTAGCAGTACTGTACAGATATGTGAAAATTTTTGGCAGACCACTTCTTGGAATGCCACCCCCCTCATCCGAGACCTGTGAAGGAAGCCAACCAGTACAACTTGATAAATCATTAAAAGCATAAAACTGAACCAACATGATTTCTACAGAGCAATTAAAACAGTACCTTAATAGTGACATCCTCAATTCCATCTGCAACAATTATTCTGATGGGAGGAGCAATCTTATCTGAGTTCATGAAACGCTCTTGTACAGCACGCAAAGAGTTCTTGACCAGCTCAAAGACCATAAGATGCAAGTGTGTTGGGACATATCTGTCACAAGAATCAAAAAAGCCTTTTATATAACAGGAAGTAAGGTAATTGCTCTACATTTTTAAGCCACCAATCACAACTACAGGAGCATATTAAAAGGGCTAACTACGAAATACAAAAAGGAATATGATGTAGAAGTTTAGCTATAGATCCAACCAAGTGCCAACAGAATTACTTACGGGAAAGTAAAGTTAGGATCCCCATAGATGTTAATATCAGGTGCGCTGCCATACTCACGTAAGCAAATTGCTCGGGCATCCTCACTAGCATTTCGGGCTACCTCCACAGGGGACATTTTTGTATGTATATAACCAACACAATGAAGAGGGGGATTGGGGTTATGTAACTCAACATGCTGACCTGAGTACCACACAATTTTGAAGCATATACCACTTGTTTAGACCTTAAAAAAAGAAAGATTATTTAACTTGCAAAAGCAGTCAACTATAATACCAGCAAGTACAGTAAGACAGGAGAAATAAACTAACCGATTAGCATTCGTATGCCAATCCTTGACATGTAAAAGCGATCCAGAAATTGATGAATCTCATCCAGATCCTCATAAACAATCTTTGGATCCATGCCTTTCTTCAACTGTTGAACACCTAATGCCATCATGGGGACAACGTTGTTGTGCCTCACCTTGATTGCCTTAATCATTTGTGTAAAATCTCTTTCTTCATTTGTATCCTTGATGTCAGGATATGATCTAAGGTCACGGAAGGAATCCAAATACCAATCTCGAACCTGAGATTATTAAAAAAAGGTTAATGAATAAATTATAATAATAATGAATAATAAATATATAAAAACACTGAATACCATCCTTAAATACTTGGAAGTTCAAAGCTCAATCCGGTTGAACCCAACCAAATCATCTGAACCAATCTATAAGAGAAAGATAAATGTAAAAGAAGAATAATCCCAGCCACATGAACAAAAGAGTCCGCCTGAAGCATCTTCATTAAGAATTTGACATTTTCGCATCTCAAAGCACAAAAGTAGAATAGGAGCAACAAATGGTAACAAAGCAGTGCCTTTTGATATTTGCAAATCAAAAAATATAAAATTGTCTGCAACTTTCGCAGCCAATACTGGGAGACTGAAATCCGTACTATAAAAACACAGATAAACTAAACCATTATACCCATTGAAAGGCACACAAATTTTCATTGAAGCCAAAAGAATTCAATCCTGACTAACTCGGATCCAAGCTCCATAGGAAGCCGCGCAAGAAAGTAGATAAAATAAAAAATAAAAGTACAAAAGCCAGGATATCCCTAGTCATCATACAAAAGTATTTTATATAGAAATATACCATAATTTAGATACCAAGTACCAAGAAGTAGAATCGCAATTGCTATTAAAAAACAAAAAGGGAAAAACTAATAGATAAGAGGCAATCAACTTCCTTTACATCCTCTTACGCTATAGTTACTTATAGCAATAATAATAATAAACAAAAAAATAAACAAAAACAAAAAAAGTAGGAAAAGTTCAAACTTTTATTGTGATCTTTCATAAAAATATAGAAATTAGAAAAATCAAATAATTCAAAACCAGAGCATGAGCTGGCAGATAAGGTTTCAAGAAGCACATCCAGAAACCCCAAAATTCAGTTGTGAAATGTAAGCAGCAAAAGAAGAAGAAGAAGAAGAAATTTTCCAAAGTAAAAAATAAAATTGTACCTTTAAAACAGCAGGTTTCTCAGACAAGCCATAAGGGAGGGACTCAAGCTCGATTGTTCTTCTGGCAATCCTAATGGGAAGCTCCTTGTGAAGGAACTGAGCAGAGATAAGCAAATTCCTGTCGGTGGGTTTGGAGCCAAACTCCATCATGTACCTCAAGCTGACCCCAGTCTGCTTCAAACAACCCCATTTA
The DNA here is from genome assembly GCA_003254975.1 of Ochetophila trinervis. Classification (NCBI taxonomy): domain Eukaryota; kingdom Viridiplantae; phylum Streptophyta; class Magnoliopsida; order Rosales; family Rhamnaceae; genus Ochetophila; species Ochetophila trinervis. Next base: position 313,445 of record QANX01006520.1, read on the forward strand.
TGGACCTCGTCGATCAAGCTCTTGGAGAAGGACTCGCAAGCCTTCTTAACGGCCATGGATGAAAAGCCAAGCAAACTCCTCCGCAATACCCAACATGCAACCCCAGGCTGTTAATAAGGTCTGGCAATGCGACACTGACATAGAGATCACAGCCTCAAAACGAAAACGGTCGTAATTGACAAGAATGTAAATAACACACTTTACCAATTTTATAAATAAATTTGTTTCACAAAACAAAGTTTACGAAGACGAAAAGGACAAAGTGGGTGTGAAAAAACTTGGGGGTTAATTGATTTGATTTTAACCACAAGGTAGAGCTGACGCGGTGACAGCGACAAGAGATTTTACAAATATGATAGATCAGAGAGAAACAGAGGTTTTTGCTCTATCTTGGTTGCTAATTGCTTAATTGCTAATGAGGACGGCACAGGCGGTTGTGGTTCAGATTCCACAAGAATGGCTCGTGCGGGTTTTGGGGATTGAGATGCTCAGCTGTGGACACGCGATATTCGCACGTGTAAACAAATTTTAATTGCCTCTTGTGTGCTCGGTAGGAGAGTCAAGTGGGCCTTCCTCTAATTATTGGCCCATTCAATTTTTGGTCATAAAAAAAGAGCTTATCTCCAATGGATTTTTGTTTGGTAAACTGATTTTGGAGTTGGATTTTTTGGTAAAAGATTTTGGAGTTGGATATTCAATAGAGAGAGAGTCATTTTAATTTTTAAATGTTAAACTGGTGATTAATTTACAGTAGATGACAAATTTGTACGCAGGATACATGCAAGCGGTGGTGACCCTTTGGCTTTTTTTTACCCGATGAGCTCTATTCAATCTACATATATATGTATATGGAAAGTGATTGATTTTTGCAGATTTTTATTGATTTTATAGAGCTTTATAAAATTATGAAAAAAATTATAAGTCACCTCAAAAATGAAAAATTAATTATAAAAAATAGCAGTGAAAATTCATAAAGATATAGAAACTATTTTACTTTTTGTACCAAGTATAAAAAAAAATAATAATAATTAGTAGAATTAGCCGGCCCTTTTTGGATCCAAATCCCAAAATCATTACATTTTCGGTATGGTATATATACATATATATATATTAAAAATAAAAAATATTTAAATATTTAGTTATTACTTCTTGTTATTAAAAAACAAATAATTATTTGTTCGAGATCATTCAATCATGGTTAAAAATGTTGATATTTTCAACAAAATTTCTGAGAAATATAGTTTTTTTAAAGTATCAAAATTATTTCCTTAAAAAAAATTTGGGTAAAATTTACATAATTTTTATCGAAATTTTTAAAATTTTTATATATTTTTGTCGAAATTTTTATAGTAATTGCTTCATAATCTGGTCAAAATTTTCATAATTTCCGTATAAATTTCTATGAAAATTAAATTGTTAAATTTTAAAAATATGATATATTTTTATAAAATATTTGAGTATTTTTTTAAATTATAATTATGCATTGATAATATATTTTAACTAATTCCATATAATTAGGCGAATTGAAATTTAAAAACAAAATTAAAACAATTAAAAAAATGTAAAACAATAATATTTATGTCGATACCGATATTTTTCTCACTGCATACAACAAAGAATAAAAATAGGAGAGAAAGAATAACCACAGCCTACAAATTCCAAAGTTGTTTTCTAGTTAGAACCAAATTGTAAGAGGGATATGTAAATAGAATAAAGACATCATGGAAAAAATTGATGAATGAAAGTAGTTTAAGTCTGAAATCTACATATTTATATTTTTGAATCAGAAGTCTATATGTAAAATTTCTGTTGTTATAAAATCTTAATTGAATTTAGTATAACCTTTATAAAAAATATAAAAGTAATTTTTTTTATCATTACATAAATTATAATTTAAAAATAAAAAAGGTGTGTCTTGAACTTCAACATTATAAACATAGATAGGAGCATGTACCAACTGAATCAACTTTGTTGACGTAGAGTTAAAGAATTTTTAGGCGTAACAATTAAAAAGCTTTAATTTGTCCCAAGAAATCACAACCTTTGAGGCCAGTTGAAGGATCGTAACGTAAACAAAACAAAAACCTGTTATTTTCCAGTCATATACATGATAGCAGACATCCCCAACAATTAAAAGCTTTGTATGTTAACTAAAAACATTGATTGCGCATGCAATATGTCTGTATCTGTAATATTAAAATATGGATGACCTTTGGATGCGTAGATTAGCTATTTGATTTTAGACTAACAGTTTGACAATTATCGTCGATGATGCCTAATCAATCTAATGTAACAATTTGTCCTTTTGTCTCAACATTACACTACAATCTAATATAATTATATACATATAGTATGTATATCAACATGATTTCTGGAATTAATTGATCAAAATTACTCAAATTTTGTATTTTTATTGAATAATGCTGGAAATGTTAAAAAGTCTATTAAAATGTTTATCAAATAATGAAGTATTATTATTTTATTGATTTATATATAGTTAGTGACATTTAGCAAATGGTGTATCATTATTTTATTATTTGACAAATATAAATATCCTAAATATGAAATGAACCATTTATTTTTTACAATCCAATAATTTGGATATCACATCATTTAATGATTTGATAATCTTATTGATGTCTCTGATATTATTGTATAGCATGTTTAATATGTGAAATGAATGCAATAATAAAATAGTTATTCCATAATGTTAATTATTTTATTTAATATATTTTTAAATTAAAAAATAGTTATTCTAAAATATTAATAAGACTTCTAAAAAATAGAATAAAATGCCCCACGGTAATAAAATAATTCTGGTTTGTGTTTTTAAAATGAAAGCATGCTAACCTAGGATTCAGCCAAAAAAATAAAATAAAAATTGGTAGATAAGTTAATAATATTAGTATATAAGTTAACAAAAAATTAATAATACTTTTCACTTTGAAAAATTGGGACATTGCAGCTATAACCTGGAAATTTCAATTTCTAATAACAATGCCCACACCAACTTTTTTATTAGGTTGTAAACAAATCTATATCTTTATTTTATACACACCCACAGTATCCATGTATGTGTTTGCTCCATGGACAATGGCATTACGGCGATTCCATAAAGTCCAGCAGAGTTACACGAGGGGGGTACGTTTATATAATACAGTGGGAGGGGAATCTTAATCTGCCAAAATCTGGCAATCTGAGCTTGAGAAAACTCACCGGACTCTGACTTTTTCCGGCTAAACCAGGCTGTTTCACGGCGAGATCTTGGTGGGTATGGGTTGCTGAAAGTGTGGGTTCAATTTGGTGGTGGTGATGCGGTGACTGGTGACCCTAAACAGAAGAAAAAGAGAGGGGATAAATGATACCGCCGTCGCACCGGTGAGGGAAGGAAAAAGAAAAAAATGGTTGTGTTCGTGTTTTCGGAAGAGGATGAACAGTAACCTTAAAAAAATAACAAAATAAATTTATAATATATAATCAAATCAAATAATTTATATAATAATAATATACTGGATGATCTATATTTATATAAAACATAATTTATGCATGGAATACATATTTCACAATTATTATTTTTTGGCTAAATTATAAAAGACTATGTAATTAGTAACATGATAAATTTATTTAAATTTTATAAAAAATAGTATAAAGATAGTACAAATTAATATAATTATGCACTTAACATCGAGATATAAATAATACATACTAATATAATGCAGACGATTACAATCTAATGTATCAATTGTATCCTAAATAGTCTTAACAGTAATAATCCAAAAAAAAATATTATTAGTACATTAATATATAATTATAAATAACACCTTAATTAATAATTTAAAACTAAATATTTAATTAGAAATGGAACAACATTTGTTTGTTTCATTATAGCTGAATTTCTAGAAGAAGAAGATAAATACATAAACTATTTTTTATCTAAGATACATTTTTGTTTTTGATAAATTCATTTGTGAAGGTGATTTTCAATCTCAGACTTTAAATTCATAATTTAAAAATTATTGCCGGTGATCATGTCAACTTCGCTATCCCCAAAAGACTTTTTATATTGGGATCTTGAAAATCTAGGATATGCATTTATGAATTAATTTTTAGACACATAAGCTAATGAAAGTGAACAATAAATGCATAAAATGCGAATGAAATTTTTTGTCCCAGTCCTTTCTTATATACATTTGCGACGAAGTATAAAATAGAGAAGTGGATTATTGGATCCATTTATTTCACACACAAAAAAAACAAAGAAACAAAATTCACCAAAAATGATTGGATCCATTTATGAAATTGAGGCTGTTTGTTATTAGTTACTATATTAGCTACATAACACTTAAGGGTGTAATTCAGTGGTAGAAGTCAGCTGAACTTTCACATGTGCAAGTATATGAGTTGAGGTTCGAGTCTTGGTAGTCTCATCTGGACTCAAGTGTTCATCTTCGCTGTTACCACATGAGATAGATGGAGTTTACAGTGACACGAGCCTCTAGTGTGAACTCCCATTATATTGAAAAAATACATGAATTTGACCCACTCACTAAATAACTCATTAGCCTATAACTCTGTTACAGATAAATCTTTTTATTTTATTCACCAAAAAAAAAAAACTATATTAGCTACATAAAGACGTATTTAATTTGCAAAAAAGACGCATGAATAAAGTTGGTATTCATAAGATTAGTTTTTCCTTCATTGAGCATGGGTGTAGCGTAGAAGGACTTCAATTATGTTCGATCATTTTTTGACAAATTGAACTGGATTGAACAAATGAAATAAATTTAATTGATGATTATCGGTTCAGTTTGATTTGAATTTTGGTTCGCTATATTGTTTCATTATTTTTAATTTTTAAATTTTTTTTAAAAAATATTATTATTTTTTAATAAATTGAGTTTGATATTACAAATATTTTAAACTAAATGATTTAAAAACATAGAATATATCAATATATAATTAATAATAATAATAAATTTATTATAGATATAGTCGATTCAGTTCATTTATGATTAAAAATTGTGCAGACCAAATCTAATCTATCATAGATTAAAAGCCAAATCGGTAGAGTTTGATTTGGTCGATCTTGTGTCCACACTTAGTACAACGAAATGTCTCTTTGGAGATGTTGTAAATAGAGTTTAAATTATGAGTTTGAATAATTTTTTCGTGCTTTAAAAATAAAAATTAATCCAGCATGATTAATATCTATTTATTGAAAAAAGTATATAAATTAATCTGAAACCGACGGATGAAAAGCTTGATTTTTAATTAAAAAATAGCTTTTCCGAAAGAGTATATATGCCTCCATTTGGAAAAAATAATTATTACCATATTTTGTTAAATTTAGTTTTAAGTGGATTATCATATAGTAAAATATACGTAAATGAATAAAATTTTTAAATACTTTCTGCAAGCTTTAAAATTTTTGAAAAAACAATATAAAGGCTAAACTTTTTTTTTGTCTTTTTTTTTTTTTTTTCCAAGAATCGTATTCATATTTCTTGAGAAATAATCATTATGTAAACTAAACTGATCATATTCAAGTCCTATTTTGATGTTTCATATTTGAATTTCAGCAAGTATGTTAGTCATTCTGGGAACTGGTTATTTTGTTGCTCTGTTGCCCAAGAAACAAGTAGAAGAGGCTTTTTGTGCTGGTTATTTTATTGTTGATGTTTGCTTTGATGGTTCTAAGTTAGTTTCCCTCCCATCTTATCCTTTCTTTCTGTTATTGCTTTTGCTGACTGTATGTGAGGTTTTGTTTTGTAATCCTCCTCGAGGCCTTTTTGTATGTTAGTGCAAGTCTTTATTAAAAAAAAAGAAAATAAAATAAACAAGTAGAAGAGAGAGGCTATTATTAAAAAAAAAAAAATAAGAGAGAGGCACTAGGATTTCATTTTGGCGTTTAGAAATATGAGAACTTGATTTTACTGGAATAGTAAGATTTGAATGGTTTTTTTTTTGGTGAAATAAGATTTGAATGGTTAAATATGCAATATCTCTCTTCCCTGTATATTTTATTTATTGGGTAGCTAAACAGGAAATATTATGGTATATTTGTCTCTAATGGAATCTTTAAGACGGATGATTCAATTGCTAAATGTTATATGGTTTAGAAAATTAATGGTGTCAATATCCCATAAAGATATATTATATATACGGAGGAGTGTGCATTGTTTTCAAATATATATATATATATATATTTTTTTTTTTCTTTTTCCTTTTTTATACTTTTACTTGAACATGATCTGTTCTACAGACTCGTCCATCTGTATATTTGCCAAAATAAAAATAAAAAATTGCTCCCTTTTAAAATCCAAAAGGAAAATTAATTTAGATTTTTTTTTTTTTTTTTTGTTGAATGAAAAGGACCTACCCGTAACGGGGTCATAGGCCCAGGATGTATTTAGCGAGTGGACCGACCAATGCGTCTTTTTAACCCGATAGGAGTCTGCAATTGGAGTCCGTGTCGCTAAAATCTCTCTCCTCCTCGTGCGGTAGCAGCGGAGAGGAGCACTTGAGTCCAAATGAGGCTACCAAGACTCGAACTTCAACTCCCGTACTCGCAGGTGTGAAAGCTCGGCTGGCTCTTACCACTGGACTACACCTTCAAGTGCAAAATTAATTTAGATAGTAGAATAAAAACAATATTTATTTATAGTTTTCATTAACCTCGATAATGTCTAAAAATCTATAATTTGTCCAATTATGTTTCATCTTATAAATATTTAATAATAAACACATGTTAACCAATTAACCCAATAAATCCCTGACATATTTAATGGACGTTGGTTTGGTAAAATTAAATTGATATAATATGGTATTGTGAAAAGAAAATACAAATGAATAGAAAAAAAAACAAGAAGAAGCCTAAGATAAGAGCCGAGTGGAAAATGTCCAGAACATTGTTAACGTTTTAATAATATAGTATAGCTAATAAAGTTGTAAATAGAGGATAGTAGGTGGTGGAATTTTGTAAATATAGTTTGTTGTTGTTGTAAATCAGCAAACCACCTGACAGCCAGGCACACAGCGCATTCCACTTCAACATTTTTATTATTATTTTCATTTCAATCTCTCTCTCATAAGCCACGCCGCAACTGTCAATTTCTCCCCATATCATATCATATCATATCATATAGCATATAACTCTCGCCTCAATCAACCAACATAACATTCATCCCTACCTTCTAGTCCTATGGCAAATGGATAAATTATATCTTTAAAATTATAAATTTGAAAAAAAATAGACACAAAAAAAAATAATAACAACATTCACTATTTATAAAAAAAAACAAACATAACATTCACAAATTTCATATAATAAGTTAAAAACCATCTATTTATCGCGATATCTCATTAACTCACGCCTCGATGGATCAATATTCTTCTCGGCTCAGTTTTGATTTATTATTACTATAATATTTTTAAATTAATGCATTCTCTCTCTCTCTCTCTCTCTCTCTCTCTCTTCGTCCCACGCTTTCTTCTTTAATTTGTTTTCCTCAATTTTTAACCTAGAAATTTCAAATTCTCTTGCAAATCTCCTATTTCTCCATTCCGTTTTTTAAAAAGGAGGATTTTTTCCGAAGAATTTTATAGAACCAGAATTACTATTTAGGGTTTCTTCATCGTTTCTTTCAACACCTTCCAAGTTGGTTAACTTCGAAGGTGAATCAAAATCTTATTAGATGCTGTAAAGTTTACAACCGAAACGAAAGGTTAGGGTTTCCTGTGGAATCGATTTCCTCAGGGTTGGTTAGTCTTCGGCGACAATGGCGACCGACCTGCCGATGAGCCCTCAGTTGGAGCAGATCCATGGTGAAATTCGCGATAATATTCGAGCTCTTTCGTATGTTTCTTTAAACTCATCTCTCTTTTTTGTTTAAATTACTCCTTTTTAAGATAATTGCTCGCTTGTGTTTTTTTTTCCTTTACCTTTCTTTTCCCTTTTTGCTTAAATTTTTATCATGTGATGAGCTGTTTCTGTCAATGCCAATATTTCCGAAACATATTTAGTAAGTTGGGATTAATCTGATGCGTTGTTAGTAGATTCCATTATACAGATTCATGATAATCTGATGCTGATACCCAACGAAAGGGTTGTATTTTTTAGGTTAAGAATGGATAACGGGCTAATACTAGCTTTTGTAGTTGTAGATAGAAAAAATTCTTCGTTTATTGATTTTTCAATTAAATGCAATATCATTTGTTACTTCTTCGAAATCTTTTATTCAAAATGCTTATTGAAAATGGGAAACAGAAAAATTAGGATGGCAGAGCTCTTATTGCAGCTTCTGTGCATTACTGTTTATCTAAATTATGTGGAGAAATCAAATGGTGAAACATAGAAGTTTTTGAATCATTTAGTTACGTCCATATTTGTTAAAAATTTGTTGCCAAAGTTGTATCATGGTTTTACCATTCAGTCAAAGCTTTGATATCTCTCTTGATAGTCTGTGGAATTAACTAGACAAAGTAAGAAGGTAACTTATCCTTTTTTTCTTTGCAGAAATGGTTTCCAGAGGCTGGATAAAATCAAAGACTCCAATAGACAAAGTAAACAGCTGGAGGAACTTACAGGAAAAATGAGAGAATGTAAAAGGTATATCACATGTTGGGTTTCTCTTAATTTCTGCATTTGTTTATTTTCAGTGAATGGAGGCTTTTTTACATTTCTTTTCACATTTTATATCCAAGGATGTTAAAAAAGTTAAGCAACTGAATAATGGTACTATCTGATATGAATTAATAAAGTTTAATTTAGTCATCACCAAATAATCTTCAATTTCTTCATTTTATAAATTTACTTAGGATATGAGATACAGGCGACTATCAGCTATATGTTAAATATACAAGACTTTCTTTGGCCCCCTTTAGCATGTATGTAAATACACATTGCTGACTTTGATTTTTTGTTTTTATAATTGTTTTAGACTAATCAAAGAGTTTGATCGTGAACTGAAAGATGAGGAGGGTCGAAATTCTCCTGAGGTGAATAAGCAACTCAATGATGAGAAGCAATCTATGGTCAGTTCTATAGAACCTTTCTCTTTTTTTCCTACTCACTTCATGAACAAATACCTGAATAATTGAGTATGCATGTCTCTAGATTTGTCGTAACGGATTGTTTCGTAAACGGATTGTAGGCACGTCTGGTGGCTCTCTTAGGTAGTCACTGTATCTCTTAGGTAGTCACTGTATTAGGAGTTAAAATTGTGGAGACAGTTTATGTAGTTCAAAATATCTTTCTAGAATTTCCAGACACTTGTGTGATTCTATTATGCATTAGCTGATGTGGTGTCTGTTCTTTTTTGTTATACCTGGCAGATCAAAGAGCTGAATTCATACGTGGCACTAAGGAAAACGTAACTTCATCTATCCATTTGGTCCATTGTATGGTTATTAATTGGAAGATATATTTTATGGAGTCAAATTGTTGTTTTGGGATATCAAAATCAACTTCATGAATTCTGATACACTACATATTGTTGGTACTCTTGGTTTTGAAGTAGATATTTTATACTCAGTTTGGCTGAACTGTAGGTATATGAATAGCCTTGGGAACAAGAAAGTTGAACTCTTTGATATGGGAGCAGGAGTTAGTGAACCTACGGCTGATGAAAATGTTCAAGTGGCATCATGTAAGATCTTGATTATAAATTTCCAATTTTTGTTATGCTTTTTGAGTTAACACTTTATATACACTCTCATGTCAGCCATAGTAATACCCATTGTTCTAATCCTAAGCTTGATTATAAATTTCCAGTGTTTTATATAATACAAATACGTATCATTTGAACTCCTATTAAGACTTTTTTGTTTATCCTATGTTTTATCCTCTTCAACATCATGCCAAGTCGAATTTAAACCAATGAGCTCCAATGGGAAATGAGTATGATGTTCATGCATGGTTTAATTCAAGTGCATCAAGCAAGTGTAGATACTGAATATAGCAAAAAGAACATGCGAAGTTACATAGCTTAATGCAGGAAGGACATGTATTTTACTAACACAGTCGTGGGGACAAGGGAGACAAATTTAACAAGAAGAATTTCACATGAGTTCTGGTTATCAAAGTGCAAACAAGTGTTTTTGTGACTGATAGGTTAAATGTGATAGACCAGCTGTGTTGTTTGTTTGTAGCATGGTTAAACCGAACTTGACTGTTACTGAAGCTATTTGATTTGAAATATTGGTAATCTTTGCAAGTAAATAATATAAGTAAAGCACTGGGAAAATTTGATTTCCCTCGATTGTGTCTTTTTATAAGTTTTTTATTCTATTTATTATTATTATTATTATTATTTTTTTTTTTTGCATTGAGAACATATTAATCTTACCATGTTTGATTTACATGTTGCCTCTAGCCATGTCTAATCAAGAACTAATCAATGCTGGGACAAAGACAATGGATGAGACCGATCAGGCGATTGATCGCACCAAAAAGGTAAATAAAAAATAGCAATTTGTAGCTTTTGTTTGCACACTATTGTTACAAGCATTGACTCTTGCTACTTCTCCTGTAGGTTGTTGAACAAACAATTGAAGTGGGAACTCAAACTGCTACTACCTTAAAGGGACAAGTATGTATGCTGACTTTTCATCTCATCTATATTTCCTGTTATGTGTTTAGCCTTCTAATCTGCAATTCAAAAATTTTGCAGACTGATCAAATGGGTCGAATTGTTAATGAGCTGGACACAATCCAGTTCTCAATTAAGAAAGCATCCCAGCTTGTGAAGGAGATTGGCAGGCAGGTTAGTCTTTTGCCCCTTGAGATGTACCTTTTTTAGTGCTGTTAGGAAACTAAAACACTTTTCTTATTATTTTTATTATTTTGCAGGTGGCAACTGATAAATGCATCATGCTTTTTCTATTCCTCATTGTCTGTGGTGTAATAGCAATTATTATTGTGAAGGTATGAGTCATGACCTTTAATTTGTTTATTTAATAGCCTTAATTTTTGTATGGCAAGCTTATCGTGTTTCAAAATTAGGGATCAGATTGTGTACGCCTCTGCTTGAAGGTGTTATCTTTGTATAGAAATTATGATATTGTAATTGGTAGAACTTATGAAGATCCACAAGGGAATGTGAATGCCCTTTCTCTCTCCCCTCTTCTTCCTGCCTCTTTTACAAGTTTGTTTTGTTGATTTGCTCAAAATATTTGAATGTGTCTCATTATGGTTGTAGATCTGTTTTTAGAAATATTTAGCTACATGAAATTGGCTACCTTTTGCAATTGTCGCTGGATTTATTTGATTGTATAGCTGTAATGCAGCATTTTTCTCTTTTCTAATGTTCATTGTATTGTGAATTTTCAGGTAGTGAACCCTAATAACAAAGACATCAAAGATATCCCTGGATTGGCACCTCCTGCCCCTACACGGAGGCTTTTGTATCTGAGGACGGCAGAAGATTTGGAATAATCATTTTTACAAGATTTAATTTTTCCAATCCACTTGCTATGAGATTCATGTTCTAATGGATGGAAAGGAAGCTTGGGTTGCTGTATGTGGGCATTGATTGTATTTTTTCTTTTTTTCCTTTCTATTTTCATACTTAAATATTTTCTTGACTGAGATGTGCATATCCTGTTGTGATTCTGTGTAAATCATGTGGAGCCCTTTTTACTATGTTGAGTGCCATGGCCTTTGTGTAATCCTTTCGCAACTTTTTAGCGCTAGAGAGATGTACCTTTGCTGTGCATTTCCCATAAAGGAGATGTATGGCTTTACCTTTCTTTATTTTATTTTTCTTTCTGTTGCCGAGGCAATGTTTATCTTTCAAAAATGTGTATTCTCATTTTTATTTTCTAATTTGTTGAGTACGAGATAAAAGACTTTATGCATAAATTAACTTCCAGTCTTCCATGCTGCTGAATTTAGTCTTATACATAGCACTGCACTTGGTGAATGATGAACGATGAACTCAATCCCAAGTGTTTATGCCTTTGTGGTCATGTTTCTGCTAGTGAAATAAAAATCTGTTAATAGAAGTGTTTATTTCTTCAATATACTAATGGTACAACTAATATTTCTTAAATTTTAGCTCAAACATATATTACAATTACAACATTGGTGTTACTGGACTCGGACAATAAATTCTGGTTGTGCATCATGTTCCAAGCATTGGGATTTGTCGGGTAACAATAATAACAGGAAGCAAGCACAGTGTGTAGTAAATGCAATATAATGCAAGTAGTAGTTACGGTAGATAATAATATGAAAAATTAAATGAAAAATAATTACCAGGAAGTGACTCATCGGTAGAGGAAATCAGTACCACCGACTCTGGCAATCACAACGATTTACCAAAAAAATAAACAAAACGAAATCCACTATTGGCATTTGACAATCACACCCTTCCTTCAGCCTCTGTCCGAAGCTCACCTCAGTTTTGTTTTGTTGCCCAGCTCGTCTTTTATACTATAAGAAAGAAGCCTTCAAACTTCTCCTTCTCTCTCCCTCTGTCAGGTCTAATACTAAGGATTATTCAAACAAAAAGAAAAACATAGCGTTGTAAAAATTATTCAAAAATATTGTTAATGCTTCTGCTAATATGTTGTTCATGAGCAATTGAAATGATTTAATTAATGCATGCTTCTGCAAATATGTTGTTGAGCAACCATAACGACATGAGACACTTGAAGGTGTAGCTCTGTGGTAGAAGGCAGCCGAACTTTCGTATCTGCGAGTTTGAAAATTGAAGTTCGAGTATTGGTAGCCCCATTTGGACTCAAGTGTTCCTCTGCTACCGCACGAGAGGGAGAGAGTTTCCAGTGAAATGGGCTCCCAGTGTGGACTTCCACTGAATTAAAAAGACGCATGGATTTGACCTACTCACTAGATAACTCCTGAACCTATGACTCCGCTGCAAGTAAGTCCTTTTTTATTTAAAAAAAAAACCGTAACAGACATGCGTTTTTGCATAGTTTCTAATTTTAATGGGCGCCTCGATCAATTTGACTGGTCAAAATAGTCAATAGTGTCTCTTTGGGGACCGCTGATGGTTCTTATCAAAATCGATGTTTGCTTTTTAGATTTAGTTGTAATTAAATTAACTACTGGATGTGGATGTGGGCACACCGTATCTCGTATAATTAATTTATTCGTTTAAAATTTCTGGTTGTGAATTGGATCAAAAAGTAAGTAAAAACATATAATTACTAGATAAAAAGCTTGCTGCATAAAATACCTTTCTTGCTGCTGAATTTTACTTTTCTATTCCACTTTGCACCGTGCTCGGTGGATGTCGAACTCAACCCCAAGCGTTTTATCTCTGTGGTCATGTTTCTGATAGTGAAATACAAATCTGTGCATTTCTACTATATTACATACATACGGTATACTTGGTACCTCTTAAATTTTAGCTCATAAAATTATAACCATGGGGATTAAAAATGGCGAGAGTGCAGCATGTTACAACTTACAACCTTGCTCGGTTTCTTCCTGCTTTGCTTGATAGTGGCTTCCCATAGCCAATATATTTCTCAAAATTCTTTCTTGTTTAGAAATGCCGGAGGCAACACAGTTCAAATGTCAAGAAGGTTAAGTTTCAGCAAAATGGTGGTTATAATAATAATTATGTTGCAAGTTGTTTGTTTGGCTTATATCGTCTGTCACAGAGCTTCCACTCGTGAGCTTCCCTTGATACTTGGCAAATCAATGATCTATTTGTGCATAATTGTTAAATCCTGCTCTCGAGGAGAGGATAATCAATACCATTGCTCAAGTTTTTCTTCCCACCCCCAAAATATTTAGTTTTTGGTTTAAACTTCAAGTGCACCGAGAATATGAAACAAATAGTATTATTTTGAGACCTAAAAGAAAAAAGAAAAAGACTTGGTCTTCACATCAAGAGTCTTGATAATTTAAGGGTCAGCTTGTTCGCCCAATAACTATGAATCCTAAGTAACTGTCTACCAACTTCAAAGAAGCAAATCATGCAAAACATGTTTTAGAAATGAAATAATACAATGAATTTGCCCCTTGGCTTTCTTCAGGGTAAAATAAAAATCTAACCTCCGCAAAGAATAAGAACCTCCTCCCTGCCTGTCTATCTCCTGCTCTTGTGTTACAAAAACATGTTTCTTCTATATTTTGGTTTTCAAGGATCATGGAGCATGGTTCCCAAGCTGTGTCCGTCCAATATAAGACAACCTTGCTGATGGTATTAATGGAGCTTCTTCATCGACATTTGAATCAGAGGGAGAACCAGCCCCTCCACCGGAATCACCACTGTTATTGGGCACGAATATATCCGATGACTTCTTCTCTAACTTCCAATCCTGTATTATTAGCAAGTAGGCAAAAATATCCTGTTTTAGATGGTAGCCACAGAACAAATAGTGTTTACAGTAAATGCTCCCATCTCCATTTAGATAGTTGCCAACTCTGTTTAATAACCAACTAAAAACCTGTAATGAATTCTATCAGTTGGTTCTACTGCTACATGCTAAGACATCAATGGAGTTATAAACTTTACTTTTGGGAGCAAATTTCAATTCAATAGATACTATACATCATGAAGGTTGAAATATAATAATCAGCCTCGAGAAAGCAAGGGTTATTGAGAAGATAAACCTTTGTCATTCTTTCCGAAAGACTATCAGCAGGTAATTGTGATGCACGAACATCCTTGACCTTTATGTAGTTGTACATAACCACACCACATAGTGCTGCAAGGAGGAAGAGGTTTATTGTTAACTAAAATTACAAAATTGGAAAAAAGATTTAGATGTGGTTAGAACTAGAAACTTCCAATTCTAATGAGTAGAACACTACCAATTGCATAACCGATTATATTCAGCCCCGTTATGGTAGACTCGGGAAATATAACAGTTGAAAGGGCTATGAGAATCCAATCTTTTAAAACACCTGCAACCCGGATGGTAACTGCTCCAGTTCTACCAATTACTAAAAAAATGGAGAAGTTCAAGGCCAAAGCACAAAGAGCATTGGTAAAAAAGATCCAGAAGTTGAACTGAATCTGTGAAACTTCCATTGCAGGCTTCTCCAATAGAAGCCAAGGTACAAACAGAAACACAAAACTGCAAAAATGAACATGCATGAGAAAAATGAAAAATGCTGGAGTCTATCATTTATAAACACATTTTTAGTGTCACTGTCAAAGATCTAGAGTTCTATACCAATTTATAATTGATAAGGCTGTCATATATTATGCCACTTCTTACTTTTCTCAACATAAAACATTATACAATGACCAAAAAATATTATAACTTATTCTGTAAAAACAAGTCAAGAAACATAAAAATGCACACCTGCATGGAGCAATATAATATAAGCTGGTAACTGGATTTAAAGTCAAGCCCTTTTTCTGCAGAAGGACTTGTGTTAAGACCAGCCTAAGAGCTTCTGCAAAGATGCCCGTAACCTGGTAAAGTGTACCAACTACATTAAAATGAATCTCCCCGTATGAGGAAATGACAACTCCAACACTGACCAGCACCATGTTCAAGAACACATCGCACCTTGGTTTGTCAGTGCCACACATAATAGCCATTATAAATGTAGCCACTGGCACTGAAATAACAAAATCAAGAGATAAGCAGAGGTTTATCAAGTTCAAGAGCATTATAATACAATTGTAATATATGGAAGAAAAAAAAAAAAGATGTGAAGTTTCTTGACGTACTAAGAGCTTTGAGCATCTGGATAAAGGCTACAGAAATGTGCAAGTAAGCAGTATTGCCAAACCTGTCATAACCAAGAAAACAAGATTTCCGTTTCAGATCTAACAGGACCTGAAAAGGCTTTCTCACAGGATATTGGGCAATGGCAGGTTTATAAAATGTATGCATGTGCTTCCTTAATTATCATACTGTAAGACAGACCAAGTCCAGTTCAAAATTTCAAGGCTTACCAAAGGCTCGACGCAAAGAAAGCACTTATTGGTATGACACATGTTGCATATCTGTCAAGTGAAAAAAAATAATTTAGGTAAGACAGAATTGGGCAATATTAAAAGAAGAAAAAAGAAAAAAAGAAAGAAAGTAATTCAGAATGCTAGAGAGGGCTGCGAAAGAAAAAAAAATATATCACTTACATTTCAAATGTCATTTTGACTGGAGATACAACCTGCAGATTTAAGAAATTGTTTACATCGTACAAATTTTGAAAAAATATTTGACTTAGAAAGAAAAGAAATAGAAAGGAACTAAATGTGCAATACTTCCTTAATGCATAAGGAAACTGATACAATCCTCGAATGCAACAAGGAAATGATGTAGTAATATTACCAAACAAATATCTTAGCCCAATTTAGACAATATTGGTTTGCAGAATTCATAATGCCTAAAACTAAAAGAATCATCAAGATTTGTTCCCATTCTGTCGGATCTACGGCACTAAAGTATTTCTTTGTCATTTCCTCATCCTTGTCATGAAATAATTAAAAGATTGGCTTAACTGATCAAATCAACTAAAAAAGTTTGAGACAGCAATCTTTTAGTATTTATGTTAAACTAGCTTGACAGAAATATGCCTCACTGGCGCAAACCAAAAGTATGCAAGAAGTATAACACCACAAACTCAAAGTTAAAGATTATCATTCGTACCTTGAAAACACGAACAAGGAAAAATGCTACGACTCCAGAAAATCCCATATGAATCATGGTAAGACTTATGGGAAGTGGAAAATTAAAGTATTTTGGAGAGAGAACCCACTGCAAAGAAAGAATTTCATTCTGTCATTTTGTCATAATTCAACAAACAGTTATCTTAGAAGCCATTGTTTATCAGAGAAAATAAGGGTGAAGCCAACAAAGATATGAATATGTATGTAGAAACCATCAAAACGGTAATGGCAATGATACAAGTCAAATACTGAGGGTCCTATACCTTGTTATACAATATAACACCAGATGAAAGCAGAATGTAGATGAATAGATAAAGATAAGTCAATACAAGTGGTTTGTTGATCATCTTGGCAGCTCGTCCTTTCACAATTTAACCACCCCAAATGTATTAAATTCCGGCCTCTAGACCACCTTCTTATGCAAAAACATGCCGTATCCCAAACAAATACTTAACCTGAATTCCTTTGTAGTTATCTAAATGCAGGAGAACCCATCTGAATAATTTTTATGATTTTGCAAAGGGACCAACTTTTCCAATGAATGTTTCAATTCAGACATCCAGAATGGAAAAAACCTGAAAATGGCGATGAAATCAGCAAATTTACTAAAGTAGTCAAAACCTAACAAGATGAAAATGAAAACCCTTTAATCCTTTTACTATTAAAGATATAGATGGATATCAAATAAGTACTGAAAGTGAAGCTTCAACCGAATTGTCCAAATGGGTTTACAATGAAAACTCAAAGAAAATGTCACACGAACAAGCATTTGCAATTAATAAGAAGAAAATCTTTCTTTTTGATTTTGGGTTTTGGAATAAACCCAAGTTGTACTTGTACCCAATAGACAATGACAAGAACTCGATCTCTAAAGCACACTACCAGCGAAGTAACATAAACCCAATGCTAGGTCTGATCTAAGCATACAAATCGAAATCTCGACCAAGATTGACGTTGCCCACCTCAAGATCAACTGGACGTTAAGTCGAATCTGAAGACAAACTCGTTGAATCAAGAGATCCCTAGGCTTACTCCACCATCAACAAAGTAACGACCTTTTACCCATCCACACCACAACTAGCTGATGATAGAAACAGTGTAGAAAGAGATTTGAGACAGTGGGTTTCTCTTCTATTTAACAATAAATGCTAGGGGAAAGCTCAGAAGATTGTCGGGTTATCGATGAATCAGAGAAAATGGGGTATTCCCAAAGAAGAAGAAGTAATAAGTAAGGTAAGTACTTATTATTATTATTATTATAAAGAGTAAGAGCTTCTCGTACGCTGTGTAGTATATACAGTATCGCATAGAAATAGAAGAGCCCAAATCCAACACTATCTTCGGCTCCACTCCAACACCCTAACACGCTGCGAGCCCTTTCGCTCTGATAGCTCTGGCTAGTGGCTGCATCCGTTTTGGAAAGTAAGTTTTTTTTTTTTTTTGTTATTATTAATTAAGGTTGGATTTTTACTATAATGGAAAGTAGAAACACATGGTTTTAATCAAATATTGAATACCTAATGGCCGAAAAACTCATATTTTTTCTTTTAATGGTAAAACTCGCTTATTTGTTTAGTTTGTAGCAAATATGCTTATTTGTTTTTTTTTTGGATAAAAAAAAGGGCTTATTTGGGTTGGAATGCTCTTTTTTTTACCATGTAGTCCATTGTCATTTTATAATATAAAAAATTAATTTCAATAGTAATTTTTAAAATTTAATTAATTTAAATTTATAATAATACATTTGTAATTATTTAAGATATGTACTATTATTATTATATATTTTAATTTAAAATATATTTTTTAATAATAATTATATATGTCAAAAAAATAATATGTGCCATCGTAAATCTAAAATAATTAAATTTAAATTAAATAAAATTACAGTTTAAATGAACTTAATGATAAAATTATCAACTGTGAGACTATCACACCATATTAACTTTTGGAACCATCCAACCACAAATGACCATGTGTCATATCTATTTAAAATGTAATTTTTATTGAATTTTTATTTTTGGATCAATTGATAAACTGATATTAAAGTATTATATTTTTTTTTTCTAATTTGGTTCAAGCAGACCCACTAAAAGATAAAGTTTTTCCAGTGTAAATATATTATATCCACAAAATCTTATTTAAAAAGAAAAATACCAATTATCCATCCCTACTTGAGTTTACTTTTTCACTCTCATCTCTCCTCTCTTTTCTCCACTTCCCATTTTATTATTCACTTCGGTTCTTCTCTTCTAATTTTATTCTATATGTATATTTTTATTTCTTAAATCAAAATTTAAAATCTTTTTTTACTTGCTATTGAAATTCAGAAACCCATTTCTTATCCTTTCATTATTGATTTGATGTTTAAATCCACAACCCACTTATTTTTTTTTTCTTTTCTTTCGCAAGCAGATCGAAATAGAAAAGAAAGAGTTGAAGAGTTTATGATTTCTCCTATTATTTTTTGTATTAAACTTTTACAGAGTTTATTTACCAATCTATTTAATCTATATGTATATCCTAACATATTTAAGTTTTATGTGCGATTTGGATTTCAAATATAATAGGAGAGGTTGTTGTTGGAGCTCAAAGAAATAAAACTAAAGAAATCAAAACGTTGACTAAACTTTAAAGACCGATACAATGAAAAAATAGAGGAGAAAAGTATAGTATGAAACAGAAGAGAGAACAGAGACAGAGGAGAGAAAAGTGAATAGAAAAGAGAGAAGAAGAAGAGGAGACAGAAAAAGTAAAACCAATAAAAAAAGTCAAACTGAAGACTTTCTCTCGTATTAGGTTTGTAAAGCTAACTCTAGTGGCTACTTGTCATTTGCGTTTGCTTCTTTCTATAAATTTTTCACTGTATTAAGCATTAAGGAACCAGTATTTATGCAGCAGCACCCGTATTCCATCATTGCAAAATTTATGTTCCTTCTTTGTTGTTTTGTCCTGCTGATTAAGCCTATCTTTGCTAATGGTGAATGAAAAACAAATCAAAAGCTACAAGATATCACAATGTGTCAATATTATATATGGTTATTTATTTATGTGTATCATCGGTATAGCAACTTGCATTGAGTTTCGAAACATGACACTAAATACATACACACACACATAAATCTTTTACTTTTTTCATGTATGGGTCACATACGATATTTGCTTGAACCTGCATAAAAAGTAAAAATATGGTCTTTTTTTTTCTTTTTTTCTTCTGGGTAAATAAACATTGCATTAAGCACAAAAGAGAATATTGGACGGAGGTATGCAAGAATGATATTGATGGGTACAAGTTGAAGTTTGGCATGGTCTTCATTTTGTCCTGAAACAGAAGTTTTTGATGAAGGGTGATAATATGTAAGCTTGATTTGTCGTTTGTGTCCATTTTTAGTTATGTCTGGCTGGATGTAATATTTGAATTGCAAGTCGATGACAATTCCAACCCACGATGATCTTTTTTTGTTTTTGTTTTTTTTTTTTTATAACTTTACCCACTATGATCTCAAAATGTCATATTTGTTGAAATATTCTATTGAGGCACCCCTTCAATAGACCATCGGGTAATCAACATCCTCATCCACTCACCAATCGCTGCTCAAGTTTGAAATGTCAAAAACGTACTTGTTGCTATAAATGAGCCTTCATTGCTACTGCTTCAGGGCACCGACAACTCAACCAGCTTTGGACATTTTTTTTCTATCCCTTTGCATTATTCTATTCCTATCTAATCCAACTTTTTTTAAACTTCAGAATTAGAAAACTTTGATCTGAAAAATTAACAGTCACCAACATATCTATGAAAAATCCATTATCTGCAAAGTTTGGCATTATAAAATAGTGTCTCGCGAATTGGATGCCACACTGAAGAAAATTGCACAGCTGATGATATTGAAATTCCTGTCCTTAGAAATGATTGACAAGACTGTGGGAATATCAGCAGTAGCAAATGAGAACTACAACTAATTGCCTGGTCAGGAAATTCTTATGTAGGATATAGAACCTTGGGATGGACCACAAAATTGTGATGAACTTAATTTCCAAAACATTCTTAAGAAGAAGATATCACATTGGACCATAGCTGCCAGTTGCAGCAAGAGTATTTCATGTTGAAATACAATTTTACACCGTTGCAAATCACCATGCGTGTTGTCTATGACCTGCTAAAATATACAAAACAGAGAAATAGCGTGAAGATCTCTACGGCACCAATATGGTGCCAACCAAAAATACAAATGAAATAGTGCGTTAAATGCCAAGAGTTATTAGGGTTAGCAATTTAGGCATATCTAGTATGGACAATGAAGTAACTATAACCCTTTGCCGTGTGGTTCCATTGTGGGACAAAGAAACCAGCTCCCAACCCTAAGTTGGACAAGAGAGTCTTATATAGAATATTTTAGGTTTCTCCAATAATTTTGGTAAAGAAAGATATCGTCCTATGAATTTCACAAATGAAGATGTCAATTCCACAGAAAATTCGACCTTGGACCACCTACATATTCTTGGACATTGGAACACTCGGGCCTTAAAAATTACATTTTTTGAGGTAAACTCGGTATGGCTGAAATGAGCCATAATACATATCCAAACTCTTGTAGACTAGATAAGGCATTTATCTAATCAGATGACTGACGTTGTGTTATTAATTTCTTGTCGAAACCTATACCAAACATCACCAGCTCAACTCTGTCAATGAATCATCCTAGGATGATTTTACCCACATATTTCACAGGCTCTAATTTGGAAGCTGGTTCGTCAGTACAAGAGGACCACTACAATAGGATAACTATATATATAAGCTTTAAAATTTATAATGCAATAGCTTTGTATCGGATTAGAGATAATTATTGTTGAAAAGTGTGTCATCATTTTACAACCCTTAATCTGAAAGCTACCACAATCTGTCTCTCATCATTGCAAGTAGCCACTCCCATATACATTTTGGATTTTGGATCCTCTTTTTACACCAAATATTAATTAATTATAGCCCAATTCGGTAAAAGGATAACATTCAACGAAGAGTCAAATTCTAGTCCTTGAAAAAAACTTGATTTTTTGCAATTGCATCCAAAAAACTAGAAGGCCTTATTGTTCTTATGAATTGGACCTCCTCGCTTCTTTTGAGCCTTACCCAACTTCCAGGTGCATCCAACACACACAAAAGGAAAGGCCCATCTCTATTTCTGAGTTGAAAATATAACTTTTGTCTTACATTTATATTTATTAAAAAAAAAAAAAAAAAAAGCTACAAAACCAGGATTCAGGACGTCATAGAAAATCTGAAAATTCTTGCTGTCTTTTTTGTGTACACAATAAGCATAATATATAGTTTCATACTTGGCAGGAAAAACGAAAGAATAAAGAAAAAAGGAAAACAAGTAGGAGGTGTACAATTGATCAATGATCAGACAACAAAATCCCATCAAAGTAAGGACGATTAGGTGCACAATCTCAATCCCAGTCTGCAAATACAGAAAAAAACTTTGATTGCATTAAGATTGTGAAGAAGAAAACAATCAAGAATGAAAGAATATTGTGTTATAGATCATTAACATATGTATTTTGCATTAATTAATAATTATATATAGATATTATAAGCCTGTGGTTGATGGCATACTACTAACTACCTGCCATATATATATATTGAAAAGATAGTGTAGTTTCAACCACTAAAAGTTAAAAAAATATTGTAGTCAGACACAAATCATTCCAATTGTCTCCCGGACGGCCACTTCTAAAAAATTATTCAAACCCAACTGCCTGAAAAGTGAAAACTCCATCCCACAGAATTCTGAAACTAGACGCATTGCCTTCTTCCCAAGAGCCTTCCCTTCACCAAACTTCCAACATATGAGATTCCCTCTTCATATTATTTGGTCTAATCATAATCCAATTATAACCAAACCTATACATATATATTTAGTGTGTGTGTATATATATATTTAATATATTTGCTGCTAGGTAGCATATATACATAGTACTTAATTTGATTTTACATATATAATTAATCCATTCCAAACTGCATGTTTTTGTACTATTAATTTTCCATTAGCAGACAAGTTGATGATTTTTGACCTTGTCCAATTAATCTTAATGAGAGTATGAGACCTTTCCCAAAAGAAAAAATAATAATGAGAGTATGAGACCCTTGATTCTTTCTACTTTGGAAGTTGGGTCCCAAATTGCACGTTTGCCCTTAAAACATAGGACAATAAGACAATTTTTTTTTCTTTTGGTAATTCATAGGACAATAAGACATGGAGGTTCTTCGGTGGAGGAATCTATGAAAAACAGTTTTTTAATAAGACTTTTTGTTTAAATACAATAAAAATGTCCCAATTGGAGGATGACATTGGTTTTGCTTGGAGCTCTAATTACCATTGCCGACGAAATTGAAGATTGCATTTCTTATTTTATTTATTTATTTATTATTATTATTATTTTATTTTTTTTGAAGGTGGGGAATTCCAACTCCCCCAACCTAATATAAAATTATATATTATAGCATTATGCATTTTATTTTTATTCTTATTTGTTGCTTTCAGTTTGTGCATTTCATTTTGACAATGATCTTTCTTTCTTTTTGGGTAATAATTTTGATTAAATGATCTTAAATGACAAGGACTGCACACTAATAATTAGAATTTAAGGTAAACTTCCTCTTCTTCTATTTTCTTTTTGAAAAGAAGAATTTAAGGTAACGCTATGCTAGACAATTTGTTAATATTACTATTATATTTATATATATAATCCACTACCTAGGGAGGACCGAATTAGCAAAATGTAGTTCAATGTCTTTCTGGAGATAATCCACTAATAATAATTCAAATTCAAATTTTCTATCCACTAAAATTAGTATATTTATTTATTTTTTAATAAATTCCATGCATAACTTAGCAAAAAGAATAGACTCCATGCACTAATTATAATACCTCAGTTAAAACATTTTTTTTTGTCTTTTCCAACAAAATAACTTATCTATCATCTAGTCACTGGAAGCTCAACTTAGAAAAATAACAACTCATGAGATGGAGAATTTGCGTATGAACTCCAAAGTAATTTATTATCGATTATTTTAGTATAGTTTTTCAAAGTATTAACGACTTCTCTCTTCTTTTCGTTTGCTGATTATATATATATAATTGAAAGTTGGTCCACTTCTTATGCAATTTACGATAGTTGCTTATTACCAAAAATAAAATAAAAATTCCCATGCTTGTCATACCCGCAAGTATATATATATAACACATTTTTATGAAAGTCACAAACAGCCTGCAAGCCATAACCAGACAAATCAAATTTGTCCATGAGGACTTCTTTTTAATTATCCAACCAGTTACCATTTATGCAATGAAAGATATTTAATTTTTTTTTATTATCAAATTAATAGAGCTCTCATTTTCGTTTTACAAGTGGGTTCTTATCTAGTCTACTATTATTATGTGGTGCATTCTCTTTTCTTTTTTCATTGATTTTTTTTTTAGAAAAAAAAATTACTTTCAAGGTGCATCTTTTACACATATTTCTACAATTTGTATTTGGGTTTAAGTGGAGTAAATCACAAGTTTTTCTAAACTTCATTGGATTCCATGTTATTAATATTCCATACTTGGGTGACTAATCTATACTTTAAACTCACTATATAAAATTATTACTTTAATGTAATAATGCCAAGGCCAAAAATATTTTCCTTTTTATCATCCTATTCCAATTCTTTTCTGGCGGGGCCTTGTGCAATATTCCCAAGAAAAAAGGAGGAAAAAAATGAATTCATTTTTTAAAAGTAATGGCAACCCTTGTTTTATACGTAATGCTAAAAAGCTCCTCTTACTATGCATAAATCACGATCAATATTAAATATTTTGGGAGAGCATATTAATTTTATTTAATTCAAGCACAAAGAAATACAAAAAAAAAGTATTAGTAGACAAATCCAAAGATATACTAACTAAGCCAACATCATTTTACAATAAAGCTTGTATTAATAATAATAGTAGTAATAATAATATTAATTATTAATTTTTTATTTTTTTAAATTAGAGAAGATTTTTCTACCAATCGACCTTGAACCTAGGACCTGATGGTTATTTTAAATAATCATTGCTAACTGAGCTATGATTAATATAGTTTGCTAAATTAGGGTTGTTTAGGATGCCAACACATTAAAGATCCTGAAACTCTTTTATTTTTTAGTTTTATTATTATTACTATTAATATTATTAGCACTTTAATCAAGTGAAGTTAATTCATTGTTTATGCCCCTTACACTTATAATTAAAAATTCAGATGTTCAAGACACTCTCTCCTAATTTAATACACAGTGATGCAAAAAAAATTAACCTTTACATTTTTGTAAACGATAAATAAATAAATAAACCTCTCAAGTCACAAATACAAATATAATCGTGTTTTGTATACATGGAAGAGGCGTGGCGATATTTACCAAAAAAAAACCTTGGCGATTTACCGCGATTGGCGAGTAGAGTGTCCAACAGTCCAAAGATGACATATAAAGTTGACTGTCGGTGTGTGGTTCACTCATAAGAGGTTGTGGAATTTTTTTATTTTTATTTTTAAATTCACTTTACTCATCTATATATGTTGTTTGCTTCTCAGTACCACCATGATTTTAGGCTATGCTGTATCTACCAGAAATTTCATTGTTATTTCAAATGTAATATCGCTGTTGGACTCGGGGTAACTGTTTCATTTCCAAACGTGGAAATCAGATTCTCCACTTTTCCCTCTATAATAATAGTAAAAAATTATTTTATGACCGGTAGAATTCATACACCATTTCATAATTTAACAGTCTACCTCAAAAAATTTGGCATTTATAAATTAAAATTTTAATATAAAAATAAATATATAATTAAATATATCTAATTAGTATTTATTATTATAGATTTTACTAATAGTTATCACTATGGATGATAAATAGCAAAATTTCAATAATATATTTTCCTTCGGGCAAAAAAAAAAATTCTCAAAATGGAACAGGGGTATAATAGGTATATAAACAATAAACTAATCTATCAAAACTTGGTATTGTATCGTAATCCAGTCTGTTGCTTTGACTATCCAACATACTAAACTTGGATATACCAATCTCAAAATTTAAAAATAATATAAAAATATTCAAATGGGAAATTCACAAAGCTAAAGAAGCTGCGAGAAATTGCAAAGCTGATGAATGTGTACATGCTTATACTCATATCCATTATTTCAAAAATAAAATAAAATGAGGGCATCCATTGGTTTTGGGTTAATTTGCTGTGCATTCTGTTTATTTGACCCTAAATTGCCCTAAGTTGCACTACTACACGTACACATTTCTTCAAAATCACAGTGTTTACTTTTTGTCTCCTGTAATCATAATCACTTTTTTTTTTTTAAATATATTTAATTTAGTCTAAATTTTATGTTTGACTAAGGGAAAAAAAAAGATATATATATATATATATCGAGTAAAGTTAAAACGCAGAAATTTTGAATTATATAAAAAAAACCTACAAAAGGTCAATTTTTATTCTAATTTTAATTTAGATATTTATTAACACAATTTCTTTTCTAATTACCTATTCGCTTCAGAATACATATAGATATCACTGTTTAAGAAAAAAAATTAAAAAAAATAGAAATTTGAAGAAACAGCAAAGAAAGCTTCCATTTTTTCCATGCTTCTCTTTTACTGTATGTAATGTAAGGCATGCCTCTGATGCCTCTCCCCATCACCTACCACTGATAACTCCATCCCTTCTTATTAACCCCACCACCACCATTTTCTCTTCCCAGAATTCCATCGGCTTCTTCTCTTTTTCTCTTTTCTTCAATCCCCTCTAACTACTTTGCACCTCAAACGCTCTGTGCTGTGACATTGTTTGGATTTCAGGCGGGTAAGAGAGCTCTCTATGAGCTTGGATTCACACCTACTTGCCAATTGAGGAATCCCAGAAAGGAAAACCAATGAAAGTTGAGATTTTTACAATGGGGCTGTTTTGGGTATGCGGCAATGGACAATTTTCCAAGTGAGTCTTTTGGAATTCTTTTGATAAGAGATCTGGGGGCTTGATTTTGGTTCATTTCTCAAGGAGGAGACTGAAGAAGGCAGCTCAGATTAGTTTCGAAGACAGGTAATCAATTGAGAAACTTTTCATTATATAGAAACCTCAGTATCTTTGGTTATTAATGTGTTATCGTTCTCGATCTTTCTATTCTCTATTTGTCTCTAATGGGTAATTGGGGGGAAAAATGGGAAAATGAAACTTTAGGTATTAAAGGTTTTTGTTTTCCCTGAGGCGCAATGCGCAGCTGAACTCAACTAAGCAAGTGGTTGTGTCAGCAATTTTTTGTTTTTGTTTTGCTAAAGTTTTATCACCTTGGCGTGGCTATAGGTTAAACTGCGCAGAAGTTGATCAATGTTTTGATCTTTCTTGGTTCAGTTGTGTTCAAATGGGTTGGTATTTATTATAGGAATCATGAATGCATGTGTGGGTAATATCTATTTCCAACTTGATTATGATAGGCTGCTGATAGTTTGTATTCAAAGTTTGGAAATAGGAGAGTCTGACGCCTGAAAAACATATCTTCTGATTTTCTGTTTTTCTCATGCTCTCCTTCCTGTTTACGTGCGCCTTTGGCTTCTTCTCGGAAATAGAATTTCGGAATTTTGCCTGATCTATTTTGTTGTTCTTTCACTCTCCTTCTTTTTATACATATTTGTTTAGGTGCACCACTGTCTTCTATTACCTTCTTCTTCTTCTCCTTTTTTTCTTTTTCATTTTTGTTTTGTTTTGTCCTAAATTTTACCAAGTTCTGGATGTGGAATTTTTATTATAGAGAATTAAATAGTTGGGTATTGATATTTAAGTGACTGGATTTTATGTCTACGCTGGCAAGTGAACCTTGAAAGAGGTGAAACTTCTACCACATGGTCAGTTAAGTTGCATAACATATTAAAATTAAGAAGAAAATAAAATTCCGTTGCTTGCTGGATGTATAGGTTGCATTTTTCAAGTCTTTTCAATTGAATTTTGCAGATAAGCTATTCACAGCAGAAATGGCTTCGGATCTTAATGAGGGATTATCTAAAAAGACGTTTGTTTTCGGTTTGAAGGTTTGGGTATTAACAGGGATCTTTGTTGGGGTGTTCATTGTAATTATCCTGCTGGTGCTATCAGTATGCCTAACTTCAAGAAAACGATCTAGAAAGGCTAATGATATGCTTCCCCTTTGCCAAATCCCAAATGTTTCAAAGGAAATCAAAGAGATTAAAATTGATCAAGTTTCAGCGAATAATTATGTTCACCATAATGGAAATTTTCTCACCCTAAATGATAAATTTAGCGATAGAGAGTCTGAGAAAGTTTTGATTAATTCAAAGACTGGAGATAGTAGCAGTCAATCAGGCTCTTTTAATAGAACAGAGAAGGAAGGTGGTGGTGGTGTTGGTTCTCAATCTGGTGAAGAGGGTGGTGGTGGGATAGTTTCAGTTCAGAGACCTTCATCATGTCCTATAACTGCCCCGTCGCCTCTCTCTGGTCTTCCTGAATTCTCTCGCCTTGGTTGGGGTCACTGGTTTACACTTAGGGACTTGGAACTTGCAACAAAGCATTTTTCGAAGGAAAATGTCATTGGTGAGGGTGGATATGGAATTGTTTATCAAGGTCATCTGGTTAATGGGACTCCTGTGGCTGTCAAGAAGCTTCTCAATAATCTGTAAGTTAGTTCTTGTTATTGTAGTTTGAAAACTTTCTTCTCGTAATATCAAGTCCTATATGTTGTTTCTCTATTCATGTTGAAGTGGACAAGCGGAGAAGGAATTTAGAGTAGAAGTTGAGGCTATTGGGCATGTACGGCATAAGAACTTGGTTCGACTTTTGGGTTATTGCATTGAAGGCACCAACAGGTAGCACATCCTTTCAATTTTTTCCTTTTGTTCCGGTTGGGGTGGGTGCAGAAGAGTGGGACTGTGGTAATATAGACAGCCAAACTTCTTCTCTCAGTACCCTATCTCTTTAAAATAAATCCATTACCGATTTGCATTTATCTGCATTAAAGCTTATTTTAATGGATCTAGTTGAAATTAAATGCCAAAGGTGCATTTGCTAATGTTTATCCAAAGATGAGTGATATTTTCCATGTAGCAGTCAATAACATGATAAGTTTCAGGATGTTGGTGTATGAGTACGTGAACAATGGCAATTTGGAGCAATGGCTTCATGGAGCTATGCGTCAACATGGTTGTCTTACTTGGGAAGCGCGCATGAAAGTGCTCCTTGGCACTGCTAAAGCGTAAGTCTCCTACACTTTCTTCATAGATACTTATCCTCGTGGTTCATCTTCATCTGGGTTGTGTTTTTATCTTGCAGGTTGGCTTATCTGCACGAGGCCATTGAGCCAAAAGTTGTGCATCGAGATATCAAGTCAAGCAATATCTTGCTTGATGATGACTTCAATGCTAAGATATCAGATTTTGGTCTGGCAAAATTACTAGGTGCTGGAAAGAGTCATATTACAACTAGAGTCATGGGGACCTTTGGGTTAGTTGTCATTCTAATGAAGAGTTGTCTGCCATTTGTGCACTGGATTGTTTTTTAGCCACCATATCCTTTTGTTCTAAGCGATGATTGTTTAGTAGAAGAAACTATTAAGTCTTTCGTTCAGAAATATTTATTCTTTGTTCCTTATTTTTTGATTGTTTGTCAGATATGTTGCTCCAGAATATGCCAATTCTGGCCTTCTAAATGAAAAGAGTGATGTTTATAGCTTTGGCGTTGTTCTCTTTGAAGCTATTACTGGAAGAGACCCAGTGGATTATGGTCGACTAGCACATGAGGTACATAATTAGTAGATTGCTGCTAAGCATTTACTGAAGCAGTTTTCTTATTTAGTCTCAATGCTGGTGTTGTTATCCAGAGACTCAAAATCACTTTGGATTTCATCATTCAACATACTGTAAGAAATGGCTGTAAGAAATGGCACAATATATAGTCATGTATGTTATGTTGATACCTACTGGATAATTCGTTCAGGTAAATCTGGTAGACTGGCTTAAGATGATGGTTGGAAGCAGGCGTTCAGAAGAGGTGGTAGATCCAAACATCGAAATGAGGCCATCAACAAGTAAACTTAAACGAGCACTGTTGACTGCTTTGAGGTGTGTTGATCCTGAGGCTGACAGAAGACCTAAGATGGGTCAAGTTGTTCGCATGCTTGAGTCAGAGGAATACCCTATACCTCGAGAGGTTTGTTACTGAAAGCATCTTTACAGTGTCAAATAACATCCATTTTTCTGTATCTTTTTTCCCTTGAAAAAAAATATTAGTTTAGTTATTCTAAACAGAATTTTCCATATTACTAAACAAATACAGTTTGATCCAAATTCTAGGACCTATTTTCCTTGTTTCATGTTAGGCTTCCATGTTTCTATCATTATAGAATTTAGGGAGGAGTTATTTGTTGAACCTTATATGGGTATCTTGTTGGATACAGGATCGAAGACACAGAAGGAGTCAAGCAGGGAATTCAGAGGCCGAGTCTCAGCGAGAGAATTCTGATACAGATAGGAGTGACAATCCAGAAATGAGATCTGGCAACAGAAGGAACAACCATGCATAGGTAGTTCGTAGTTGGATTTGTCCATTTTAGAATCTAAGGAATAGAAGAAGCCATTGGATTGCGTTTTCTCAAGCTTTGAATTGAGACCAAGGATGGTTGTCTTTCATTTCCTATTAATACTTGTGTGCAAAAGTGGCATTAGAATGGACACCCTTGCCAGATTGCCATTGGTTGTGTGTACAGTTCTCCGGTCTTTTCCTATTTCGGCCCTAGCTCTTTTTAACTCGTTGGCCATTTACTAATGAGCCCCTTTGTTAAGAAAAAAACAATTAAAAGGGTAAACAAGAGAGTTGATTTTGTGATTGGATTCAAAGGGAAACTTGCTATTTTTCGGGATGCTAAAAATTATGATATATATATCATAATTTTTTTTTATTTTTCTTTTTATTTTTTTTTGAATTTTTTTAAAAAATAAAATTTGTTTGGCTTTGAATTTTATACTATTGGGTTAAAAAAAACCAAAAAAAAAAAAAAAAGAAAGAATGTTACACAAAACACAACAATTTGATATTTTAGTTATGTTTTTTTTGGTCATTTTTTTTGTTTTTTGATAGATTTTTAAAATTTATAGCATTTAAAAGTATTTGGTAAAAAAAGAACTAAAAATAAAAATAAAAAAAATAAAAAAAAACTTATATGTTGAGTTCTATAAGCTTCTATATAAAAATATTTTTATTTTTATTTCTTTTTCTTGAATTTTTTTTTAAAAACATTTGTATGTCTTTGAATTTTATAGGATTTAAAATTATTGTGTTAAAAAAAATCAAAAAATAAAAAGGAATATTATACAAAACACATCAATCATTAATGTTTTGATATTTTAGTCATATTTTTTTAATTAATTTTTTTTTGTAGATTTTTAAAATTTTTAGTATTTAGAAGTATTTTGTTAAAAGATAATTAAAAAAAATCAAGAAAAAGAAAAACTTATCTATTGGACTTCATAAACTTTCCAACATATAAATTTTATAACAAAATCCTATATATATATATATATATATATATATATATAAAATACCCATTAATGCTGTGTTCCTTGCAAACAAATATAAACTAACTTCACTTTGATTAGGAACTTTTATCCATGCATGTGGAACATTCACCAAGAAAATGCGGTTGAGCTATTCACGTAAAACTTGTTTTTTGCCTGGCTTAACACCGGATTAAAAGCATGTTTTTTAAAAGTTTAATCTTCTAAAACCACTTCTTTTTTATAATTGCAATTAGCATTTTTAAGAGTGTAGCTTAATTTTCTAAATGTAAAATCAAATCTACTCTTTACATAAAAAAAAATAATAAATTCATTGCTCTATGATAAAAATTTTTAAGCTCATTTATAATTAAATTTATTAATTTTAATTTTAATTTTATATTTTAAATTTTTTAAATATTATTTTGGTGTAAGAAGAAAAAAATGTGAATTATAATTATTTACGGTGAAATATAAAATATAAAATAATTATAAAATTTATATTTAAATAATTTTTTTTTTCAAAATGTTTTTTATTTTAAAAATTATATCATTTACAAAATACTATTAGAGATTCTTTACTTTGGTAAAGCTGGTTGGTTAGATAGAGATTGCTCAACTTTGTTCTAACCACAAGAAGAAGCTGGCGTTCATGCTAAATTACTAATAGATTGTCGGTACGGTGAAGCTTTTACTTGCTGGAGCATGATCCCAAGCATAGAAGCTCTATAAAAGAATCCTATATTGATGATTTTTTTTTTTTTTTGGTAAATCCCATATTGATGATGTTGTTATAGTATAATAGGAAACAATTGCATCTGTTATAAATATTTCCAATATCATATAATTTTGAAGTAGAAAACGTTATATTCTCAAATGTTCAAAGACACATAACAATTTACAAAACCAAAATAGAACTATATGCACTTGTTCTCAAATGAATGATCAAAAGGGCATACAAAGGCCTAAAATATAAACTACAAAAGCTGCAAAGCTGTTTCATGATTCTTTGTACAAAACCTTAATATAACCCTATGTTTAGACCTTATGCTTATCCATATCCATGCCCACTAACTTCTTAAATCTCTCCATTTATCTGGGAAAAGAAAATGATAAATAGATAGTAAAATATTGCATTTTATTGAAAAATATAACAAATGAATTAAATTACTAATCATGTCAAATTTAATACATTGATTCTCCTAAAAAATAAATCCATGTTGGAATTCAGTATAACTTTCCAATTTAGGCCTACATAAAAAGGAAAAAGAAAAAATACAATCAATTGTAATTCTTCAAACAGTATTTTTTATAAAGTAGATAAAAAAGACTTAGCATGCCTTTGACAAATAAACAAATACCTTTTCACACCGGCCCTCAATGCCCTTTCTTCCACTGAACTCCAATCTCTTGAAGGTTCTCCTAGTAGAAAGCAATGGTGGACAAGAAGGACATGACATTTCTTTCCAATTCCTCTTGAATTTTTACCTCCAATTCCTCACTGAACCAAACAAAGATATTGTGCATGTAGCTCTTCTTCTTTCATAATATCAGTTCACTTCTCCCTAAGTTTTTTTCAATAATCATAAATATATCTTCACTTTTAATACATATGCCAAAATATATTTTTCTTAGCAAAAAAAATATATATTGTTGTGGGGATTTTTGCCCATCATTTAGGCCCAATACCTAGTAATCATGGGTAATAAATTAAATACCCAACAATGTGGTGGGCCGCCTAAGCCCAGAAAATATCCTAAGCCCATAAACTTGGGTAGAGACACTTGTCTCCCATCTGGGACATCAGGCCATCAGTGAACTAATCCTGACCCTCCATGTGTAAGTTATGAGGTAAGTGATAAAAGGGGCAAAAGGGGGAAACCGAATTTGGAGCCACACGCAGCCCAAGACACCACCAACTTCCACCTAACCGCCACCCTCTCCCTCTCCTCTCTCCTAAAAATCCGGCTGCCTTGAGTTGGTGGATTTGGAGACCACTAAGCCATGCATTTGGAGAAATGGGGAGGATTTGACCTTTTCATGTGATGATTACATTACCTAATAAAGCAAAAATCACTGTTCATCATCTCTCTCACCTCACAAAAACCGGACAGCCCTCATTTGAGATTTTTTTTTGGACTCTTTCTCGGCCAGACAGTTTTTCTTCTTCCTAGACTCTCCCAAAAAATTTTCCTACCCTTTCTCCTCCGAGTTTGGCTCCCCTTGCCCCCCTTTTCAACCAATTTTTCAGTCATTTTTCATTGTTTTAGCTGATAAACAAGGGATGATCATTGACTTAAGCATCGGAGGGGAAACGCCGGCCACCACACCGGCGCCCCCCTAACCGGTTTGGCTCCGGTTTTGCAGGTACCCGAGGAGCCCAGCCCGAGACGAAAAACAGCCACCATATATATATATATATATATTATTTGATGGGTTTTTGCTAACTTTTTCTTGTTTTGCTCCAGTATCATGTGTATTTGTAGTGCTCATACTGGTAAATTGGTTTAATGTTTTAGAGAGTAAAGACCATATGTTTCTTTTCTTTCTTTTTTTCTCTCTTTTTCCCTTTTAAATGGTAACAATAATTAGAATTTACACTGTAAATACTATCATTATTAGTTTTCATGTTCAATAACAAAGGCTAAGGTATATACATCATTATTGGTTTTCCACATTGCCCTAACACTTGAATATTATTAACGTTATATATATATATGTGTGTGTGTGTGAATGACTTCTACATATGCATATGAGTGGTCTTCCAACTTTATCTTAGTTGTACACCTTATTGGAACGAATTGGGATTATTTAAACTTTTTGTTTATAATTTTATAATTTTATTTATTTTTAAATAATTATTAACATTATATATGGGTCTGTGTGAATGACTTCTATATACAATATGAATGGCTTTCTTATTATCAAAATTTATCTTAGTCGTATATTTTATTGGAATGAATTGGGATTGTTTAAACTTTTTGTTTATAATTTATATATATATATATATATATTTTAAATAATTATTAACGTTATATATGTGTTTGTGTGAATGACTTCTATATACGAACATGAATGACTTTTTTATTATCAAACTTTATCTTAGTTGTATATCTTATTGGAATGAACTGGGATTGTTTAGATTTTTAATTTGTTTATAGTTTTATATTTTTATTTTTGTCAAAACAATGTTTGAGTTTATATTTCACTTTTTGAATCAAAAACTTCACGCAATTGGGGTTGATGAAGACAAATATAGTTGGACTTGCATGTTTTTTATGTGAAAATCACTAGTATTGATGTAGCCGGGTAGGATTGATAAAAGGAGAGGTTATGGATGCCAAGGCAAAATTGCCTTAAGACAGCATCTTTGCAAAATGATAAGGAGTTAAATGAACTTTTTAGGCTTGACAATGTGTCGTGTTAAATTGTGCTCGTGTTAAATTTTTTTCACTTGAACCCAATCCGTTAAACATTCGTGTTGAAACGTGTTCGTGTCGCGTCGTTCCGTGTTCATATCGTGTTTAATTCGTGTATACTAAGATTAAATACATATTCAAAATATATGTTAAACATCTTAAAAAAATATATTAGCATACTAAAATTCAACATAATTAATAACTGTAAATTCAAAATATGTAAAATATTACGAATTAAAGATATATTAAATATTTATCGTGGCTAAGAAAATAAAATATCCATTATAATTGTCAAGTTAAAAATATTCAACGTATTATAAACTAAACTAAAATTGTACATCCAATATAAGTAATAAAAAAGATAAAATCTAAAACAAAATATCAATATATAAATAGATAAAAAATTGTCATTTTCCAATAAAATAAAAAATAAATTTTATATTTTCTTAAAAAGAAAAAGTAATGTAAAAAGTTATTATAAATAAATAATTAAATTAATATTTTTATAATCGTGTTTTATCGTGACACATCGTTTTAACCTGTTCCAATCCGTTTTTTTATCGTGTGACACTGATATTAACCCAATCCAATATCGCAGATCCAAATCCATAAATTATTGTGTTGTATCGTGCCATATTATTGTATCGTATAATATTTTGTCAGGCCTCAACTTTTACTATGTTTAAGGCTAAATGGATTGAACAGATTCATTTTGAGTTGGTTGTATTGCCTAACAAAATGTCATTCCTGTACCTAATGATAATAGTGGTACTAAAAGTTACTATAAATTTTTTGAAAACCTTGACTCTCCAGAACTTGAAAATGAGATTGAAGAACTATATGAAATCGATATTAATCCATTCCTCACTAGAAAGCACTATAACCTTCCTCTCAAACAAAAAATGTAGAAAGACGCGATCGAATTGGGTTAAAAAATTACTCATAACCCGAACATGTGCAATTAGGCTTAAAAATCCTTGTTTGGGCTTGAAAAGTCTATATCAGTTTTTAAAGTGTAAAAACTGTTTTTGAAATTTTTTTTAAAAATATTTTAAATTTCAAAAACGTTTTTAAGCAAGTTGAATGAGAGAGAAGGAGTGTCTATTTTCTAGGGGGAAAAAAAGAAGATAAAAGAGAGAGTTTTTTCCAGAAAAGAGAGAAAAAAAAAATAGAACTTTTCATTGAATCTAAATGTGTCAAAAAATTTCATATAGGAATAAATTATTAAAAGAAATATCCACTCACTTAGTACTTACTACTTCGTATTATAATTTTTTTTCTATTTTTTTTCCCTGAAGAGCAGGCATGAATTTTGCAATGGGTGAAAGACTGAATGATCATAATCTTTGAAGAAAGAAAACAAAAACATTTAAGTTACATGGTAAGTCCTCACCAAAAACATTTCCATAAATTTGAAACTCGCTACAGTTATGGCTAATGATTGTTAGCTCACTGAATGCAAATTTGAGTCCGCGAGTCGAAGGAGCATAATAAATGAGAGAGAACATGGGAAGAGAGGTTTTAGTAACTTCGATTTTGGACCGACGCGCCGACGCCCCCGCTTTTCCTGCAAAAGAAGAATTAACCTATGATCTAGTTAGTTTTGTTGGATTTTACCAAAAAAGAAAAGTTAGTTTTGATGGAGAATGAGATTTTAGCAAAAGTGTTCAAGGAATTTTTTATTTAATACATCAAATCTAATTTAAAAAAAAAAAATGATACAGAGTAATAAACCATTCATAAATGACTATGTAATAATTTTTTTATAAATTTTTATAAATTTTATTTAAATCCACATGTATGAAACTTGATAAATAAAAATAATAAAAACTAATATAGCACAATAATTATTTGTAAATTTTTTCTTTAAAAAAATATACCAACTAAATTATTCTTGATCGAAAAAAAGTTACTTACCTAGCTTAATCTTTTTCTATCCCTCCATTGTTCCTAACTTAGCTTGTTTAACCTTTTCCATAGGACAATGCTCGAATTTCTTTTTTTATATGCAATTATTATGTAGTAGGTAGTGTTACAATTTACTCACCATAAAATACATTTATCCAACAATTTATTTATCATCAAACAAATAATAATATTTATATAATTTTTTCTTATTTTAACGATTATGTGATATTATACATTATTATAAATTTTTAAATTTATATTATACATGAGGATTAGAAGTGACATTATTATACAGACCTGCATTGCATTGCACAGTTTGCACTAGTGGTGGTTTTTTTTTTTTATGCGCTTTTTACTTTATAGCCTTTGGGCTTGTCTTCCATACACAGAACTCTAGCACTCAACTCTACTTCCCCACGCCACGCCAGACGGTTGTTGCTGACTCATATGCCTTCCCGTGAATATATGAATTTGACCGCTGCTTTATCTTCAACCGCACAATGTATCCTATGAAACAACAAAGCATAGTCCTTTTCTGTTGTTTTAAACATAGAAAAAAATAAAAATAAAAACAAGTTAATCACCAAATAAATGATAGAAAATTAATTTTACAACAGTGGTTAAGGAGATGGAGTTTCTAGTAATATCGGCCTGTACTCCTATTTGTTTGAAAATATGCATAAATTTAATTCACTAATTGGATAATTTTTGAGCTTAGATTTTTTTTTTATTAAAAAAAAGAGAGTAGATATATGAATTTTGTAACCGTGGTAAAAGAAAGCGAAAAAGAAGAAAATATATTAACTAGTCAAAAGGTTGCTGCAGTACTGGAAATTAATGTTAGTATAATTATACATGTGGCGGCTGTATGTACATCAACGTGTTCCTTGCTGGACCAAAACTTTGGGAGGCTGGAGTGAAGAGTAAAATATATGATATATTATATCCTTTCCAATCTTCTCCGACCAGGCCTCGTCAACATTATTTATTATGGGAAACTCCACTTCAATGATCCAAGTTTAGAACCTTATCTAGGTAAATTCTTCACAGTGTTAGGAATAATTTATATAAATAAATCATCGATTAATGTCGCAGAACCCCATAAAACCACTCCGTTCTTCTTCTTCTTCTTCTCTCTGGACCTGGAGGAGCAGGTCTTCTTTTACAGCTCCTCCTGATTCTCTCCAGCTTCAGCTTGTACATCACAGCAGCAACATTAAGAAGGAGAAGGAGAAGGAAAAGAAGAAAGTAGGTCAGTAGAAGTTTGTAGCTATAGTTTAGAAAATTGAAATTAAATTGATTCTCTTCCTTAATTAATTAATTTCCAAGCTAGCATGGCAGCAGAGGAGATGAGCGATGAGGAGTTGTTCACAGTTCCAGACGTAGAAGCAGCACCTCAACAATCTATTACCTCTGCAACTGCAATCACTGCCACTTCTCAGCTGCCTGCCTTTCCGGGGAAACGCCGCAGGGGCCGAAATCCCGTTGACAAGGAATATAGACGGCACAAGAGGTAAAACATATTATTAATGACAAACACAATTCCGGATTTACGGTCAGGCTACTTACAATTTTAAATGTACTAGTAGTAATTATTAGTGACATATTATTATTGATCTGTAATAATTACAGTAAGGATTTTAAAATTGTTAAATATGTATCGTAATAAATATATATTTTGGCTAAATATTGTAATATATATATATATGATATTCTTCAAATGTTTTTCAATTCCAATTCTGATGCATATATGCATGCCATCTATGTATGACCCGTTCACTCCAGGCTGCTAAGGAACAGAGTTTCTGCTCAACAAGCCCGGGAAAGAAAGAAGGTTTACGTCAATGATCTGGAGTCCAGGGCTAACGAATTGCAAGATAGTAACTCAAAGCTAGAGGAGAAGATCTCAACGTTGATTAATGAAAACGCCATGCTTCGCAAGGTGAGCTCACAAACTACTGTTACCCACTTATATTCTGTGTATATATGCTATACCCTGTCAAATATAGATGGATAGATGGTTCATATTATATATTTTTACTATGTATAAATGATGAGAGAAAAAAAAAAACGAACAGGTTCTTCTCAACACAAGGCCGAAAGCTGATCAAAGTGCGGACCCAAAGCAGGATCAATTAAGCAAGGCTAGCTCATGACGATTAGCCAATTTTAATCAGGACATTATTTATAAATCTTTACGAGAGACCCTTTCTTAAATGATTGCATTAGTCTTCCTGCATGCGTCTGTGTTTGTATATATGTTTAGCAAATTACATGGAACCTTCATCTGTTTAATTGTTTAGAAGCTCTATTAATTTTGTGGATGTTCAAAGATTCAAAGCTAAATTTGCGATATTGATTGGCAATTACTCCGATCCTCTGTCTGATATGTTCATTATGATGATTATGCCGGCATTGTCAAAAGTCGCAACTTAACATTTCCAGATCCAATTCTCAGGGCTTTTACCAAAAATAAAAATCCAATTCTTAGGGCTTTTACCAAAAATAAAAATCCAATTCTTAGGGCTATCTAATTAGGGGATCAAAAAATGAAAGCAAAAAATTTGACAATTTACTTACATGAGTCGGAGAAAAATAAAAACTTAGCAATTAGACAATGTACTTGTAAAAAGTTTAGTAAGATATATCCAACATATCACATAACCTAAAAAAAAAAAAAACTTATATTGGCATTCCAGACGAAAACTGCGTCTAGCTACGGTTAGACTATTATAAAATATATAGTATAATCTAACTGTATCTGTATGTATATATGTTTATATATATATATATATATATCCTTTTCACACTCTTGATGAAATGTTCAACATATACATAATTTCCAATGGTTTGCAATGACTTTATGTAATTCCACATAAATGATCCCACCGACTAAGATATATATATATATATATATATATACATATATATAATTGTTTTATCATATGTGAGAATAATTATATAAATATAGCAATTTTTCCATCAGGATATCCTGAATGGTTTTTGGTAAAGTTTTTGGACTATATATTAATGATTGAAATTGCACAAGTAAAAATAGGTGATTTTGATATTGAAATGTGGAAGAATCCCACATGAAAATGCAACAAGTATTCTTGGAAGTTCCTTCTATATAAATAGAACTTCACCAACTTTGAGAATTAAAAATTCTTTGATCTTAATGGTGGAGATTGACACACCCAATTCCAATAGTAGAGTGAGGCTAAGCAAATAAGGAGAACATCCACATCAAAAACAAACTATAGTATAGTATAGCCCGCACACAACTGATTTTAACTTGATCAACCGTATACAGAAACTACAATAAATTTAATATTGAGATAATCTTTTCTAATAAAAATAAAAATAAAAAGTCGGAAAACTAAATTCCCTATGCTCAAATAAAATATTTTCATGACAGATAAGAAATACTGTTTTCTAAAAACATAGTGGAAAAAAAAAAATTCGAGAAAGGTTCATCAACAAACTTACTTGCCATTTATGCACAAGCAGATATACAGCCAAACCTGAGCTCTCCAGAATTTGATTACCTTGATCATTATGAGGATCTTTCTTCCATGGACACACATCCTAGAATAGAGCCACAAGCTGACCCAAACATGGGCTTAGTTTTTCTCCATTTTAATGGCATAACCAAAGGGTCACAAACCATCACTAGACCTAACTTCACAATATCAAACCTCCCAGCACCTGATTCTTCCCACTTGAGAACTTTCCCTCCAACAACATATAATTCATTTCTTAAGGCAGCAAATCCATAGCCAAAAGCCTCCAATGGCCGACCATGATCAGGAAGAACCACTGATGGAACTGAACCTAAATTATGCCATTCTCCTTTTTCAGTATCCCTCGTTTTAATCAAGCTCTCGCCCCAATCTACAACAGCATATATGCGGTCGTCATCTATTACCTGAACTGCAAATTGCATTGCCCTTGAGAAAGGCCATATATCCTCCACTGTGCACCATGTTTTATTAGAGGGATCAAAAACCTCAGACGTATTTTGGTCTGGCAAGCCTACCTGGTCACTCAGAACATGAAATTTCCCTTTATAAGATAAGCCTAAACAGTCCATCTTTGGATTGGGCATTGGTGGCAACTCCTCCCATCTGCAATGATCGATAATATATTTATAAGTACACCAAAACTGATAGTATTATAAATAAAATGGATACCTTGTTTGTTTTGCAATGTGAATGAAGTGACCATGCATTTCAACAAGTGAAAGAGAAGAGAGACTATAAGGAGAGACATAAGAAATTCTACTAAAATTTAGAAAAAGACTAATAATACATAAAATACTAATGCATTAATTGTTAGAGTAAGCAAATCTTGTGGCAATAATGTGAAATAGAGTTGGAGATTCCATCAGCTAGATTCAAATATATAAGACAGAAAAGATTTACTATAAGTGGATAACATATGAATAAAGTGTCAATTTATGATGTGTCTGCCCACACCAATAACATAAGAGTCAGACAAACAAAGTCCATGCAATTTTACAGAAGAAGTCTATTTAATGTCACATGAATTGGAAGCCA
Source organism: Ochetophila trinervis (assembly GCA_003254975.1). Classification (NCBI taxonomy): domain Eukaryota; kingdom Viridiplantae; phylum Streptophyta; class Magnoliopsida; order Rosales; family Rhamnaceae; genus Ochetophila; species Ochetophila trinervis. Next base: position 354,525 of record QANX01006520.1, read on the forward strand.
AATGAGAAAATGACAGTGATATGTACCCAAGCAACTATAAAACAACCTGGAGGATAAAACAATAACTTGGTAATGAAAAAGCTTTCTTTACTTCCATGTTGACCTCCAATAACAAACAAATTAGGAAATATCTTATCATTCCTTTTTAATCATACCAGACAATGCTCTCTAGTTTCTCTCATTCCTTCTATAGAATTCGTTGCAACAAGATGTAAAGTACTAGCCTGTAAAATCACAACTTTAAATGAAAGAGAAAAACCAAATAAGGATTTTTTTTTTCAGTGCCAGTAGCCAATCAAACTGTAACTGAGACAATTAAATGGCATTTCTTTCAATACACTATATATCCATATACCCTATAGTCAATGAAAACAAATAGAAATCAGTTTCAACTTCCACAACATGTGCATGTTTGGTGAGACAAAGAAAAAGTGAACTTACTTATCTGTGAGTGGATCATAAACCTCAGCGAGAACAAGGCCTCTGGGAGTAGATAAGTTGCGTCCCCCGGCTACATAAATCTTGCCACAAACAACACTGCATGCAAAATGGGAACGGGAGGTGAGCATGCTCGCTGCATTGCTCCACCGTTTAAGAAACGGATCAAATTGCAAAACCTCATTGGTTATGAGATGCCTTTGATGGGGAAATGCAGAATCATGAGGGGAATAGGAGCCTCCAATCAGGTAAAACCGATTACAAACGCTGACACATGAAAACCCGAAGTGTTTAAGGTCAATATGGGGTGTCACGGTCAACAACATCTTAGGGATAGGCAGAGGTTGCCATTTATCAGCTTCAGGGTCATAAGCCACCCACTCATTCTTGGAGCCTTCGGTGAGAACAAAAAGCCAGTTTCCACACCATCCTTGTCTAGCTCTGTAGTTTCCATATTCTGCACTGCGGATTAAATCCCTCCATGTTTTTGAAACGGCCTCAAGTTTTCCATGGTACCCATGAGACAGCTTTGCCAAGCATCTCAACGCCAAGTCATCAGGCAGTCCAGGAATAATAGGTTGGCGCAAAACTTCCCTAATCAAGACCAGGGCACAACAAAATCAACCAGATAGATTTTAATTGAAGCCAACCGCCTCCAATTAAGCTAGGCATATAAGAAATTAAGGGGAAAAAAGAGAGTATACATTTTCAATTAAATCAAATTATTGAGCAAGCTGAAGCTGAAGCTGAAACTGCTACTAACTCCATTATTTAAACAACAGATAGCCGGCCGGGCTTGTGAATACCAACGGGGTAACTCTAACTGTAACATCAACCCGTATACATACAAATTAATAAACTCCCAAATAAAATTCTGTGTTCAGATTATAAAGAAAATTAATTCTATAATACAATACCCAACGGAATCGAATCGAAACCCCTGAATTTCCGGCAGATTGGACACCGCCATCTTCGTCTTCATCTTCCTCCTCGGTATCATCTGTCTTCTCCTCCTCCTCTCCTCTTCTAAATAAATTTGTCTTACTCTACTCGGAAAATGAATCAATATAATACTGTTTTGTTATTTGGTTTAGCTAATACTAATATAAATTAAAAATAATAATAATAACAATAATAACTAACACTCCACGCGGACATCCCCAAGTGGTAGACATGATAATAATAATTTATATATTCACCAAAAAATAATAATAATTGATACACAGTTTATGGTAAGAATTAAAAAAATTAAAAAAATAGAATTACAAATTTATCCTTAAAAACTTTCACAAACGACAACAATGTTAATGTAGCCATTATTTATTTATTTATTTTGGTAAATAAAAAAATATACTTACTTGCTCTCCTCCTCCGGAAGCCGAGTTGGATAGCTTTTTTTTTCAGATTAGGAGTGAGTGAGGAGAGTAAGAGAGGCGCGAACCAGGTGAGTCTATCCGTTCCGTAGTAATAAATAAGATCAGAGAGACGGAGTTTTTGTTTTTTGTGTAGAAGCAATGCTGGCCAAAGCCCCTGCTCCGATAGTAAACTTGAATTTGACCTCAAAATGCTTACAATGGGACGAATCCATCTCCCACCAGTGCCGGTGCCTCTCCACTCGACCGCAACGACGCCGCTTTTTCACCGCCATTAATTTGGCAAGTGGCCGAGATTATAATTATAAAGCCACGCCTTTCGCCATGGATATGGACATAAACATAGACATAGCTGAAAATGAAGATGGAGAATTCCAAGAACCAATTGACACCCAAAATGGTGGTTAGTTTTGATTTTCAGTTTTTTATTCTTTATTTACGATGATGCTAAGCCTAAGGGAAAGACACTTTGGAATGATACTAGTTTCACTTTCTTCCTCCTAGACCTACTACTACTACTATGTGCGAAAGCACTTTATTTCCAGCGATTGAATTTGAACTACTACTACTACCACCACCACTTTCATCTTCCACTTACAAATTGACATGCCAAATTATTTACTTTTTTCTTCAACATTTTCAAATTTTTAAAGCTACAAACTTTTTCTCATATTTCCATCTTCCTTTGATTACACAAAAGGTGACCCTCCAGCAGCACATGTTGGGGGATTCCCTGCTAGTTTTGGAAGATTGAAAGCACAGAGAGTGAGAGCTCTTGCAATAAAAGCTTCTCGGAGGAGTAGGAGGCAGGAAACAGATAGAAGAAATCATGACAAACCAAGTCCAATTGTAGAGGACACACATTCTAAACTGGAAGCTATGGGGAAAAAGAATAAAGTCAATGCCTTTAGACATGGACCAAGCGCTTCTCAGTTGCAAGTTACCAGTTCGGGCATGACTAGGAAAAATGTCTCAGTCTCAGAAAATGAAACTAGTCCAAATAAACCTCAAACAAGATTGACTAAGAAAGCCACTCCGGAAGCTTCCTTAAGAGGATGGAGTGGAAGGTCCATCGATAACTATAACTCTGAATTGCCAGACCCAATGCTGCGGCGGCAGAGGAAATTCTCCACAAACAGTGACTTTTTTAGTTGGAAATCCTTTAGGGATTTGGGGTACAGCGACTACATGATTGAATGTCTAAAGAAGCAGCTTTTCCACCGCCCATCACATATTCAGGTTGGTGCATCCACTTCCTTCCGCATGTGTATGTGTCCAAATGGATTACTGTTTTATTAGTTTATTTCATTAACTCCCTAGTCATAGACTTGAGTATGCGCTGTTGTTCTTGTATGTTGGAGCTTCTAGTCTGTAAGAAGCACCAGTGCAGTGGAACGTTATTTCTTCTTATCTGTTTTATACTTATGACCAAAATGGATGAATACTTCAAATTTTGAGATTAGCATATCCTTCCTGATGAACTACAGGCCATGGCATTTGAACCTGCTGTAAAGGGAAAGACATGTATTTTAGCTGACCAGAGTGGATCAGGAAAGACCTTAGCATATCTGGTTCCTGTAATTCAGCGTCTAAAGCAAGAAGAAGTTCAAGGACTTAGCATGCACTTATCACAGAGTCCTCGAGTAATTATACTAGTACCAACTGCTGAATTGGCTTCTCAGGTCAGTTCTAATATGCTTTGATTCACAATTGTCCCATATGCTTATTTGTTTTTCTTTTCTTTGTGATTTCATGGTTAATGGTTTACCTTTGTTGTCATTTTCTTCTCATGGTTCACTTCCAGTTTTTTGTTTTGTTTTGTGCTTTGTGTTTTGTCGTCGTTGTTGTTTTTTCATTTTTATATATATTTTTTTCCCTCTGTGTGAGAAAGATCTAGTTTGGCCTTTTAAATATAATTTTTTCTATTTTGATGCCTCTTAACCTTACATCAGTCTTGTGATCCTCTGTAATGTTGTATTAATGAACAAAAAAAAAAAAAAGAATTAAACTTAGTACTAAAGAAGTTTGCAAATATATAGACGTGAACATGACGAACAGCTATCTCGATCTCCTAGGACCTAGTCATCCCTATGGTTGAGGAATTTATTTTCTCTTAGAGACTTAGAGAGTAAGAGTGTGATGTAATCAGGGAAATAGATGCTAGGATGACTAGATGACTTAGATAGATGGTAATGACTAGAGATCTACAGTAGAACATTTTATATGCCTTAGATTTCTTTATGATGTATTAACCATTTCAATGTCCACAACTTGAGAAGAAAAATAATTAGATTGAAGTGTTTATCTGCATGTAGGCAGTATTAACTTTTGAGCCATATAGAATTGTTAAGTACAGAACCAAGATGCTGAAAGGTACCTGCACCAATTTTATAAATGCAAAATGGAGCTTGTTTTAGCATAACTAGCGTTATTTCTTCTGCTTGCACAAAACTTAGAAAAGGAGGAATTATTTTTGTCTCATTTTAATCTCAGAATAGGGTTCTATACTAATTAATGTAAGTGTAAATTTGCAGGTTTTGAATAATTGCCGATCAATGTCAAAATGTGGCGTTCCATTCAAGTCTATGGTTGCGACAGGTGGTTTTCGACAGAGAACTCAACAAGAAAATTTGCAACAAGGTGTTGATGTTCTTATAGCAACACCTGGTCGATTTATGTTCCTAATCAAAGAGGGATTCTTGCGGTTGGAAAATCTAAGATGGTATCCCAGTTTCCCTTCTAGATTGCATCTTCTTCTTATGCTTCCGTCCTCTCTTTAACAAGCCTTTAGGCTACAGCAACAAAATAAATAATGCTAATTTCATTTTGGAATTGAAAACCTACCAAAATTCTATTTTTTAGATACAACATGAGACATGAAGAATTAACCAGGCATTATACTTGTCATTAGTAATAGATTTTATTTAGCGAAATCATAGAAGGTGTGAAACCAATGTAGGAAGTTCTAATCCAAAGTATGCATGCTTCAAATAGGCATAGGAGATTTAAATTGGCAATGGTAGGCAGCTACTTTCTAGGTTCTGTGCAAACACTCTAAATATATGAAGCAAACATAGGTTAGCAGACTTGCACTGATAATTGACTCGTTCAAACACTGTAGAGTTTTTGCAAAAAATTTACCGTGAAGACTGATGGAAAATTTTCACTATCTATCTATAGTCATTGTATAGTAATCAAAATTAAACTAGCTTTTAGTTGTTATAAACTTGAAATGCCTGAATATTCAAATAAGTTTAATGTATATATATATACACACGGCTGTGTGCTTGCATAATGAAGGATGCTTTGCAATTCATAGAATGTATTTGGAAAATCAGATAACAAAATGAGATTTGAGAAGTTCATCTTTGCCGGATGACCTTTTAATTTTTAATTTTTTTCCCCCAAAGGAAAATAGGGAACTAATTTTTTGTCTCTCTGTTTGTCTCCACAAAGCTATTTGCATGGCTCATTAGCTTATAGTTTGTTAGTGCCGATACAATGAAAACCTTGTGTTGCAGCGCCGTGTTGGATGAGATAGATGTACTCTTTAATGATGAGGATTTTGAAATAGCACTGCAAAGTCTGATAAGCTCCTCAGCTGTTAGCACACAGTATCTATTTGTGACTGCAACTTTACCAGTTGATATTTACAATAAATTAGTTGAAGTTTTTCCTGATTGTGAGGTGATCATGGGACCTGGGGTGCACCGTACAAGCCCTGGCTTAGAAGAGGTTGGTTTCCAGAACATCTTTTTTTTTCCCTCCCCAATAAATGTTTATTTTTTCAGTTACTTTATCTGTAATGTGCCAGTACCTGATGGGTTTTAGTACCTTTTGAAAGTTCTTCTAGTAAGATAAACTAGCAAGCATTTTGTTGTATTTCATGTAAAATGGGGATCTCCGTTGTTTTAATTTTGGAGAGAATCCACCTAGCCCAGTTGAGCGAGAGAGATATGAGAAAGTGGAATTTCTTGTTTAAATTCGTTTTAAGTCGAAAATTTGTTGATAATCCTAGTCAATTTTTTATTCTTCTTTCAGAAAGTATTTATTTTACCTTTATTAGTGGAGAGAAAAACTTAAACAATATTTTGGGGGTTTCAAATATATCATTTTTCAAGTTTTTAGCTTCTTCTTTCTTTCTTTCTTTCTATTTTTTTTTCTCTGGTATTTTTGAGACCTTTCCTAAGAATTGGAGATGTCAAAACAGTTGTTAAGACACAAATATTGGCAATTGATGAATATTAATTGTTACTTTCCGTTTCCGTGTTAGGTTTTGGTGGATTGCAGTGGAGATGATGAGGTTGAGAAAACTCCTGAGACCGCATTTCTGAATAAGAAATCTGCACTCTTGCAGCTTGTGGAGGGAAGTCCAGTTCCAAAAACAATTGTTTTCTGTAACAAGGTGAGTAGGTGGACCTTTTATGGTATGGCTATCATTTATCTTGTATGCGTAATATTCCTTTGTGTTGTATCTAATGCACATTCTCTCATCATAATAAAAAATAAATGAATGAAAAAGAAAAAAAAATATATATATAGATATATATATATTTTTGACTATGTAGAAATTTAATTCATTGGTAGTTTTTCATTTCTAATATGCAGATTGAGACATGCAGAAAGGTAGAGAATGTAATAAAACGTTTTGATAAAAGAGGAACATCTGTGCAAGTTCTACCTTTCCATGCTGCTGTGGCTCAAGAATCGCGGCTTGCTAATTTGAAGGAATTCACCAACTCTGGTCAGGATAAAGTGTGTCAGTTTCTAGTTTGTACGGACAGGTAGGTACTTGCATGGATGCATTATTATTTATTGTATTGATCACATATAATATATATGATTAGAATGAATCATGAATGAGTGAATGTTAAAAATAATGGATCAAAATGCATGGCAGAGCATCACGAGGAATGGACTTCTCATGCGGTGTGGATCATGTTATACTCTTTGACTTCCCACGCGATCCAAGTGAGTATGTGCGGCGTGTTGGAAGAACTGCCAGAGGCGCTGGAGGGAAAGGCAAGGCATTTATGTTGGTGGTAGGCAAACAAGTTTCCCTTGCTCGAAAGATTGTGGAAAGGAACCGGAAAGGACACCCGCTGCACGATGTCCCATCTTTTTGAGGGGAAAAAAAAATTCAGTGCTCAGGGAGGACTAAATTCCCCAGACACATCCATGGAGTACTGGAGATTTCCTCATGTTTGCTGTGTGTTTTTTTTAAGCTTTTAATTGTCTCCGAGAGAGTAATTGTATAAATATGATCCAAGTTTTAGGCTTTGACAAGTCCATCAAATTAACAATGCTGGATCAAAACCATCGATCCCCACGACACATATGTAGAAATTGAAGCTTACCATCCTTATACATACATATGTATGTTATATTTGACTCTAAAGCAGCTAGTTGATGAAATTATACTTAAAAAGTATATATGTATATGATTTTACTATCGATCGCAATGTTATATGTAGAAGCAGAACCCTATGCCCTGTTGTTGTCCAAGTTTTTTAATTCCAATCGTTATCTATCAAAATCAGAAATCAAAACTGCATTTCAACAGCTTTTAGTTAACAATTAATAATAGCGATAATATAACAATAGATTAAAGAGTTTTTTTCTTCTTCTTTTTTTATGAAAAATAAAAATATTTAAATGATAAATTACAGGGTTTTTTTTTTTTTTTTGGTGAAATGATAAATTACAGTGTTTTTATTTTATTTTATGAATAGATAAATTACAGTGTTGCTCTAACTAGATAACACGGTTTTACATACCAAAAATTTAACTTGCCAGTAAAACAAAAGAAACAACTAATTGTTCTTAAGTTGGTAGAGAACCAATTGTTCTTAAGTTGGTAGAGAAGTTGATATTCTTTTCTGTATAAACCACCAGCTAGCTGTCCTGTAAGTTATTTTCAGAAGGAGAGAGACATTGAATGCGATGCGTATTGAATCGTGCATGTGAGTTAACATTCATAGAATTATATTTGAAATCAATATAATATATGAAATTAATCGCGCATGCATGCGATCGATGACGAGTAATTCTTATCAATTATAACCAGTTACTAACTATAACTGTACATATATATAGATATATTATATAATTAGGAAGCTAGTGGGAGTACAGTTTTAATTCCTTATCTTAATTTGCCTAGGGAAAGGATTGCCGAATTACAAGAAGCAAAAAAAGCGTTGGAATTAGTGTTTTGGAGCATTTCTATATTTAGGGAGCAGAGAAAATGTAATTGAAGTATAGGTAGGTATGTCAATGTATAATATTGCAAAACCGTCTAATTACGCAGCTGTGAACTAAATTATCTCCTAATGAACGAAAGAGGCAGCAGCATAATTATAATTAGCTAGCTAAATTATTAAATAAATTGTGCAGACATATACCTTCAATATTTTATATTCTGCGTTTGCATGCATGCCGGCGTGTGTGGCTAAAAGCTGGTCGACATCGATTGGAAGAACAATAAAGCAGGGACGATGGCGTCGCCGGCCAACAGAACGGTTTGCCCGGCCCCCATGAAGGCAACATCCAACGGGGCGTTTCAAGGAGAAAATCCACTGGATTACGCCCTTCCTCTTCTCATCGTTCAGATCTGTTTGGTCGTCGCTTTCACCAGAATCCTTGCTCTTCTTCTCAAACCCATCAGACAGCCAAGAGTCATTGCAGAAATCATTGTAAGCAGCATTTCAATTCTAATTTGAATTTGATATTGCAAGTTTTAATTTATATATGGATGATCAAATTTTAATCCTGATCATCATCGTCGTCGTCATCATATCATATTCATAATTTTAATTTTGGTATTCATCGCGATTGATATCTGATATTAATTAAGTAATTAATTAATTAATGGTGCAGGGAGGCATACTGCTTGGGCCTTCTGCGCTGGGGCGAAACCAGAATTACATAGACACCATATTCCCAAAGAAAAGCATGACGGTTCTGGACACCCTGGCCAACATTGGCCTGCTGTTCTTCTTGTTCCTGGTAGGGCTGGAGCTTGACGTCCGCACTCTCCGTCGCACAGGCCACAAGTCGTTAGGAATAGCCATCGCCGGCATCACGCTCCCTTTCGTCCTCGGCATCGGCACCTCCTTCGTTCTCCGAAGCACCATCTCCGAAGGGGTCAGCCAAGCCCCATTTCTCGTCTTCATGGGCGTCGCCATGTCCATCACCGCCTTCCCTGTCCTCGCCCGCATACTAGCCGAGCTCAAACTTCTCACCACCGACGTCGGCCGCATTGCCATGTCAGCGGCTGCCGTAAACGACGTCGCCGCGTGGATACTCCTGGCGCTCGCTATTGCTCTCTCCGGCGACAACACCTCTCCTCTCGTCTCCGTGTGGGTCCTGCTTTTGGGCTCTGCCTTCGTGGCCTTTGCTGTTCTGGTGCTGCGGCCCGTTCTGGCCGCCATGGCTCGACGCTCTCCCGAGGGTGAACCCGTGAAGGAGCTCTACATTTGCATCACGCTGTCCATGGTTCTGGCGGCCAGCTTTGCCACCGACACCATCGGCATACACGCCCTTTTCGGTGCTTTTGTGGTGGGCGTGGTGGTACCCAAAGATGGGCCCTTTCCTGGGGTTTTGATTGAGAAGCTGGAGGATCTTGTCTCCGGCCTCTTCTTGCCTCTTTACTTCGTTTCCAGCGGGCTCAAGACCAACGTTGCCACTATAAGCGGAGCGACTTCTTGGGGCTTGCTGGTCCTCGTCATTTTCACTGCTTGTTTTGGCAAGATTCTTGGGACACTCAGCGTATCCTTGATGTTCAAGGTGCCTTTTAGGGAAGCCCTGGCACTGGGATTCCTCATGAACACCAAGGGCTTGGTGGAGCTCATCGTCCTCAACATTGGCAAGGACCGAAAGGTAATAAATTATTTTTATTTGTTATCATTTATCTGTCACATAAACTGTGGTACAGATAACAAAACTCTCATTATAACAGAGTAATTAATTTATTATATATGCATGCAGGTGTTAAACGACCAGACTTTTGCCATCTGTGTTTTGATGGCTTTGTTCACCACCTTCATTACCACCCCAATTGTGTTGGCAGTCTATAAGCCAGCTCGAAAGGGAACACCTTACAAGCACCGAAGCATCAAACGCAAAGAAGCGGACACGGAACTCCGAATTCTGGCCTGCTTCCACAGCACGCGGAACATCCCTACCATGATCAATCTCATAGAATCTTCTCGGGGAACCAAAAAAAGAGGACGGCGGCTCTGCATATACGCCATGCATCTCATGGAGCTCTCGGAGCGATCATCGGCCATCTCGATGGTTCACAAAGCACGCAACAACGGCCTCCCATTCTGGAACAAAAGACGGGAAAACAACGATCAGATGGTGATAGCATTTGAGGCCTACCAGCAGCTCAGCAGCGTCTCGGTACGCCCCATGACTGCCATATCAGCTCTCAACAGCATCCACGAGGACATCTGCACGAGCGCTCACGCCAAGCGTGCCGCCATCATTCTCATCCCCTTCCACAAGCATCAGAGGCTCGACGGAGCCATGGAGTCCCTCGGCCACGCCTTCCAAGCCGTCAACCAGCGGGTCCTCCGCCATGCCCCTTGCTCCGTCGGAATTCTCGTAGACCGTGGCCTCGGAGGCACTACTCAAATATCCTCCAGCGATGTTGCTTACAAGGTTGTGGTTCTCTTCTTTGGAGGCCACGACGACCGCGAAGCGCTTGCCTACGGGATGAGGATGGCCGAGCACCCCGGCATCATGCTCACTCTTGTTCGGTTCGTGGCACCTCTGGGAAAGTCTTTGAGATTCGGTGCTCGCTTGGTCGGTATAACCGCTGACAGGGACAAGAAATTGATTCTGGACGATGATCAGTTCAAAGACGACCACGAAAGGGCCGAGGACGAGGCGTTGCTGTCGGAGTTCATGAGCGAACGCAGTGGGCGTGCGAAGGAAGATTCGATGCTGTACGAGGAGAGGGCTGTGGAAAGCAAGGCTGAGATCGTGGGCGTTTTGAAATCGATGAACAAAAGCAATCTGTTTATAGCGGGAAGAATGCCCCCCACGGCGCCTTTGATAGAATCAACTGACTGTCCCGAGTTAGGGCCGGTAGGGAGCTTCTTAGCGTCTTCCGAATTCTCAACCACAGCTTCCGTCGTTGTCATTCAACAGTACAACCCCACGGCAGACCTTCATCCGCTTGTCGTGGAAGAAGAAGATAACTCGTGTCCTGAAATGTCAGACTCTTCGGTGGCTGCAATCGTGTGAGAGAGACACAAGACTGTGTATAAAAAAAATCTATTTTATAAATTAATGATTGACAAATACGTACATATTACGTTTATATTACCATGTTTACATTATATTAGTTAATTTATACAACCGATATTGATCGAGAAGATTGCAAATTGATTTTCACATGCAAAATAACATCAAATGAATGATCGAAATATATGTAAATTGTTGACGTAGGAAGTCCAACCCAAAGAAACTGAAACAAAGCTTTAAAGAAAAATCCAAATCAGATTAAAACTTAGAGGCAGATTTCATTGATTTCCAGAAGCTAACCAGCTTCAAAATAAAGTAAAAATGGCATAAAACAAGCTGCCTGAGGTTGAAGACGAATACAATTTTTATACTGTTCATTCGGTTAACCCTTAGCTGACACGTGTTGGCCAGTACAAGTAAAAAGACAACACTGCCTTTCTTAACTAAATGAAACGCAGCGTTCATCACCTAAAATTAAAAGACAAAACGCAAAGCTATTACATTCAAAACGCAGCAAAGGAATAAAACAGCAAACATCCCCAAAACTTAAGCCCCTTCGTGAAATCTGAGTATTTCCCCCCTTTTTGCACCAAAATTAGGGCTTAAACCCGAGAGAGAGAGAGAGAGAGAGAATGCCCAGAAAAGAGAGCAAAGGTGCGATCTTGGCCCGAGTTTGCAAGAGACCCTTCGTCAATCACCCCAGGTTTGTTGAAGACTCGACCGCGAGTGAGGAAGAAGATGTGGCAGCGGAGTTCGGTGGGTGATACTCAGTCAGATCGGCAACGTTGAACGTTGAGGAAACGTTGAGGCCCGGCAGAAGAGTGATGGCATAAGCATTATTGGAGAATTTCTGAACAACATGGCAAGGCCCAATGCGCTTCGCCTGGAGTTTGTGCTAAGTCCCCACGAGAAATCGTTCCTTTTTTAAATGTACCATAACGAGGTCACCAACATTGAAGGTTTTGAACCTTCTGTGTTGATCGACAGATGACTTGTACTTCTCATTAGAGTGTGCAAGTTGATCAGCAACCTTGTGATGCATCTCAGTGATTTGGGCAGCCAAATCACTGGCTGGTTTGTTAACCCTACTAGGATTAGCTGAAAGATCTGTGATGTGATTAGGGATTTTTGTGTAAACAATAGAAAAGGGACACAAACCAGTTGACCGATTGGTCATTCGATTGTATGCAAATTCTGCTTGTGCCAGGGCTGAGCCCCACTGCTTGGGTTTGTCTCCAACGAGACTTCTGAGCATATTCCCGAGAGTTTTGTTAACCACTTCAGTCTGTCCATCAGTCTGAGGGTGATAAGCACTGGAGAATTGTAATGTGGTATCAAATCGATGCCATAAGGTTCTCCAGAAATGCCCGATGAACTTAACATTTCTGTCAGAGGTGATGGTCTTGGGGATTCCATGGTGTCTAACAATCTCTTGGAAGAAAAGCTAGGCTATGTATGTAGCATCAATAGCTTTTTTGCAAGGTAGAAAATGTGACATCTTCGAAATTCTGTCCACCACCACTAGGATTGAATCAAAACATCGTTGAGTTCTAGGTAAGCCCAGTATAAAATCCATAAAGAGGTCTTCCAAAATAGTCTGAGGAATAGGTAGAGGAGTGTACAAACCAGTGATATGTGAAGTGCCCTTAGCACTATGGCAGGTTCCACACCTTTGGACAAAATAGGTCACATCTCTCTTGAGGTGTGGCCAGTAGAACCTTTATTCCAGAAGTAGGATGGTTTTGTCCCTGCCCATGTGAGCCGAGAGACCACTAGCGTGTAGATTTTGGATGATTTGAAGCCGGAGTGAGCCTTCAGGGATGCAGAGTAGTTTCCCTTTGAATAAAAATCCATCATGTAGATGATAGTCTCCCATCAGTTCATGTAGGGTCACTTTGTTCCATATAGAGCCAAAATCTGGGTCCTCACTGTATTGGTCTTTGATGGAGTCAAAACTGATCATGTTAGATTGCATGGTAGTGAGTAGAGCCACATTCCTACTTAGAGCATCAGCCACCATGTTTAGAACCCCAGCTTTATGTTTGAACACATAGGGAAACTTTTGGATACTTTTGATCCACCTTGCATGCATAGCTTCTATTCTCTTTTGGGATTGAATATATTGAAGAGCTTTGTGATCACTATGTATGATGAACTGCTTAGCCACTAGGTAGTGTTCTCAATGCTTGAAAGCTCGTACAAGGGCATAAAGCTCTTGAACATAGGTTGTCCATTTCTGTCTTGCCTCACTTAGTTTTTCACTGAAATACTCAATAGGCCTGCCTTCCTGAGTAAGGACTTCCCCAATTCCTGTTTGGAGGCATCCGTCTCTAGTTCAAACACTTTCTCAAAATTGGGTAGGCCAAGCACTGAGGCTTCTGTCAATTTGTTTTTGAGAAAAGCAAAACTTTCATCTTGTTTAGGCCCCCATTCAAACTTCCCTTTCTTCAAACAGTTAGTAATAAGACCACCAATGGTGCTGAAGCCTTTGATAAGTCTCCTGTAGAAGGTAGCAAGGCCATGGAAGCTCCTGACTTTAGTGATGGAGGAGGGAGTTTTCCACTCCTGTATAGCCTTAATCTTAGCTGGATATGTTTTTATTCCCTCATTGTTAATAACAAAACCCAAGAACAACAACTCTTCTCTCAAAAAGTCACACTTTTTTAGGTTTAGGTAAAGCTAATTCTTCTCCAATGTTTGAAATACCAAAGATTTATGACCGAGATGTTCCTTCACTCTCTTGTTGTATATTAGGATGACATCAAAATATACTACTACAAATTTTCCTGTGTAAGGCTTTAGGATCTCATTCATGAATCTCGTGAATGTGCTTGAAGCATTACAAAGTCCAAAAGGCATCACCTGCCACTCGTACAGCTACTCCTAAGTTTTGAAGGTTGTCTTCCACTCATCACCAAGTCTAATCCGGATCTGGTTATAGCCACTTCTAAGATCCAGCTTGGTAAAGAATTGAGATCCCCCTAACTTGTCCAACATGTCCTTAATCAGTGGGATTGGAAAACTGTATCTGATTGTAATTTTGTTGATAGCCCTGCTATCAACACACATCTGGGCATTGCCATCCTTTTGGGGACCAGCAAAGCTGGGATGGCACACGGACTAAGACTCACTCGGATGAGATGCTTTTGAAGCAAGTCATCCACAGTGCCTTGGAGGATTTGAGCCTTTTTGGGGTTCATCCGGTAATGGGGCAAGTTAGGAATGGAATCCCTGGTGCTAAATGTTTTTGAGAAGGGGAAGGTGATCGGGAAGGTCTTGGGGGGCAATTGATTAGAATTTGGAAAGCAAGTTTTGGATGGAGGGTGGAAATGGTGAAGAGTCTAGGGTCTTCTTAGGTTTTGTTTGGGCAACAGCAATGATGGCAAACAGTTGGGGAGTGTTTTTGGTTTGAAGTAGGAATTTCGGGCCAGGAATAGTGAGTAATAGTGGGGCATCTTTAGAGTTGGGTAATGGATATGGAGATGGTGGTAAGTTAGAGGCAGTGGGGGTAAAAGAGGTCTCGAGGTTGGTAGAATTTAGCACTAGAGGGGTTTTACTTGGCAGCAGCACTACTTTCTTTCCTTTCCACTGGAAGGAATAATTGTTGTTCCTTCCCTCATGAATCACATTGATGTCAAACTGCCAAGGTCGGCCTAGGATTAGGTGGCTAGCATCCATATCCAAAACGTCACAAACCAACTCATCGAGGTACCATTTCCCAATACTGAAAGTAATCTTGCAAAGTTCAGAAACCTTGGCTTCACTACCCTTTTTAATCCATCCAACATAATAGGGATTAGGATGCTTCATAGTAGTCAACCCTAGAGCTTTAACTAAGGTTTTTGACACTATGTTCTCATTGTTGCCCGCACCGATGATCACATCACACACCTTCTTGTTAATTGTGCACTTAGTCCTAAAAATTGAATGCCGTTGTCCAACGTTGTTTTGCCTTGGAGTTAGCAATATTTTCTGCACAATACACAATAGAGATTCCCCTTGGTCCTCATCCACTAGCTCCACCATGTCATCAGTGTCTTCTTCTACTTGCACATAATCCCCAGTCTCACTTTCTGCAGTGTCTATATTCTCAACTAGATGAACCGGTTTTCTGAGAGGGCACTCGTTAAATTTGTGGCCAAGTTGGTTACACCTAAAACATTTGAAGGGTTAAGGCTTAGCATAAGGATTATGTGGTTTCGAGTAAGGGAAGGGAGGTTTACTGTATGGTTTGGGTTGATTGTCAACTGGTTTAGGGCTAGGAAGGAAGGTCCTTTGTTTATCACTTAAGAATTTAGCAAGGGGTTTCCATTTGAAGGGGTTTTAGAAGCTGACCTTTGTAACTACCTCTCAACCTTAGTAGCAAGGTTGATAATGTCATCTAAAGTCCAAACTGAACTCAATTCAAGTTTTTCCTGTATTGGAATGTTGAGACCCGTTATGTATCTAGACACTAGCTGATCTTCACTCTCATTTAGGTTATTCCGTGCACTAAGTCTGCAAAATTTCTCTGTGTAAGCGTCAACACTCCTGTGTTGTTGAGTGCATTAATGGTACTTCTTAAATAACACTCTGATGTAATCATTAGGTAGAAATCTAGTCCGCAGCAATTTCCTCATTTTTGGCCAAGACTGGATAGGATTCTTGCCTTCTCTCCTCCTATTTCCATTCAGTTGCTCCCACCAGGCAGATGCATCACCTTTAAATTTATAGGCCATTAATTTGACCTTCTTTTCCTCCGGGATGCTCATATATTTAAAAAAATGTTTCAACTGAGGTTAGCCAGTCCAAAATCTCTTTTATGCCCAGATGGCCATCAAAGTATTGAATATCAACCTTCATCTTAAATTCAGAAGATTGGTGATTGTACCTGTATGGTTCCCCATAGGGAGGTCTGGTTGGAGCTGTTTCCCCAAGGAAACCAGTATCTTCATCAGAATCATAATCAGGGGTTAAATGATGGGGAAACCGATTATGCTGAAGGAGGGGGAGGAGATTTTGGGTATGTGGAGTTGGGGGTCTGGGTCGATTTGGAAAAGGAGTGTGAAGTGGGGTGGGATCTGGATGATGATAAATATGGGAGCTAGGTAAGATCTGAGGTGTTAATTGGCGTGAGCAGGGAATTTCTTGCATTCGCGTTCTGTTAATACCTGAGTTCTCCACAGATCCAATAATGAGGATAGCACAAAGCTGTTTAATCTCACCAGCCAGATTATCAAGCTTTTGTTCTACCCCCATGATGGATGCTTGAAGGGTCCTCATGTTTATAGAATCATCAGCCGCATGGCTACTGCCTTCGCCTGCATCAACCATCCGTGGTTCACTAACCAGAAGCTCTGATACCAACTGGCATAGGAAGTCCAACTCAAAGAAACCAAAACTAAGCTTTAAAGAAAAATCTGAATCAGATTAAAACTTAGAGGCAGATTTCATTGATTTCCAAAAGCTAACCAGCTTCAAAATAAAGTAAAAATGGCGTAAAACAAGCTGCCTGAGGTTGAAGACGAATGTAGTTTTTATATTGTTCATTCGATTAACCCTTAGCTGACACGTGTTGGCCAGTACAAGTAAAAAGACAACACTGCCCTTCTTAACTAAATGAAACACATCGTTCATCAACTAAAATTAAAAGACAAAATGCAAAGTTATTACATTTAAAACGCAACAAAGAAATAAAACAGCAAACAACCCCAAAATTTAAGCCCCTTCTTGAAATTTGAGTATTTTCCCCTTTTTGCACCAAAATTAGGGCTTGAACTCGAGAGAGAGNGCGAGAGAGAGAGAGAGAGAGAGAGAGAGAGAGAGAGAGAGAGAGAGAGAGAGAGAGAGAGAGAGAGAGTGCCCATAAAAAAGAGCAAATGTGCGATCTTGGCCGGAGTTTATAAGAGACCATACATCAATTATTCAAGTAAACAAAGTTTACACAAGCAACTACGTAGAATTCACTTAATAATAATTATTATATGCCACATGATTACTATGGCTACAAAGAGTAAAATTATAA